>SJYO01035988.1:6595238-7035077 GCA_006410555.1 Capra ibex
TCTTACCTGACCAACCTAGAGGAACGTCAGGTTCCCTGAGAGTTCTCAGAAGAGGTTGTGGTGTCAAGTTTTCGTAGTTAAGAAGTCACGAGTCGGAAGAAGTGTCAGGTTGAGAGTGTAGGTATGTACTGGTAACCTTTTTGGTATCGGGACTGATCTGCCTGGAATCAACCGTTTCATTACAGAGACGAAAACTTATACGATAGATCCAACTAATATGAAAGGAAGGTTCCTCATTCGCAGAAAATTAAAGTACCGACGTCAGTGGTAGACGTCACTAAAACCTCGGGGTTTTTATTTCAGACTGTGACAAAGGTGACAAAGGGGAAGATAAACGGTTCTTTACTACCCTGGTCTACGGTACTAGAAGCAAAAGACTTACAACTCGAAATTCGGTTGGAAAAGTGAGAGGTGAAAGTGAAAGTAGTTCTCCGAAAAATCAAGGAGAAGTGAAAGACGGTATTCCCACCACAGTAAACGTATAGACTCCACTGACTATAAAAAGGGTCGTTAGAACTAAGGTCGAACACAAAGAAGGTCGGGTCGCAAAGATTACTACAAGAGACGTACCTTCAACTTATTCGTTCCACTGTTATATGTCGGAACTGCATGAGGAAAAGGATAAACCTTGGTCAGACAACAAGGTACAGGTCAAGATTGACAACGAAGGACTGGACGTATGTCTAATGAGTTCTCCGTCCTGTCCACAAGACCATAAGGGTAGAGAGAGTCTTAAAAGGTATCAAATAACACTAGGTGTGTCAGTTTCCGAAACCGTATCAGTTATTTCGTCTTTATCTACAAAAAGACCTTGAGAAAACGAAAAAGGTACTAGGTCACCTACAACCGTTAAACTAGAGACCAAGGAGACGGAAAAGATTTTGGTCGAACTTGTAGTCCTTCAAGTGACAAATGCATAACGACTTCGGACCGAACCTCTTAAAACTCGTAAGGAAATGATCGCACACTCTACTCACGTTAACACACTATCTAACTCGTAAGAAACCGTAACGGAAAGAAACCCTAACCTTACTTTTGACTGGAAAAGGTCAGGACACCGGTGACGACTCAAAAGGTTTAAACGACCGTATAACTCACGTCGTGAAAGTGTCGTAGTAGAAAGTCCTAAACTTTATCGAGGTGACCTTAAGGTAGTGGAGGTGATCGAAACAAGCATCACTACGAAAGATTCCTGGTGAACTGAAGTGTAAAGTCCTACAGACCGAGATCTACTCACTAGTGTGTAACACTAATAGGCCCAGCACTTCTAGAAAAAACATGTCAAGAAGACACATAAGAACGGTGGAGAAGAATTATAGAAGACGAAGACAATCCAGATATGGTAAGGACAGGAAATAGCTCGGGTAGAAACGTACTTTACAAGGGAACCATAGAGATTAAAAGAACTTCATTAGAGATCAGAAAGGGTAAGATAAGAAAAGGAGATAAAGAAACGTAACTAACGACTTCTTCCGAAAGATTAGAGAAGAACGATAAGAAACCTTGAGACGTAAGTCTACGAATATAGAAAGGAAAAGAGGAAACGAAAAGTGAAGAGAAGAAAAGTGTCGATAACATTCCGGAGGGGTCTGTCAGTAAAACGAAAAAAACGTAAAGAAAAGGTACCCCTACCAGAACTAGGGACAGAGGACGTGTTACAGTGTTTGGAGTAAGGCATCAAGTAGTCTGTGAGATAGATAGTCTAGATCCGGGAATTTAGATAAAGAGTGAAGGTGACATATTAGTATTCCCTAAACTAAATCCAGTATGGACTTACCAGATCGCCAAAAGGGATGAAAGAAGTCAAATTCAGACAATGGGATCTCTGATCATTTTTCATTTATGGGTCGTTTTGTTGTTTTGACACTATATGTACTGTTATACTAAGGTAAATATATTTTGAGATCTTTTACACCTGATGAGTTTTCACCGTCTTTCGGGTAGTCAACAACGGACCTCTCCCACCTCCGTCCCTCTCCGCTCTCCTTCCCTAATGTCGTTTCTCCGGATTTCTTTGAAGAACTCATGGTCGATACAAAAACAGTACTAATACCACTACCAAAGTACATACAAGTATGTAGTTTTTTAAGGTTTAACATGTGAAATTTATGACATGTCAAAGACATGTAGTTAGTATGAAGTTTTATATACGTTAAAAAACCACAGTTAATATGGTGTGTGTTTCTTCGGTCACGAGATGTCTAATTTCTTCTTTTTGTTTTGTTGGGTATTAGGGTCACCAGTCTCCATTCGTGACAAAACACAAAACCGACGTGGTGTACCCTATACCCTAGAATCAAGGGGTTGGTCCCCAACTTTCGTGTCTCCGAATTGATGACCTAGTGGTCCTTTCAGAGACATTTGTGACAATTACATTGTCAAAACATGAAGATCTTGGAAAAGATACTTACATTAGTGACGACATAGGTAGATAGAGAAAGTTCCTAGATATTATAAAAGGACAAGGTGGATATATAAATATATATCCTATATATATGTATACATATATATACATATGTACATATGTATCCTATATATACACTTATCTATACATATATATACCTCTCACTTTTACAACCGAATTTTGAGTTGTAAGTTTTTGATTCTAGTACCGTAGACCAGGGTAGTGAAGTACCGTTTATCTACCCCTTTGTTACCTTTGTCACTGTCTGAAATAAAACCCCCCGAAGTTTTAGTGACGTCTACCACTGACGTCGGTACTTTAATTTTCTACGAACAAGGAACCTTCTGTTCGACACTGGTTGGTTCTGTCGTATAAGTTTTCGTCTCTGTAATGAAACGGTTGTTTCCATGTAGATCAGTTTCGATACCAAAAAGGTCATCAGTACATACCTACACTCTCAACCTGATATTCCTTTCGACCTGCGGTTTCTTAACTACGAAAACTTGACACCACAACCTCTTCTGAGAACTCTCAGGGAACCTGACGTTCCTCTAGGTTGGTCAGTTAGGACTTCCTTTAGTCAGGACTTATAAGTAATATTCCTGACTACGACTTCGACTTTGAGGTTATGAGACCGGTGGACTACACTTTTTGATTGAGTGACCTTTTCTGGGACTACGACCCTTTCTAGCTTCCACCCTCCTCTTCCCCTGCTGTCTCCTAGTCTACCAACCTACCGTAGTGACTGAGCTACCTGTGCTAAAACTCGTTCAAGGCCCTCGACCACTACCTGTCCCTTCGACCCCACGACGTCAGGTCCCTGACGTCTCAGCTTGCTCTGCCTCGGTGACTTGAGTGACTGACCTATATATACGTAGATATTCCAGTTCAACGACGAAAGTCCTTTTACTGACAAAGGCTCACAAGACGGTAGGAGAGGGAGTCTCTTCTCTACGCCACCAAAACTTTCACTTTCACAATCAACGAAGTCAGACCAGGTCAAGAAACACTGAGGTACTTGACATCAAGCGGACTGAGGAGACAGGTACCTTGAGACATCCGTTCTTATGACCTCACCCATCGGTAAAGGAAGAGGTCCCCTAGAAGGGCTGGGTCTCTGACTTGGGCCCAGAGGACGGAACGTCCGTCTAAGAAATGACTCTCTAAACAGTCCTCACGGGTTTAGAAGGGAAGTAGGGAAACGACGATACAAACTTCACAAACGGGTACTTACAGTCGGACGGACTCTTGACGCAGAGAGTGTACACACAGATGTTTAGGTGGAGTCTTGAAACGTTTCGTCTTTTCATTGACGACAGAGCTTTCCGACCGTAGAAGTCTGTACCGTGAGAGTTCAAAACTTTTCACCATAAATGGACTAACACTTGTTAAAGATCTCACCTCATGTAGTGATCGGAACCCGTATCAACGACACTAAGTGAGAGAGGTCCGTTAAAACAGACCAAGACGTCCCTAACGTCACACTAGGTGCCCCGAGAAGTCATGGGGTCCTTTTTTCGAAAGTTGCCGTGACGTCAGGAAAGACTGGATGTTACTAACGAGCAGACGAGGACACCGAAGATCATCGAGAAACGGAGTGAACTTATTCTTCAAAGGGGAAGACGATGAAGTTCGACTATAAGAATTTTTTTATATATATATATATTATATATGTATGTATATGTGTTATATAATATATATATGTTATAATATATATATATATGTTATATTATATATATCCAACCAGTAGGACATGGAGACGTTGGTTCTCTCTTTCCTTTTTCTCTCGTTCTAATTCTTTATTCTCTTAAAAGTCAACGACAGAATAAAGAAAATAAAGTCTTGGGAAATGAATGCCGGTCCGGGTAGACAGACGTGAGAGACGAGGGAAATGATTCCGAAATCGAAAATTTCGAGAGTCCTTTCCTAAAACCCTGGGTTTTTCAGTTATCCTGAGTTTCTTAACAGTTGTATGAATATGTGTCTTCGATTGGTTAGAGTTATTTGGAGTTTATTCGTGCCGATTGTGAACAGATATTTCTTATCGATAAAGTTGACAAACGGTTTCGTATCTAGATACTCGGTAAAATAAACGGTAGAAGTGTCTGTGTCACAATAATTTCAGTAAGTGGATGACCTTTATAAAAGGTTTTTTAATGACGGGGTACCCTTTAATATTTTTTAAATCTTGTCATGTAAAATTGATGACTTATAATTACGTTGGAAAAGATTGATGATTATTTTCTTAGTTTAGGGACAAACACTTATATAATTTTTCAATCTGGTCCGACAAAGTATACGTGGTCATTAAAAAAGTGACACTGTAAGTAAAAGTGAAATCTTAAATCTGTCCTAACATTACCCTGACTATTTTCGTCTTCATATGTGAAACTTTATACACAATTAACACGGGTAAAAACAGAAGTACTGTCAACTAACGTCACAAACGTAAACTCTACTTATTTTCAAGTCTCAGGAGTTAAGGTACACACTGTATGTGGTAATATCCCATAAGTCAAGTCAAGTCAAGTCAGTGAGTCAGCACAGACTGAGAAACGCTGGAGTACTTGGCGTCGTGCGGTCCGGAGGGACAGGTAGTGGTAGACGGCCTCAAGTGAGTCTGAGTGTAGGTAGCTCAGTCACTACGGTAGGTCGGTAGAGTAGGAGACAGCGGGGGAAGAGGAGGATGGGGGTTAGGGAGGGTCGTAGTCTCAGAAAAGGTTACTCAGTTGAGAAGCGTACTCCACCGGTTTCTTGACTTCAATGTCGAAGTCGTAGTAAGGGAGGTTTCTTGTGGGTCCCGACTAAAGGGATAATGAGGGGTAGTTTTGCAAGTCAATGCGACCACCATTTTAATTCAACTAATGGAACTGAATCAATACTATGTACTATACAGTACTGAACTTACAGGGTCACCTTAATATAACTAACTCATTTCTGATCGTCAAATCCTTAGTCCTTTGGACTTAAAATCAGGGTACAGACAAATATTATTTTAACCCGTTAATAGTCACCCGGAGTACACAAAACCCACACACTTACATATACTTACACACATACTCACACATCTAAACACACATACAAGTATTTTTACCATGCTTCATTCTGTAAGTCGTATCGACTTTATAACCTACACAATACTCATCACCATCTTCTATCTCCAAATGTTCCTCCAGTATAGTATACCCTGTAATATATGGTACAATTTCTTTTACTTAACATAAAATATTCACGATCCCTTTGTGTAATTTTTCAAAAAAAAAATGAAACTTTATTAAACTCGTAACGTTTCTATAAGGGTATACGATAAATGGATCGAAGAAGATTACAGTTACTGAGTAAATAGTTTTGACTCTCCTCGGACAACGACAAACGGGACATGAAGAGACGCCGACTCCACTCACGGACCGTGTCCCTCCCCGCACACGTGGTGCGCCCGACCCTGACCCCTCGCCCCCGACGACCACCGCGACTGTCGTCGACGTCGCGACCATGAGAAAAAAAAAATAAAAATAAAAATGAAATAAAATGAAATGTTATGACATAACCAAAACGGTATGTAACTGTACTTAGGTGGTACCCACATGTACTCAAGGGTTTGTACTTGGGGTGGGGGGGGTGGAGGGTGGTGTATATTAGAGAGACCTAGTAGGGGCACGTGGTCGGGGTTCGTAGGACATAGGACGTAGCTTGTATCTGACCNAAAAAAAAAATTAAAAATAAAAATGAAATAAAATGAAATGTTATGACATAACCAAAACGGTATGTAACTGTACTTAGGTGGTACCCACATGTACTCAAGGGTTTGTACTTGGGGGGAGGGGGGTGGAGGGTGGTGTATATTAGAGAGACCCAGTAGGGGCACGTGGTCGGGGTTCGTAGGACATAGGACGTAGCTTGTATCTGACCGCTAAGCAAAGAATGGACTATCATATGTACAAAGTTACGGTAAGAGGGTTTAGTAGGGTGGGAGAGGGAGAGGGAGACTCAGGTTTTCAGGCGAGATGTATAGACACAGAGAAAACGACAGAGCGTATGTCTCAGTAGTAATGGTAGAAAGATTTAAGGTATATATACACAATCATATAACATAACCACAAAAGGAAAGACCGAATGAAGTGAGACATATTAGCCGAGGTCAAAGTAGGTAGAGTAATCTTGCCTAAGTTTACATAAGAAAAATTACCGACTCATTATGAGGTAACACATATACATGGTGTCGAAAGAATAGGTAAGTAGACGACTACCTGTAGATCCAACAAAGGTACAGGACCGATAATATTTGTCACGACGTTACTTGTAACCCCATGTACACAGAGAAAGATAAGACCAAAGGAGCCACACATACGGGTCGTCACCCTAACGACCCAGTATTCCGTCGAGATAAACGTCCAAAAATTCCTTAGAGGTGTGACAAGAGGTATCACCGACATGATCAGACGTAAGGGTGGTTGTCACATCCTCCCAAGGGAAAAGAGGTGTGGGAGAGGTCGTAAATAACGAACATCTGAAAACCTAACGTCGGTAAGACTAACCACACTTCACCATGGAGTAACACCAGAACTAAACGTAAAGAGATTATTACTCACTACAACTCGTAGAAAGGTACACAAACAATCGGTAGGTATACAGAAGAAACCTCTTTACAGATAAATCAAGAAACCGGGTAAAAAACTAACCCAGCAAATAAAAAGACCTTAACTCGACGTCTTCAACGAACATATAAAAACTCTAATCAACAAACAGTCAACGAAGTAAACGATAATAAAAGAGGGTAAGTCTTCCGACAGAAAAGTGGAACGAATATAAAAGGAAACAACACGTCTTCGAAAATTAAAATTAATCTAGGGTAAACAAATAAAAACGAAAATAAAGGTCATAAGACCCTCCGCCTAGTATCTCCTAGGACGACACCAAATACAGTCTCTCACAAAACGGATACAAGAGGAGATCCTCAAAATATCAAAGACCAGGCTGCAAATCTAAAAATTAGGTAAAACTCAAATAAAAACACACACCACAATCTTTCACAAGATCAAAGTAAGAAAATGTTCGCCAACTGGTCAAAAGGGTCGTGGTGAACAATTTCGCGACCATGAGAACTGGGTCGACCCGCGGCGACTGGCGGTCACCCGGGCGAAGGAGACGGCGGCGGGACCCGCGAAGTGGTCGCGACTTGTCCACCGGGGCGACTCGCGGCACCGAACGCCGGACTGGCGGAGCGACGAGAAAGACGATTTTGTTTGTTTGTTTTGACTCGGTAAAAGCGACCATGTTATGATTATTGATTTAATATCTGAAGTAAATCTAAAAATAGTCAAAGGGTGATTAAAAAAAGAAGATTCTAGGTTAGGTCTTGTGGTGTAACGTAACCTAACGGTACGGAGAAGTCATAAAAGAATAGACACCAACAAAACGTCTGAAACAGAGAGAACTGGAAGCGTGGAAGTGTACAGACGTTACACGACTAGTCCACAAAACATCGACAGGGAGTCAAATCCAAACAGACTTCAAAGGACTCCTAATCTAACTCCAAAATGAAAAAACCGTTCTTATCACATCTTCAACGGGAAGATCCACGGAGTACCGTCTACCATGAACTACAACTATACAATAATAACCACTAAAGTCGCAGTAAGTAAACCGATTCCACTTCATACGTTCCAAGTAGGTGACACTTTATTAAAAAAAAGGAAACACTAATAATTTATAAAACCCTCCTGTAAGAAACTGCATCACATTTACAGGACGAAGAATTAAAAGACGGGTGATTAAAACCGTAAATAGGTGCCTCGGTAATAATAACATCACAAACTCACCACCAAAAGATAAGCGTAATAAGGACGACGTAAATAATTGTCCTTAGAGGACATTTCTTCTCGGAACCGTAATAAAACTCCTTACTAATGGTACTACGATTATACACCTACTATCTAACCTTTCTTCTTTCTCACCTCCGTCCCTCTGATGTTCAATCCTCTGACAATTTTATTAAATCCTTTCTACTGTGCTCGTACTTGACTCCGTTTACGTCACGTTCGTCCATTAATTGTACTCTGGAAAAGTCTCCGTCTGATAACAGACCTGTTCTACTGAACATTCTCACTCGTTCCTTCCGTCCGTCCGTAGTTCATACCGTCGTCCAAAGAAAGAACCTCTATTCCTTATATCCTTTTATCTACTAAAGTCTTCTTTTCTCGATTCCATTTAAATTCATACCTGTGCGGTTCACCTCCTTGGAAATACTTTGTAGGTGTCTCCCAACACATCATCCAACCAGTATGTCTTCCGACCTTAAATCTTCTCTCCAGACCGTGTCTTTATTTCTCGACTTTCAGTAGACATCCAACGACCCTCACTCTTAGGTACCTTTACGTGCTGTGACAGATCCTTTTCTTACACCTTTGTCTTTTTAGGATCGTCCGATTCCTAGTGGTTGCATTTCTACCCTTCTTCCTTTCCTTGAGTGTGTCTCTCTCTTACTTTAACCCGTGAATCTTGTCATTCTCCTTTTCATTGTACCACCCTTTTACGTCCGGTTCACTCCTTTTCAGAGTGCCCCCTTCCTTACGAAACGGTGGTGGACCCGACGTCTCTTCAGTCAGTTCATTCTTTATCTGACCTTGTTGCCCCGTCGAGGCTCACGTAAAGTAGTCCCGTCAAAGTCGTGTTGCCACTCTCTACTAATAACGTATGAGACGGGAAAAGTATGGGTATTCAATACTGACATTCATATAAATAAAAAATAAGAAATCGTACCCGGTAAGGGGTATAAAAAGACTCACGAAAAAAAACCACCCCGCCCGGCCACCCCCCTTGTCCGAGTGGCGAGTCGAACGACCTAGAAATAAGGGAGTGGTCCCTAGCTTGGGGTCCGGGACCATCATTTTCACGGTTAAGGATTGGTGATCTGACGGTTCTTTAAGGGAGAGACCCATGAAATGTAACTTTATGTGTATGTGTAAGTGTGTGTGTGTGTGTGTGTGTGTGTGTGTGTATGTGTGTGTGTGTGTGTGTAATAGTAGACCACCGGAAGATCTATTAAGTAGTAAGGTGGCTTACTGACACGAAGTGAACTGACCATGTCTTAATGGATGTTCGTAAAGTAATAACATAGAGTTAAGTCACACAAACCTAACTCATAAACCGGTTCCAGAGTCACATGAGTCACCTACCCAGTTAAACGAAACGAACCGGTCCGAGGACTCACGGGGGGACAGGGGTCGGAATATTTACACAGTAGTCGACTTGTCTCTCGTTCCACTTTCCTCTTTCCTACCAAGTCGAGTTTAGATAGGGGTGCTCCCTTTTTCGTTAAGTTTTGTATACGGGACGAGTGTCTCCTCGTTTTCGTAATAGAAACATATTGTAATGAAGTTGCATCTCCAGTTTAAAAGGAGTCATTTGAGTTAATGAAGGAAATAAGAGAGACCTTTCTTTTTATAAACGGTGATCTTGTCGGAAGCTCGTACTCTTTAATTGGGACCTTATACTTAGTAAATTCGATTTTCATGTTCTATAAGACCTCCGACTCAAACCGAAACATCGATAAATAATTGTAAACATTCTTTGAAGAAAACTAACATTTTTGTTACATTATTATATTGTCTTTCATTTTTTCGTCTTTTCTCGTGGTGACGATTAGAATAATCGTATCAATGATAGGAAAAACTCATAAAGATATAAAGAAGATATACGTGAGTATAAAAATGTATTAATATTAGTATGTCTAATATATATCAAAATAGTGACCGAAAAAACCAACTGAGTTCGTAACAAGACTCAACGATTCATCGGAAATATTAATAAGAAAAATTTACTAACGTATTATAAGGTACCTTATATATCCGGTATTCAATTAATTTATAAGGAGATGATATCCTGTAAATCAGACAAAGATTAAATAGTGATAGTATTCATTCCGACATAACTTTTTATAACATGTATACTGAAATAGGGATATAAAATATAATACAACATCCAATATAAAAGTTTTCACCCTAATGACTCAGTATCTTCTACTTGCAAATTTGGTATAAATAAAGGTATAACGGAAAATTTTCTCGAATGACTAATACTGTAGTGGTCAACTTCAAACGATTCACCCAACTACAACAACAAGTCAACGAGTCAACACAGACTGAGAAACGTCGGGGTACCTGGCGTCCTGTGGTCCAAGGGGACAGAAAGTGATAGAGGGTCTCAAACGAGTTTGAGGTAACTCAACCACTACGGTAGGTTGGTAGAGTAGGAGACAACGGGCGAAGAAGACGGGAGTTAGAAAGGGTCGTTGCCCAGAAAAGGTTACTCAACCGAGAAGTGTAGTGCACCGGTTTCATAACCTCGAAGTCGAGGTCGTAGTCAGGAAGGTTACTTATAAGTCCCAACTAAAGGAAATCCTAACTGACCAAACTAGAGGGACGTCAGGTTTCCTGAGGGTTCTCAGAAGAGGTGGTGGTGTCAAGCTTTCGTAGTTACGAAACCACGAATTGGAAGAAATTCCAGGTTGAGAGTGTAGGCATGTACTGATGATCTTTTTGGTATCGGAACTAATATACCAGGTTTTCCGATCTCGTCCCAGTCCATCTTACTGAGAGGGTACACCTTTCTCCAACTTCCGGTGACTTGGAAGGTAGATCCCTAAACGACTGTCATTTTGAGTCACTTCGACTTTAAGACGACACTTGCAGTTCAGTCTCCACCTTAACATTCATCCTCCTTATTTTCCTTTATCCTTCACTTTTCCTTTTCTTTTCCAGTTTTTAGACTACCTGTGAATTTTCTGACTTCTTCGTCACCCCGTCTTTTTCGGTCCTCCCGCCCCACCCGTCCCAATTCATGTTCCAAACTTCGGACATAACCAACACATACATAGTTGAGTGTCCTTCACAAAGTCTGTGTGTGTTGCTGTGACCTGAGTCGTTATTAATTTTCAGCTAAAAATGACAGATTACCTATGAAATTCAAAAATTCCCTGAGGGAGTAAAGTAGAAGTAATGTCATACTTGAAACCGATGTACTACGCTTCTTGACGGAGTAACCTTCTCTAGGACTACGACCCTTTCTAACTTCCGTCCTCTTCCCCTACTGTCTCCTACTCTACCAACCTACCGTAATGACTGAGCTGACTACCCTCAGTCAAACCTACCCTCAAACACTACCTGTCCCTTCGGACCGTACGGCGTCAGGTACCCCGGCGTCTCAGTCTGCGCTGACTTGAGTCGACCGACTTGTCGTACTTGTCCACGATACTGACGTGGGTAAAAGTCCACTGTTACCGTTCCGACTCTCCACTCGACCGGTCACTGACAGGAGTCTCCGCGTCACCAGTCGACAGTCTACTAGATTACGAAAAAGGGAAACGGGGTGGTGCGACAGGTGAGACGACTGCAAAGTTTAAAATATTTGTGTGAGACCCATAATTATATGGAGTAAGAAGAAAGTTAAAGGTAAAGAGACCAACGTTCAGTACGAGCTATAAACTTATTCTGTGAACATTATATTCTTAACCCTTCTCCCCAATGAAGTATGTCATCATCATTATTATAAATAAATTGGTAAACTATAGGGGTGACGATCTTCCTGTATTCGTAACAAAATAAAGTGAATTTCGTAAAAAAAAACCGACGTATGATACCTTATACCCTGGAGTCAAGTGACTGGTCAAGTGGACTCTAGGGATTGGGAGACGGGGGACGAAACCTTCCACCTCAGAATTGGTGACCTGGTGGTCTCTCAAGGGAACAAAGTGAAAACACCATGAGTCGTTAACAACAACTTAACAGTTTCCCAAGAGTATTTTTCCATCTTCTTTCCAAAACTTTACAATTGTCAACAGAAACCCCGAAGGGACCACCGAGTCTGCCATTTCGCAGACGGACGTCACACCCTCTGGGCCCAAGCTAGGGACCCAACCCTTCTAGGGGACCTCTTCCTTTACCGTTGGGTGAGACCATAGGAACGGACCTTTTAAGGTACCTGACTCCCCGGACCACCCGACGTCAGGTACCCCAGCGTTTCTCAGCCTGTACTGACTCGCTGAAGTGAGTGAGTGAGTCGTCAACAGAAATGCACCATTCTTTTACTTATTAACAAATGTGGGATGTGAAACCGTAAAAGATTTACTATATTTTAACGATAAAAGAAACTTTAATTATTTTTTAAAATTTTGTTTTCTTAACCTTTCTCTTGTTTTCCCAGTGAATGTATAGACTTTTTTCATCGGTGTCTGTTCCTCCACTTGTATAAGATTTAACTATGACTCAGTCGTGTTTTGAGTCACTACCGTAAGCTGAAAGTGTAAGTCCTCACAAACGGGTTGTGGTTTCGAAGGAGTTGGTTCCCAGGGGTTGGAAACCCTAGATTACGGACTACTAGACTCCACCTCGACTATATTATTATTACATTTGTTTCACGTGTTATGTACGTTACGTGGACTTAGTAGGGTTTTGGTGGGGGGTGGAAGAGTAAGGTACCTTTCTAACAGAAGGTGCTTTGCACCAGGGACCACGGGTTTTCCAACCCCTGATGACAGGATCTAATACCGATACTAAATAGTATTTATAAAGTGTAAATCTTTACTTTTCCTTTGTGTCAATTCCGAATAATAAAGTCACAGAACCGGTGTAACACGTACCCTAATATAACACATATCTACTCTTTTTTAACAGAAATCTCAGGTCACTTGACTTTTACTTCGGTCATAGAAGGTGTTCTTCCGGCACCTATAGAACTCGTCTTTATGGTTTAGGTTTACACCGGTTTTAAGTCAGAGATATGTGACCACGACCTAATTTGGGGTATCTCGAAGCCCACTTCATCTTTCTTTACAGAAATAACTAACCAAACGGTCCGTTTCCCACGGTGTCACCCGATTACGGGAGTTCTGACACAGAATGGGGTGTCTCCCATAACTCCTCGTCCCACACAAGTCGAGTACCTGTAAGAAGACTAACTGATCACCACTCCATTGACCCTCAGTCGTAGTAATCGAAAGACCAAGGTTTATCGGACCCTAGGTACACGATCACTAGTCGTATATCAATTGAAGAAAGTGGACCCCCCCGCCGCCAAACCAGACACATTTTATCGAGTTTCCTCGATAAAAACTCGAGTGTTATAATAGACATCGGGAACACACGGACACACGATTCAGCGAAGTCGGTGCAGACTGAAACGCTGGGATACGTGTCATCGGGAGGTCTGAGGAGACAGGCACCCTAAGAGGTCCGTTCTTATGACGTCACCCGACGGTCACGGGCGGAGATCCCCTAGAAGGGTTGGGTCCCTAGCTTGGACGCCAAGAATTTAGAGGATGTGACCATCCGTCCAAGAAATGGTCATCGCGGTGGACCCTTCGGGTCTCCTGTACAACGGAGGGACAGTCCTTTAGTCCGGGACCGGAGGGCTCACTGTCCACCCCTACGAACAGTGATACGATTCCTCCTGTCGTACCAGGAACTCCCCCTCGAGCTCCGGGAATCGAAACAAATTACCGATTTCAGAATAGTAAAACAGGACGAACTGACAAAAACGCAAAAGAGTGAAGAGACTAATTTAAATAAGAAACTGATTTCAAAAGATGTCTCTTTTCCGTCCGTCTCCTGTACCCACCCCCGGACAGGACCCTTCCGGAGTATCGCAGGACGAACCAATGTGTTCAAAAGTAGAATCAAGGCAAAAACTTATCTTCAGGACTCGTTCTACGAAGTCCTTCACCGCACCTACCAGAAACCAAAACTTTACTGTGTACTTAGACAAAAATAAAGACAACTATTGAAAGGAAATACTTTGATACTACAAATCTAATTGTGACTTTTCTAAAGGTCCCTAAAGGGACCACCAGGTCGTCAATTCTGAGACGGAAGGGTAAGTCCCCGTACCCAAGTTAGGTACCAGTTCCTTGATTTCAGGGTGCACGACACCCACTCCGGGTTTATAAAAAATTTTTTCCTGAAAGTTAAGTCGAAGGTTTACACTTCTCGAACCTTAGACAGTGAGAATAGGAATGTTGTTCTTTTTGACCTGTTGGATTTTTGGTCCCCGAAAAGAACCGACATAATACCCTTGCTCCTACGTCCCCTTTGGTGGTAGGACTTTGGAACCCATCTCTTACTCAAGTAATTTCTCTCGTTCGCGCCCCCGAAGGGACCACCAGGTCACCAACTCTTGGGTGGACGGTTACGTCCCCTGTGCCCAAGTTAGGGACAAGGCCCTTCAAGAGTGCACGGTGTTCCGTCGATTCGGGGACGTGGTGTTGATGACTTCGGGGGCACGGATCTAGGACGTGAGACGTTGTTCCCTTCGATACCGTTACTCGTCGGACGTTGATCTCTCATCCAGGGTGTCAGGTGTCGATCTCTTTCGGGAGAGCGTCGTCACTTCTGGGTCGTGTCGGTTATATATTTGTTCATTCAATTTTTCTTAAAAAAAATCTCTACAAATATTTTTTTCTCTTGTTCGTGACTTTTAATTATTTTACTTTTAACCGTATTCAAAAAAATTTTTAATTTAGTTGCCTCAGGATCTGACCCCAAGTCCCGGTGGACCCGTATAGACCTCTCAAACGTCACAGAGGATCCCCTCTTTCGATGGATTTCCTCCTTCCCTGGTGCCTCTTCAAAACTTGGTTTGTCTCGGTTCCCCTACACCAACCCTCCTGAATCTTCACAAACAATAAGGTCACACACGGGTTCCAAAAGTAGGACCCCAAAACATCTTCTGCACCCTTAGGGAACCTCTTGTTCATACGACATGTGTGAGACTGTTCCGAAAAAGAGGTCCGGTGAACCCGCACTCGGTGTGTCGAGACTGTGAGGACTTTGTCTCGTATTCTGCTCCCCTCTCCCCGGCGGCACGTGACGACTATAGAGCCCCCAAGCCTCAAGTCGACGTCACCCTCTTCCCTGTAGCCCTTCCTTGATCTCCCTGTTGTCGTCGTGAGTCTGCCGTCCGTACGAGCATCTACGGGGGCTCTGTATGGCCCCTGCGGTTCTTTGTGAAGTCAACGGGTCCTCCCCGTACTGGGTGACGTTTTACTCAATAAAGACAATTACAGTGTGACCATCGAGGGTGTCCGACACTTCCCGACCCGTTTCAGAGTAATGGACGTTCTTATCAAAACACAGTAGAGAGTAAGCCCTGTAAGGAAGTTGATCGGGAAACCAACCGAACGTCTTTGTAGGTCTTGAGTAGACTCTTTTACGAATCCTTCGTTATAATACATCCTATCAAAGGAACCAAGACAAAGAGACGAACTAAAATAACATCTTTTATACTGAAAGTAATTATAGAGGAACTTTACCTATTACGCCCGGTCGGATAACCAAGTTAAGAAACACGGTAGATCCAAAATAGGAGGAAGTCATTATCTTAAATTTTAATCAACTTGAGATTTCCTGGGTCCAAAGAGCCGAATAGAGTGTGAAATGTCCAAAGGGGATTCTTGTGACATAAACGAAGAGTCCTGAACCCAACACACGAAATAAAGGAGAAACCTTTCTGGGGCCATTTCAAATTTAATGTCAATTAACTATCTCCGGTTCCTCCTTCTAACTTTTTAAATTAATCAAAGGGACGTTTCATTACACATAATTCGACTGAAAGGTGTGATCTCTGATTGTATAGAATTGAATCCCCGTGTGTTTCACAAGACAAATTTATATGTTCCAGACTCAGTAAGAGGGTCGAATAAAAGACAGATCTGTCTCCTCTCTTAGTTTAGGAAAAATTTAATATTTTAACAAGACACTAATCTATAGTACTGACAGAGGACTCCGTGAGTGTCCTGGAGTATTTATCAATTGTGGACAATTGTGAACTAATATATAATCCTTACCTCGTCGGGACAACAACCGGGCGCCACGTGCGGGACTCGGGAGAACCGGAGGTCGACGGGACACCGCCCTCGAAAGTTGCGTCTGGTGGAGGGAAGAGTGTATGAGAACCCTGAGTCGAGAGACGGAATGGCAGAAAGAGGTTCACGTTCCCCGAACGAGTCGGACACACAAACCCGGACCTTCACACTCTGTCCCCAACCACGGGGATCTCATTGGTTGTAGGGGACCCCTGTCCTTAACTACTTATTTATGAGGTTGGGTTGGAATCTGGGTTCAAAGTTAAGACACATAGAAGGGCTCGTCCTGACTCGTCGTTGACATTCCGGCCTGGGGCCCCGGTACTACCCGACGGGGAGGAGAGGGAGGATCTAGGGCCCCTGGTTACTGTCGTGTGAAGCGGTCGATTTCGGCGGGGTAGGGTCGGTGCATCTTCCTGGACAGTCGGGCGCTGCGGAGCCGGACCGTTAGATAGGCTTGGGGACAGGTAGATCGGAACTGGTAGGGAACGTTGCTTGTATATCTTTGGTGGGGGGTGTACTAGCCTCGCGCCTGAAGGAGCTGGACGGAGTAAGCCAGGCCCTTGGGGCGGTCCCTCGCGAAGCGGTAATTTTTCGGACAATCTGTGAGAAAAGCCACAGGACCAGCAGAAATGGATTGTCATTGGTGGTCGAGGCAGTTTGTTGAGAGATGACCCAAAAGCAGGAGGGGAGAGAGCGGTCGAAGAGACCGGTGAGACTTTACTTGATGGACTCGGGAGCAGGAACAGAGTCAGGGACGAAAACCTCTTCGGTTTGATTCTCCACCAATCAAACCTCCCAATGTATCTGACTGGAACTTGTATGTAAGCTGATCGTGAACGGACGCTGATAAGTAAGTTACTTATGGAAACTCTCGGAGGACACGCGATCCGTTCCTAAAAACCACAACTTGTTTCGTATGTCTTGTAGACGGGAAGACTGGAAAGGTATAAGGAGAAAATTTGAAGTGTTGTTGGTACACTCAATCTACGATACAAATGGGGTAAAGTATAAATTGATTATACCAACTCCTAAGAGTCGAGAAACCCCTATATTTGTACAAATTGAAAAGATTTTTTTTTAAGATCGAAAAGAGACAACAAGGGTCTAAAGAAGGGTCAAAATATTTAGAAGTCGGTAAAAAAAAGACTAATTACTAGGATAAGGTCAAAATACTGAGTGACGAGAAAAAAATTTAACTCCCTGACAACTAAATGTTACAATACAATTAAAGACGATATATCGTTTCACCAAGTCAATATGTATATACATATACACACACATATATATATAATAAAAATCTTAAGAAAAGGTAAAACCAAATAGTGTCCTATAACTTATGTCAAGGACACGAGATGTTATCCGGGAACAACTAATGAATGAGAGTACATCCAATGTGGAAGTTGCAGGATTAGTCAAGATTTCACGGGTAAGGACACGGAAGATACGAACTCTTCTGAATTTTTTAGGTGTACCTCTGAACACACTCCGCAGGCACCCCCCTCGCCAAAAGCCAGAACCGTTCGTTGAGTCTACTTTGACAACCTCCCCCAGTGCACTAACGACCGACTGAGGCGTCGAGGTGCCCCGTTGGACTCCCAAACTGGGGCAGGGGTAGGGGACAGAAACCCTACCCTCAAGGCGACCGAAAAGGTCTCGACCTTCGACGGAGTGAGGAAACCCTCTCATCCACAACAGCTCTAGTGGACCTACCATGTAAACTGACTTAGGTCATTTCAGGAGATGTCTTTGAATATTCTAAAGCCGTCCATCCTTACCTCTCGATGAACAGAGCACTGGTGGGTCCCACTCGGAGCGCTCATGCAGGGGAAAGAATGATTTGGACGGTGGATGGTCAGACCTTCACCAAACGGAGAAAGAAGTCAGACAGGGACGGGAGGCACAGGTCTCCCGGNCAACCTTTGATCGACTTCTTACCTAGAACCCTCTGTGGGACCCCCCTTGAGGACTGAACCGGTGACTGAGGAGAGATACCTCTCCCCACTGGACATGCAATCTACGAAACCCGTGGACCACTCAAGTCCCCGTGGGCCTTTTGTGGCTGACCAGATTACGCGCACAAACTCCTTGACACGTCTCGCGGTCCTCCGTACCCTCTCTTTGTGCCCCGACGCGCCACCTGACCCGAGACAGCAGGTCGATCTCCAACTCGAGTTTAGTCCTTTAACGTTCCTCTTGACTCCAACCTCTCCTACACGTCCACAGGTGACAAGACGATCAAACCCCGACCGCCTATTTAGCCCTCGCGTCCTCTGTCATGACCTCCGGAATCACACGTTTCGGTCCTCCCGAATGCGTGACGACTAGTTCAAGGCCCTCGAAACCTGTTTCGGAGAAAGAAATCAGAGAGTAACGGGTGGTCCATACGCCCGATCAGGGTCTAAAGTGGGAACCTTGAGGGCCCCAATGCTTCGTTGTCTATGTCTCTATGTCAACTTGTTTTCCCTAAGACTTCAGAGACCAGGTCCCTCTTAGAGAACGCCACTTCAAAAGAAGACTCCTCAAAGACTATAAGTATCGTTTGTATTACATATACAGTAAACATGGAAACGATGACTCTTTTCCTTCTACCTCTCCTCTCTCCCGTCTATGTCAGTAGAAGTAGAGTAAATATTAGTCGAATTTTACTGTACTAGAGAATCCCTCCTTACCGTCTATCAGGACAAATAAGATGAAACGAACGTGACTTTACCTTTTATAGAAAATTAAGGACCCAGTCGATACAATCCGTCACCAACGGACCTCTCGACACAACTCTTCCTTAGACTCCGGTATTCGTCCACATTGTCCTTCCAGGAATTAACCATACTTTAATTAATAGTTTCAGTACCCACATCCCTCCCACCTTTCGATGGGAAGACTTTACACAAACCGTAAGAACCGGACCAAAGTACAATCGTTCAACGCGAATGATCTACTCCGTTGGACTTTCAGAAGGTCTTAAAATTGAATGATCCACAATGGTAATTCCAGGTCCCGAAGTCTGATGTCCTTTAATCCGTCTTTTTTTTTACACGACATCCTATAACCTTCAAGTAACTGAGAGGTCCTTCCGACCTCTTGGATCGAGTATTTTAACCGTCGTTGGTTCTATTGGACCCCCGAACGGATACCGAGTCGCCATTTAGGTGGACGTCACGTCCTCTGTACCCAAACTAGGGACCTAGCCCTTCTAGGGGACCTCCTCCCGTACAGTTGGGTGAGACCATAAGAACGGCCCTTTTAGGGTACCTGTCCCCTCGGACTGTCCGATGTCAGGTATCCGAGTGTTTCTCGACCTGTACTGACTTCACTGGCGTGTGCGTGTGCTCTATTAGACCCGGTATCCGTCCGTGGGAACCACAAGGACCTGCGAATAGTGACGGAGGTTTGGGTGGTCACGAGACCCTGGAAGGGACGTTGTGAGTACCCGAAAATTTTCTTCAAAAACTTTAAAAAATGTTTCTTCAAATTACAAAGTATATTTTGTCATATCACTTCGAGGTACATAAGTAAGGGTCTAAGGAACTAATAATGTTAAGACAGTCAGGATAAATTAGATAGGGGGTAAATTTTTATTAAAAAAACGACCTTATAAAACTTCGGTAAGATCTGTAGTATTCAGCAGTGAACATTTGTAACACATCAAAAGTAAGAGTTGAATTTTTTTTGAAATGAATACTGTGTTAATGTGATTAAGGCCCACGGTAGATATTTGATTTAAAAACAACCTGAAACAACAATCAACTGGGAAATAATGAAACAGTTCAAAGTAGTAAAGTACGGATGTGAGAACATCGGGTCCTCAATCCGACAGGGAACCAGTAGGTGATACCCTCTACCGGTTGGTAGAACCTTGAAAGTTATGAGAGTCTATTCTTCCCACATAGGTCAGACCCGTCTGTTTTACCATCTACTCCTCCGTATCATCTCAAACCTTCCTTGTACGAGTGTGTCAGTAAATTCATCGGTGAACAGTTTTAACGGTAAATACAAAGGGTTAACAGAAACTGATATCGGATCGTAAGAAGACATTAAAGTCTTTATATTGAATTATCAGTAACTCAAAAATAAATTTTACTATACCAAAGATGGACCAACCTTCCGATAAAAGAAGGACCCTCCCAATAATCGTTAATACATACATTTAGATACGTGCGAAAGAAAACTATGTAAGAGAACCCCTTTTAATGTGGTTCTTTAATAATTCCATGTACTTTTGTTGTCAATTTTAAAGGTCTCCTTTTAACTCCGTAACTTATATAAATGTATAAAATTCAGTAGGTTGGTTATAGTGAACTCCCACTGTCCCAACTCCTTTCTTACAATTTTATTATTAAAAGGGACAAAACTGGTTACTTACACTTTTTCTTAATTTCAATACCTGATATCTCAAAGGTCTTCATTCTACCTCTGTTGACGTCCGAGAACCGAAATAGACCATCCTAGGAATGAAATACGTTTAAAGACTCCAAAGGAATATACTCTTCACCCTACGTATTAAGAAGAAATAGAAGAACAAAACTTAGTGTATAAGCGGCAGTAAACGTGAAGGAAACTGAAAGCAATAGAAAATAGAAGTAGTAGTGATCCCTAGTACTCA
This sequence comes from Capra ibex, assembly GCA_006410555.1. NCBI lineage: Eukaryota > Metazoa > Chordata > Mammalia > Artiodactyla > Bovidae > Capra > Capra ibex. The sequence continues at coordinate 6,616,101 of SJYO01035988.1, forward strand.
CGATTAGTGTTAGATTAAAGATGACAGTCGGTAGTGACCCCTGATGTTAATAGCTTTATTTAAGTCGTTTATGGATAACTAACGATAACTATATAGGTAATACTTCTACCTCTCGGATCGTTCCAAAACGTCGGAGTCCTCCTAGTCCCTTCTATTCTACGTTTGGGCATTTATTTCCATAGTCTTTCCTCGATTTCATTTTTCGTAAATCGCAAATCTCTCCCTTTTCTAAACGGACCTTTCTAGTCCCTTCCGAAAGACCTCATACACCGTAAACTTGACCCGAAATTTATGACCGAATTTCGGTAAATTACACCTTCTCCGTGTAAGTCTTTCATATCCGTCCGAGATCCTTAACGGGTCGAATTTCCACGCACGTGTTCACGTACGCACACGCGCACACACATTTCCCTTGTTACAACTACTTAGGTTGTTAGGGTCAACCTAAGACTGACTTTTGTTCTGTAAAGTCTCAAATAATCATTTCAGACATTCTCTTTTCCCAAAGGGTCCACGAAGTCACCATTTCTTAGGTGGACGGTTACGTCCTCTGGGTCCTCTGAACCCAAACTAAGGATCTAGCCCTTCTAGGGGACCTCCTCCTTTACCGTTGGATGAGATTATAAGAACGGACCTTTTAAGGTACCTGTCTTCTCGAAACGCCCCACGTCAGACATCCCAGCGTTTCTCAACCTATGTTCACCCGTACGTCTGTATTCTCTTTTTAGTAAGTTTCAATCATTCTTTTCGAAATGTCTCTTTACAGTGCCAGTGTATTCGAGAAGGGGCAACCGTCGTGGGATCCCCCCACGTGTGGAGGTGCACCGAGACACCCTGTCCGACGGTGTCACCTGTGTTCCGGGCGGACGCCTCCACGGGACCCACTGGTCGCGAGGGGCCGATATGGTCGTCTGGATTGGGCACGAAGAACCCCAAAATGTATATAACGGAGGAGTGACACGGAGGACGAGAAAGTGACCACCACATCGGAGACACACGGGACTATGACTTGACTTAGAGTCTCCGTGTCAAAACCCACTTCATCTTTTATTATCGAAATAACGAAACGGTCCGTTGCCCCCGTGTGTCACCCGATTACTGGAGTTTTGACAAACAAGGTCGGACTTTCACCAGCACTCCTCAACATATCATTACCAAGTTTCTCTTCCCATACTAGTCGAGTACCTGTAAGAAGATTAACCAACCATCACTCCACTCACCCTCAGTCGTAGTAGTTGGAAGACCAAAGATGACCAGACCCCAGAGACACGATCGCCCGTCGTACGTCAATTGAAGAAAGTGGACCACCCCGAAAGTCCGAGACGTTTAGTCGAATTTCCACGACAAGAGACATAGGGATCTCCCCTTTGGTCCTAGGACGGGGTTTCGACGTGCTAACTAAAAACTGTGTCGGGTCGAACAGGGTCGTAGGGAGAGGGAAGGGACTAATCGTCGAGACACTTGGACGGGAAACCTTGAGTCCCTTCCAGTGCATCCGACTTACTTCGGAGAAAGGATGGTTTTTCTTTGAGTCCCCTATCTTTCTGAAAACACGGGTCCTCGTGGTGTTACAGGATAAACCAAAGCCATCCCGACCCGTGGTTAGGTCTTGACTCTCTCGAAACGTCAACTCAGAACGAACACCAAAATACGATTTTAGTCGTCTTCGATCCAGCCCTCGAGTCTGACACTTATGGAAAGACAGCGCCAGACACACATCCAATCCTTTCTTAAAGGTCTGCACTCCATCTCACTCACCTCTCAACTTCAAATAATCTCACCCTCTACGATAATCTTGTCGTCCAACCGAGTTCCCTCTCGGTTGGAACTTGCACCCAGGAACCAGGCAAAAATATCGATCCCCTGTTCCTCGACCGTCCCCAGAACGCTCAGTAAACGACTAACCTACTCCATCCATATGAGCCACCCTCTTCTCATTCCATTTATGGAAAAAGAATATACTCCATCTTCCCCTCTATCCGGAATCTTGAGTCCTCCCAAGTTTTTAAGGTGTTGACAATGTCGTACCGCCTTTCCCACTATTCCCAGACCAAAAAGAGGTAAGGACGTAAGGTCCTGTGAAGAGCAAGTGGAACAAGAAAACAGGAACCCCGTGGTGCGAAAAGTAGGACCCCTCACTCACTCGGACCCACACTCATACCCGAGGTCGCGAATCTTAGACGCACTAAAGACCGTTCAACGAATCAGAGCCAAAGTTACAACAGAGTGGACATTGTACCACCCTCGGTATGACAAAAGAGGGAAATACAATTCAATTGCCATAGTTCACAACTTGTCCGAACGACTGAAAACGAGAGCGACCACGTCGTCTCGCACCCCTCCTCGGAACCTCCCCCTTCCCCATGACTGCCTGGACACCTACCAGAACGTACAGTCCGGCCCTTCGACTCCGTCCTCGGTAGGAACGACGTTCTTCTCGACCCGGACCCGCTCGCAGAAATAAAGACTCGAACTCCAATAAAGGTCGTCTGACCCTCACTTCGATTAGGGAAAGATCCACGGCGTCCTTTTGACCCAGGGAGAGGGCACCAAAGGGCACCTCCTCCCGACACCTGTGTCACAGGACGTATTCGGACAGTATGTTACTTTACCGGACGCTGACGTAGTTTCCTTACCGACCACCCCCGTATATATACTGAGGATTCCTGAGTAGTACACGGTCTTTCACAGGGAAGATTCCGTCCAGTGTGTTCTCACGGTCCCTAATGTCCTATCTTTGCGAACAGACCCCTCTATCCGAACAGTTCGAATTTTCGGGTTCTGGCACCAATTTCCTCATTCTTCATTTTTAAGTCCATCTGCCATTTAGAAACTCGGTAAAACACGTAGCACTTCCATAACGGAATCAGTTGTGTTTTCCGAATGTGACGACAAGACTTGTTCAAAACGTCTCGTCTTTTACATTTTTTCATTCTGATGGAGTCTCTTTTAGTCACGGGACCTCGGACGTCCCGACGGGTAGTTGACGTCGAGTGACCGGTCCTACTTAATCGGGTCCTACTTAATTCGAGGGCGTCAAGGAAGCCCAACTCAGACTCACAAGACCCTCCCTCGGTCGAGTCCCAAGTCGCCTTCCTGATCCTTCCCTCACTTTCGGACCCTTTCGTAAACTCCACTCGGTAACCACTTGTACGTAAGTTCGCGTCCTCCTTTCCAGGGGTAGTCAAGACAGGACCCACTCGTGTTCCGAGGGCCGGGGGTTAGAGAACGGGTCCTTGGAGAGTGACTCTTCTTGGGGGGAAATTTCTCAAGAAATAGGTCACGACTGAGGTTTGGTAACTCCCTCACAGTCGAAAACTTATACTGTTCTCCGGTGTAACAGGTCACCACCAACAAAACAAAAAAAGATCCTTTTATTATTTTAAATCTTTTTAATTACTCCCGATGACGCATAAAACGCAGGAACACTCCCATCGTGATTCATTACGATAGACAGGTCGGCAGAATCGGATTCTCCGAAAACAGATTAGGTTGGGAGAATAATGTCTTCTTTCTACAAGGTCTCTGTCCCTTGTCAAATGGACGTCCAAGAGTCGAGTCGGACATTCACCGTCTCCACTCTGTCCCTGTGTCCAAGAGGGTCCAAAGCTAAAATCGTAGATTATGTGAATGGTGTCGTTACACGACACTAAGAGATTCAACAAATGTATAACATTAACGGAAGTATAAGAGAAGGGAAATAGACAAATCTATTCGTGGTTTCTAATACCCAGAGTAAGACATGTTCGACCGACCGTAGTGAACCCTATAACTATAGTGTCTTCCCTTTACCTTCATCCGTCGTCGAGACAAAAATTCAAGAACTACAAAGGTTTACAGAGGTTACTACTCGTAAACAAACTTCTCTTTTCGAATGTCATCCCGTGTCTCGCAGAAAGATAGTCCTTCTACGGTTGTCGAGTGTCGTAGAAAGAATCCCAAGGACTGTAAAGGGTCTCTTGGAACGTTTAATAATCGTCACTGAACCTGTGTACTTCCTGGAATTTGTAAAACATCATGGTACTAAGTGGGTTAAGTCATGTGAGTAGTCACCAAACACTCTACTAAAATTCGTCATATTTCTAGTCTGGAAAATAAAATAATCATCCATATTTATCCATAAATAAAATTGCACATATTATGTAGATATTACGTTTCTATGAATCATGTTGTCTGGATATTGTCAAAGAACGAATCTCACTTCGATTAATATTTTCCTTCAACTAAATTTCTTTTTACAATTTATTGTCATATTCAAATTCACCATGAGTTTAAACCGTTTTTAATCTCGCCTGTAACGTATAGATGTATGTGCTGGTATTAACCCCTTTATGAAGAACTCCGGAGAATATTGAACATGGTTGACTTGTCAACATTGTCAGACGTCTTGAACTTTCGCGGTCTTTACCCCGGGTGTCAATTGAATATTAACTCTGAAAATAAGGGCACTTACCGTCCCCCCCCCTGAAGTAGGGCCGGGCAAGTGTTTATCGTTGATACTAGGTGACCAAAGGGTCCACCTAAACCCTAAGAAAAGAGTCAGGGTCACACCACGGGATGACGCCGGGAGTAGGATGACCGAGGGGGACTTCCCAGAGGAAGCCACTAACTAATCCCAAACCTTCTCCCCTCTCCCCGAGGGAGAACAGGAGGTCACAGAGAGAAGGTCCCAATAGAGATGTGACGGATCAGTCGGGACGGACAGAGTCTCCCGTAGTGAGGTAGGTCGGACACTACGTCCATCAGACAAGACGGGTGGATGTGAAGGATCCACATGTCGTCAAAGGGGAGGGTGAGGTACTCACATGTGTGTATGTGTGTGGGTGGGAAGGGAGGTCACTCACAAGTGTGCGTCTGGAGTCTCTGTCAAAGAAACGACAAGACTTTCCTGGAACCTCGGAAGGCCTACAAAAGATTCAACTAAGTAAGACGACCTGGGCCCACCCAGACACCAACAGAAACGGGAGGACAGGTCGACGTGGGAATGCGATTGAAAGGAGAGCAAGAGTACGGAACACCCGTGATCTACGTGGACACCCCCAACGATGGTTCGACCTGAGAGAGATTAGTGTGCTGACGTCAGAGGGATTACCCACTCCCACTTCCGTGTCCCGGGGTAAGTGTTAGAGGTGCGCAACAGAGAGATAGGTAGGGAAGGGAGGAACGGAATCTCGAGAAGAAAGAAGATGGACCGACAGATCCACTGTAGATCGGAGTACCGTCAATCGTTACTTGTCCTGTCTTCACCACGGACGGGAGTGATTCGAATGTAAAGTGACTTCGGTCTCTAAGTTTTCTGGTCTCTTGACTGTTCATTATATTTTATTATGTTTAATACTATGTCAAAATATTTTCCTTCCTCCGACTCTATATTCATACACTCTCTATATTCATACATATTCATATATATTCATATATTCATACGACTCTATATTCTACACTGATAGAGTACGGAGTTTAAAACGAGTAAGAAGTCTAATACTATCCAAGAATTTTCACCTTAACAGTCCTTTTTCCACTAGTAAAAGGTCGAAGACTTATGTATAAAAGTTCCAAAGAATCCACCTCTAATATTAAGTCTCTTCAAATCCTAAAACCCCCAACACACAGGGATTATAAAACTCGATCCTTAAATTCTTCCTTTATCATTCATTTTTTTGTTAACACCCTGAAGGGACCATCAGGTCACCAACTCTTCGACTGACGGTCGCGTCCCCTATACCCAAACTAGGGACCAGACCCTGCTAAGGTGTACGGCGTCCCGTCGATTTGGACACCTGACGTCAATGACTCGGGTGCACGACGTTGATGACTTCTAGTGCGCGGGATCTCGGACACGACCCGTTTGTTCTCTTCTGTGACGTAATTCGGGTGTGTGACCTTGCTCTCATCGGGGACGAACGACGTTGATCTTTTTCGAGACCGTGTCATTGTCTCTGGGTCGTGTCGTCTTTGCCTGTTTATGTTTTCGTCGATACCCTGGAGGGACTATCTGATCAGCAATTCTGAGACACGACGTTTACCTCCCCCACGTCCAAGCTAGGGACCGACCTTTTGTCTAGAATGTACGGTGCACCGGGTCGGTTTTCTCATTTTTATTGGGGGGTTTTGAGTGTTTTTTTTTGGTCAAAACATAGTTAGTTCCAGGTTATTCCTCTGTCATCGGTTATCAATAAATTTATTCTTTTATAATTACATTTCTTAATTGATATAGTCACAGAATGGATGACTCCTCAGTCAAGTCAGCGAGTCAGTACAGGCTGAGAAACGCTGGGGTACTTAGCGTCGTGTGGTCCGGAGGGACAGGTAGTTGTAGAGGGCCTCAAGTGGGTCTGAGTGCAGGTAGCTCAGGCACTACGGTAGGTCGGTAGAGTAGGAGACAGCAGGAGGAGGACGGGGGTTAGGGAGGGTCGTAGTCTCAGAAGAGGTTACTCAGTTGAGAAGTGTACTCCACCGGTTTCATGACCTCAAAGTCGAAATCGTAGTAAGGAAGGTTTCTTTAGGGTCCCGACTAGAGGAACTCTTACCTGACCAACCTAGAGGAACGTCAGGTCCCCTGAGAGTTCTCAGCAGAGGTTGTGGTGTCAAGTTTTCGTAGTTAAGAAACCGCAAGTCGGAAGAAGTGTCAGGTTGAGAGTGTAGGTATGTACTGGGGACCTTTGTGGTATCGGAACTGATCTACCTGGAAACACTCTCGGTATATTTTGTGTGCCTACGGTCTATTTTCCCTTCTCAGGGGTAGAGATCTTGACACTGTCTCTCGATTCCTTATTTGCCTAGAACTTCTCTAAGACGGTAATCCCGCCTTCAGATCTAGAGGAATCTCTCCCACACCGACACAGGTGCCCGACCACTTTAAACGACGCGACAACGTGGACGCCTGAGTGACCGGTGGATGGGAGATGCCGTGGTCCCCTTCAACAGGGGTCTCTCCACGGAACACGTCCTGAACAGTCCCTGGACGAACACTCCGCCCACAACGACGCTGAGAACCCCCGTCTTTCCTCACGTCCCACTCACGGAGCTCACGAAGATCGGTCACCGACGGGATTTCCTCGTTTGTCTCCCGTACCGTGGTCTTGGTCCTCGTCCTCCGGTAAGGAGGAGGTCCCAGGGGGGCCATGGGAAGTCGTTGGTTCAAAATGTAACACGGTCAACTATCCCTCTGTTTCAGGGTCGTAGGATCCTCCGGTTGTCTCCCACCTAAACCTTGACTCTGCGTTTATGTAGTTGAGGACAATAAGAAACCAACTTCTACTGAAGACCCTGTAATTAAGTGGTCATGTAAACCGGTGTAGGACATGTTCGGTCAGTATACATCGATCTCTTTCGGGAGTTAATTAACTGGATACTATTCTTCGCGATAAACATGACTTGTCATCTACGGGACCCCTATACCTATATCGTGGGTTTCGTAGACGTCACCTATGAGTAGTGAGTGACACACACACACACACACACACACACACACACACACACACATGTGTATATATATTATATATATATTAAAATCCAAAAAAAACTACACCCGGTAAAAATTTCCGAAATAATTTATAACAAAGACAAAATACAAAACCAAAAAACCGACACTCGGTACACCTTTAGAATCGAGGGGTTGGTCCCCAGTTTGGGTGTGGGGTGACACAACCTTCCCCTGCAAAATTGGCAACCTGGTGGTCCCTTTGGGGTCGTGGGTGTCACGTATAAACGAGTAGATAAAAGACACAACAGACATAGAGGTGAGATCTTACATCCGAGATACTCCCGTCCTCAAAACAGACTAAATCTAACGTCGGTCTTATTACACCCTACGTATCATATCCGAGTTAAGTAAAAACCACTTAATTACTTAAAGGACACTTATAGTCACCGAAGTCACACGGACGTCATAATCAAATACCCGAAGGCTCCAGAGGAAGGGACAAGAACTCGACCATTTGTACCTGTGTAGGTCTCGTCAGATGTGGAAGGACAAGGTTTACTGACACACGTGTGGTCGAAATTCCCCCAGTCCGTCTTGTGTCAACGATTATGAAGACCTGTTGGTTGTGTTTCGACCTCTAGCGAGTAAAAAGTTCCCAGCAACGTTTGGTATCGTCGATGTGACCGGGTTCGAGTGACCCGTACAAAGGGACGTTTACCCTCTACGAAGACTGATAACGACTGTTCCCCTCCGCTTGGATCACGTCTGTCGGAAGGAGTTCCCTTAACTGGGGTCGAGGAGAGTAGTTCTATAAGAATAGAGGAGTCGACACTTACATGCCCTGAGAAATGGGTAATTAAGGTATTCCGTGGTAGTTGTGACTTGAGACCAACGCACAGTCTCCTTGTAAACATGAGGTCCACAAAGTGAATGACAAAACTCTGTCCAAGCTATAAAGTCCTATTAAATAAAATGAAACCTTACTTTCAAAGATATAAATAGTTAAAACAGATTGTAGTTCAGTAGAACCTGACATTATATTTTCCAGTGTAAAATTAGAATGGAATATGAAAATATGTAGCTCTTAAAAAAAAAAATTTACCCTAAGTCCCCGTCAGGGTCTCAGTCCTAGACCTGAAACCGTAGATTGATCTCCAGGTCCACTGAGTCCACCTCTGTTCATATCTAAGGTTTAATTCGACCACTATTTAAATCTCTTGTCGTATCTTAAATAGGGACTCGGACGTCAATCCCGAAAATTTTACTAACTCCCATACTTACGTACTAAGTTTCGATTAGAGTCCTTGGTTATGTTTCGAGTCTTCGAAATAGTTACGATCGATCTAGTTACCCCAAACTCTACTTTATAATATTTAGTTCACACTCGTCCACAATTAGGTTTAGAACGGAGGTCGAACCTTTCAAAATACACTCCACTCTCTCAGAGTCCCTTCTTCACTGACCTTCTTTTTTCTGTGAAAAAAAAAAAAAAGGGGTCCCTCCCGTCACAGAGTCTGAATCTTGGGACCTTAAGTCCTTAGTTTAGACAGTCTCTTGTAGGGGAACACACGTGACGTCAAGACTTCCCAAAAAGTGAAGTGAAAGAAGTATAAATCTATGGTCCCGTATACCTTCGTATCTATGAACCACAAAAGTCCCAAACCGATTCCTGACTTCGAAAGTCACACTACAAAACCCTTCCGTCGACCACCCTTCCGAGTGACCAACGTTCCGACACTCCGGTAGGTTTACAGGTGCACACAAGGGCTCCGTTTCACGAGACCTTCATTTCTTACTACCGAGGAGCCAGATCGTCTAGGAGGTCTCCGTACCAGACATCTACGGACTGGAACGGAGATCACCGTCCGGTCCACGTACAGCCAGTCCACCCGGTCAGAGCCCCCGACCTCAAAACGGAGTTCTTCGAAGAGGACCCAACGACTTCCACTTTGTGCGGAGGGTCTCCACGAAAGGGTTCACGAATAATTTCCTCGTAGACCGAAAGTAGAGGCTCCTCCGTGTCAAACAGTCAAATAGAAGGTCTAAGATGAGTGACAGAGGGTAAGAAAGAGAGAGAGGGGAAATACAAAAGACCTATGTAAATAACGTTCTGAAGATAGGGAAAAAATTTAAAAGTGGTACTTTACTACCCCTTTTCATAATTAGTTAAAACCTCTTGAAGTCTGATGAATTTTGGGTCTCACACGAGGTGCTTTCACTTTGTTTCGTTGGTCTCTTAGGTTTTGTGCGAGTGTAACACTATCGACCATTTTCTAGTCCGAATGTGTGTCTCCATTCTATTGGTTTACGAATGCTCACCAAGAACGACCTTCACCATGGACCCCGTGACGTGACCCGAGACGTCAGTGTTTCGTCTATGGTGGTGACGGAGCCTCCTAAGGGGCCCCCTAAAACCTTTCGTAGACAAATGAGTTGCCAAAGAAAGTAGGTCCTCAATGGGTGAATTAAGTATATAATCTTTACGGTAACCCGAGGACCCATGGTTTTCTTAGTGTACTAATTCTCTACAACCCGAGATAATCTTCCTTGTGTCCGAAACCTTACTCTAGACCCAACAGGTCATCAACCAAGACATTAAAAGAACTGTATACTGGGACCCAACCAGAAACGTAGTCAAAGAACTCGATATTCTAACCTTATTTATGTAGTCTAAACATCTCCTCATACATATAGAGGATTTTATAAATGTTCACCGGATTCTATATTCCACAGTGGTATCACCTAGTGCATCCTGTCTCCAATTAGACGTGTGAGTAAGAAGTCAACGTCTGGGACTCATCAGGGGCATCCGTAAGATATATAGTCGATGGATAACGGTACACTGTTTGGTGAGTTTTCAATCACTGAATTTTGTATCCTAAGATGTTGGACCTGTTCCGAGTCACCCCTGTCGAGTAACGACGAGGTCCACCGTCCCCGACCCCAGTGAGTGTACCGATGTCCGTGAACTTCGAACCGACCCGTCTCTGTGTTAACGAAATGAATGTGTAGACCACGGAGACAACACGACTGATCCTGTGGACCCCCGACCGGCCCCTGGAAAGATACACCAGAGAGGTCGTCCCACTGGGTGGAATCGACCACCGACTCTTGAGGTCCTCTCGTTTTCTCTTTCGACGGTCCGAGAAATCCCGGATCTGGACCTCGACCGTACCGTAGAGAGTACGGTGTTAGACGACCTAGTTCTTTCTAGAGGGACATCGGGTCTAAGTTCCCGTTTCCTATGCGTGACGTACAGAACTACCCTCCTCTTCGGTCTTAAGTATCGGCAGTAAATCGCTACTGTCAGTACCATATTTTAATTAGTGAGAAGGGTCGAGATAGAACTGGTGGCCGTCACGTACAACCGTTTAGGATTTAATCCTTCTATATTAACGACGGTGGACGGTCTTGTCTTTGTCCACGATAATTGTCGGGGTCTTTATACAGACCCCAAGACCCTCGCTCCAACCCCTCGTTTAGCAAAGAGGGACTCGGCAGAAGGTTTTCACCGTGGAAACGTTTGTAAAACTTACATTATACAACTGTACTACAAACAACGTCGACACTACTTTACTTCGACCTCCTTGGGTAAATTGTCGTCGTGGAACTCTATGTATCTATTACATGACTTTCCACTTGTCAGACATGAACGGAAGGAATATTTGTTACGTCTGGAGAAAGGGACGGGGGTCGAGGATCTATTTATACCTGAAGGAATTATGATCCTGGGTGGTACGGAGAGTGTCCCGGTCTCGTGGCACCTTCGACGACAACACTCCAGTACACACGTGTACATACATGGACACATATTTGCTCATACATATTCGTGCACACACGTATTCGTACATTTCTACTCACACACTCAACACACTACCACACCTATACGTGTATCCATACTCACACACACGTACGTTTACACACGCACCCATACCTCTGTCTCTCGTACGTTCACCCTCATTTGGGTCTTGACCCGTTTCTTTCTCTCGTGTACCTTAGGACTGAGTCTCGCTACACTACTCCTTGACGGTCGGACCTTACAACGGACCGACGTTTCGGAGGTCGAGGACGACGAGTAACGGCTACCACTGTGTAACCTCATAAAAATTCACTAACTTTTATTTACTATACTAAGGACGGTCGAGTCCTAACCGACTCAGCCCTCTCAGACGTCGGTCGTGACCTCCCTTCCCTTTTGTGACTTCCACGTCGCCACCCCCTACAAGTCGCAAACTCGTCCTCCCAAGACACTTCGTCCGTGAGCCAAGGTCTCGGACGGGACGAGTGTGAGATAGGAGAAGTAGGACCGTCACCCATAGGAACTCCTCCCCTTACATCGCGTGACACTTGACCGTAAAAAGAAAACCACGAAACCTCACGTCAAGGGCGGTCAGAGACCTCTGCGATAACGCAAGCAGGGTCCGAGTCTGTGTATAAGACCAAAGGATTGGTGACTTGCAGGCAACTATATCTCCGACCTTCCTCATTTCCCTATTCTTAGAAATACATAGTTAAAAGAAAGAAAGAAAGAGGGGGACGTTGTAAAGTCGTAGTTCTACTCTAAGACAGAGACATCGAACCTTTTTATTAAAGGGGAGTAGAACCAAGGTGAAAATTTAAGGTATACAAAAACAAAAAAACAAAAAACAAAAAAAATTTCAAATCCTACTAACTACCCAAAAGGCACTTCCTTTATTATTGTTTTTCATTGAGTGTGTCGTGAAAGTATATGTATAGAATGACATCATGTCCCTATAAGCTCTCCATTAAAATACTTACTAAACAATTATTAATAATTGTAACTAAACTCATACATGAAACACGGTTCGTGACAAGATTTATAGTTATGACACATGTACGGTAAGATTGAACGTCTACTCTTTTTGTACCGGGTCGCTATCGTCCGTCGAGAAGTACCAGGGTGACGGTCATTCATCGCACCGTTCCGAGGTGGGGTCCGAAAGACAGTGGAACTCGTGGGTGCCAGACCCAGTCATCTGTGACGACACAGTCAATTCTCACACTGGGTTTATGAGTCCACAGTGACCAGTCTCTCACTTAAATAGAACTGTGACGGCAAGTGGAAGGTAACCGAGAACGGGGATTGAGAGAAGTTCAGGACAGAAAAAGACGTAGTTGCTGAAACTAATAAAGTCCCTTGGGGAGACCACGAAAGAACACGGGTACTTAATCGAGATCAACAATAAGAGAACGACCCTGTCGTCTTTAATTTTAGTGAGCGAAGGTAACGTATAGGATTCTTGAATCGAATTTCAAATTTGTAATTGTGTGTCCCTTTTGACGGCGACGACTTCACACTGACGTCGGCGAAGGAATAAACTCAAGGTTTGGTGGGATACTCCGACACCGTCCTACAGTAATAGTGGGGGTGAGGGTAAAATATTTACCCTTGGACGCTGAGTCACTCCAATAAACAGACCTTTCGGTATCGACCATTTCTCACCGCAATCCAACTAGTCTCGATAAACAACTAACAACAACAAATCGGCGATTCAACACAGACTGCAAAACACTGGGTCTACCTGACATCGGGTGATCTGGGGAGACAGGTACCCTAAAGGGTCCGTTCTTACAAACTCATCCAACGGTAAAGGAAGGGGTCCCCTAGAAGGACTGAACTCTCTAGCCTGGGTGTAGACGTAACCGCCCGTCTAAGAAATGGTGACTACCCCCTTCGGGCTTGTCTCGACACAAACTAGGGTTTACTGGTGCATAATACTTAGGGACCTTCGAGAGGGAATAATGAGGGACCTCCAAGAGTACATATGAACAGTGATACCCACAGGTACCCGAAGGGACCCCCAAGTCTCCAATTTCGCAGACGGACGTCACACCCTCTGGGCCCAAGCTAGGGACCCAGCCCTTATAGGGGACCTCTTCCTTTACCGTGGGGTAAAGTCATAAGAACGGACCCTTTAGGGTACCTGCCTCCTCGGACCACCGGATGTCAGGTACCCCAACGTTTCTCAGCCTGTGCTGACTCGCTGAAGCGAAGTGAAAGGGATACCCACAGGTATCGAAACTGTGAATGAAAATACTGTTTTGTACAATAGACATACCATCTTTCTTGATTGGGTAACTTTGATTCTTCGTAAGAAGACTGATTGAGAACTAAGTTTCTCTTTTATTTTAGTCATACTGTCTCAAGAATGTTTATCTGGTTTTTCTCTTGTTTTATATACCCTAAGTCGATTTCTATACGACTCTCCTTTTGTGCAGGAATCTACGAAAATATTGAATTTTTTATTCACTTAATTGAAAAGTCCTTTCATCTTTTACTATCGTCTTATTCGATCTTCTTTTACTCCCCAGATTATAAATCCTTTATCTCTTCTTTTTATTATCCGTAATAATTTTGATTTTTTTTTTTGTTTTACCCTTCGAGGAACACACAACCCCCCCCCCTCTCCTCCTCTCCCTCTCTACTATAATCTTTCACCGATACTGGTTTCGCGTCTTTTTATATAGATCTTCACATTCTCTTACAATGTATGTCGAAGTATCTTTATGTAATTCTTACATATATTTTACCTGTTAAAAGACACTTTTGTACGTAATGATTGAAACTAACTTCTTCTCTGTCTTTTGACTTTCCCTGGTTATTATGTCCTATTTAACCTTTGAAATCATTTTTAGTCGTAAATTTTTCCGTGGTCCGAGTCTACCCAAATGGGAACTTTATATGTGCGTGCACGCGCGCGCGCACACACACACACACACACACACATCAATTGTCCTGAGAAGATCTATTGTCCTCAAAAGAAAAATCAAATATTTCGACCACGTCCGATTACTGTTGTCGAATTTTTTTATTGTTCTCTCTTTTGATGTTCGGTCAAAGTGAATACTGATATAATTATCTACATTTTGAAGGTATATCTCACCATTTAATAGTTGGTCAAGATTGTTGTGTAATTTTCTTATTATATAGTTTTTATTTATACGTGACCCTTGATAATTGTATAAGTTATCGGACACTAATTGGTATTACCTTTTTTTATACTTTTTTCTTGTAGATACACACACATTGACTCAGTGAAACGACATGTCGTCTCAGACCGTATTGTAATTCTAAAAAAAAAAGGATAGTCATGTTCCTTCAAAGTTATAATTCTTTAGACAATTGTATTAAGTAATATGGTTGTTTGACACTGGTACAAGAATTAAGGATCTTTCGGTAAACTATTTTAAAACTTGTCGATTAAGATTTTTTTTTTTTGTTTTTTTACATTTTGGTTTTAGTTTACTTGGTTTTTCTGGATCGTATCCTGCATCTGATCAATGATCTTTGATTCTTATTACCGACGACGACGACGACGATTCAACGAAGTCAGCACAGGCTGAGCCACGCTGGTGTACCTACCGTCGGGTGGTCCAAGGGGGTAGGGACCCTAAGAGGTGATGCGCGCCACTTTATGGGTCCAGTAACAGGAATCTTAGTAAGGGTCCTGTACGAGCGGACGAGAGGAGAGACCCGTCTGTGTGACGAAATCTACGGAAAGCGTACGGTCACTGAGTGTTCACCCGGAAGGTCAAACTCGGAGAAAGAAATCTCGTCCAACTATTATTACGGATGAGACTTATAAGTCAACTTACGGAACAACAACAAGTCAGCGATTCGTACAGACTGAGAAACACTGGGGTACCTGACGTTATACGGTTCGAAGGGACAGGAAGTGACAGAGGGTCTCAAACGAGTCTGAGTACACGTAACTTAGCCACCACGGTTGGTTGGCAGAGTAGGAGACAGCGGGGGAAGAGGAGGACCTTACGGAATGTTTAAAAGATACCGGTGTGACCTCGAGACCTAGGGACAAGGAGGAGAGTTGACTAGGAGGGGACGACAGAAGGGTAGAGTCATTTTCCGTGGTGAAACTGGTCTCGGGAGAAACAGGGAGTGGAAAATTAAAGTAGATAATCGTTTAAGACAGAAAAGATGAACTTTTTACATAGAATTTCGGTAGAGGGGGACCTCTGATCCCCTGACCACCCCTCTATTAATTGAATCTTGTGGGTATAAACGTAAAATGTTGAACAATGTACGGATCGAAAACATTAAACTCTAGATTATTTCATTTTCCATTTTCTTCTCTTTTTTTTAGTGAAACTGTAACTTAGTACTTTTCACGAAGAGTAACGGAAAACTTCGGTGGAAAGACTCTTTCGAAAGACTGACCTTATTATTTAACACGTACTTTTTGTATCTGTGACTCCTCTCCCGTTCCAGTGGTAACTTTACCTTTTGATTCACTGAGTACCGAACTTTTGAGAGGCTCAGTGACCGCAAGGGGACTAGTGACTCACCTTGTTTATTGAGGGGTTTGTTTTATATTCAGTTCTAAAGAAACTCTTACGGTGTTCACACCAAAGAAAGGAAAGAGGGAAAGGAGGAAAAGGCAGGGGGAAGAGAGAGAGAGTATTAACCTCTTTTAAACATAGTCGGATAGTCCATTCACCAAAAGTTTTTACGTTGTTACAAAAGTTATCACATAATACTTAAACTGACATTATAATATACGGTATTTCAAAACATTGTCAACCGAGCAATCACATATCCGGTCTGTTGGTACTTCGCCAAGAGAACGACGACGAATAGTAACGAAGGTTAACGACAATAGTTACACACTTATGGATGTTTATTTATACTCAAAGAAAAAGAGTAGTAGAAAATTAAAAACTACAGGTCACAATCATTATACATATTGTAGGTGTCAAACATAGTACATTCTGTTGTAAACACATCCATGACTATCTGCCAAGAAGGACATTTCCCACTAAACCCAATACTGTAGGTATTTATACCATGTCAGGACATTTGCATAGAATGCATACTAAAAGGTAAAAGAAAAGAGATCGAATGAAATAACGTTCTCATGTCATACGTTATGTGTATTCAATGTTATATCCAAGGTCAGTTTTCAGTTTTAATAAGTACCTAAAAACTAGCGTACCCCACAGCCGCTGGGATTGGGAAAGTAACAAGTTTCCAGTTACATAACTTTTGTTTAAACCTAACCCAAACTACAGGATCGCGAGAGTCCAAAAGACTAAACTTAGAGGGAGAGAAAAAGAGAGAATAAAATTGTCGTCCTAAAAAGAACAACAAAGACAAAAGAAAAAACTGACACGGTGTGGGTGTACCGAACACGCTAGAATCAAAGGACTGGTCCCTGACTTGGGTCAAGGAGTCGTCTCTTTCGTGTGTCTCAGGACTGGGAACATGGTGGTTCCGTAAGGGACGTCTCTACGAAAATAAATGACCAAAGAAAAGTCACGAGTTTGGGCAAGAGGGATTCGGGTAGGGTAAGATAGTAGAGGACGAAAGAAAAGAGATGTCAGACATATGATTCCTAGTCCTGAACACTAAAGACGTAGATTAAGATCACATTAAAGACGTGGATTACTGAGGATAAAAACTTTCGAATTATTACAAAAATGGGACCCTTTTAAAGACAAACTTTAAAGGTATTTCGTCTCGGGGGACCCGGACTCTGGACTCCTGGTTCGTCCGGGAGTCGGATCTCTTATGGAACAACGGAAGTGTTTCTCAAAGGCGTTGTGACCCGAAGGTCCACCCGTCCAATTCTCGGACTTATTCTAAACAGAAAGTCCCTTCAGTCGTACTTATTAACTTCTGTGGACGAAACGATTCGGGGGACCATCGTGTCCTTTTGAGTTTTATCGACATCAGAACGTGCTCCGAGGAGAATGTGTGCGATGAGTACCAGGGACCTCTGGGTGCGACCGTCTTTACGGTAAGTTGTTAGAATTTACACCCCTTTTTCGATGGTCACCCAAACGTTTACCCTGACATCGTCTTAAAGTAAGTGGTGAATGAAATCGTTCTGTAAAGGGTTGAAGGTATCCAAAGTTGTTTTGGACTTGACATTAGCAAAAACACAAAAGAGAGAGATTGGTTTTTTAGGCACCAACAATATTAACGACCTTTTACAACGAAGAATTATCCATAGTTCTCCGTAAAGTCCCTAGGGGTTCCTAACACCGTCATAGGTAGACTACAACTCGATTAGAGTGTAAGGATAAAAGATCTTATCGGAGTGTCTCAGACCTCTTCACTCCACAGAATGGGTTTTAGTGCACCCGTTCCTTGCCGTTTCCTCCACATAGTCAACTCCGGTGAATCCTCTACCATTCGGTTTATCATTAAACTTTTTCCTTCAAAGTATATTTCTTAATAAATGACGTTAAAATCATTCCCCCTATCGTTTCTTAAGATTTTATTGAGAACCCGAGACCCTGTTATGGGTCTCTTCCTGATTGAATCTTCCCCTCTCCCTGAGTCTGGAGTAACCTCTCCTACACCGATATTGGGTGACTTACGCTCTCTTAAAGTGGTCCAACGGACCCGGTCGTGACCAGATATTAATTGAGACCTCGATACCCGATACCCGACTCCGACTATTTGACCTTTATGGGTGTCACCCCTCGGTTGACGGGATCTGACCGTCCTTTGATTGACGACCCTACGACTACTTTAAAAGACCCTTCGATGGATACCTCCCACGACGACTTGAGTGACGTTCCTTTGGTCACCCCCGTGGGAACGGTGAGTGACCCTTAGGTGAACGACCCGTCCTTACGTCGACTTCAGAGGAAATTTTGAAGACCCTTCGATCGACCTTGTGGGACCTTGAGTGACCCTAAGGTAGACGGCTCGAAGGTGAATACAAACGATCCCCTCTCAAAGTAAACCACAGTGCGTAAGGTCGGGGTGAAACGTTCTCGTTCTTCGTTGTCGTCCTTTCCTACGAGAATAGGGTCACAAGGATGTCGCGAGAGATGACAGCTTCCAATAATAACACGACATCCACTTCCTCTATTGAGGTCGTAGAGTCCATCCCGTCACTAAACTTCGACTCGCATTTACCATCCGACGTATCCCCTGTAGCTCCCAAAGGGCTCACTGAGTCACCATTTCTTAGGCAGACGGTTACGTCCTCTACTCTTTAGGGTACCTGTCTCCTCGGACCGCTCGATGTCAGGTACCTCCAACGTTTCTCATTCTGTATTGGCTCACTGACTCATGATGTCCCCTATAACTCTGAATCAAGAAAATGGAAGATCACTCGAGTGGGAAAGTGATGTAATACACCGAACACACACACACACACACACAATCAGTATGTCAATATAGACTGAGAAACACTGGGTACCTGACATCGAGCGGTCCGAGGAGACAGGTACCCTAAAAAGTCCGTTGTTATGACCTCACCTATCGGTAAGGGCAGAGGTCCCGTAGAAGGACTCGGTCCCTAACTTGGACCCAGAAGGCGCAACGTCCGTTTCAGAAATGGTAGACTCGGTGGTCCCTTCGGGGAATGCACCGTATAGGAGATTTTTTTCTCAAATTAAAAGTAAAAACCGACACGAACCAGAAACAACGACGAACCCGAAACGAGATCAACACCGCTCTCCCCTTATGAGGGGTCGACTCCATACGCCCGAAGAGCGACACAACCGGAGAGAGTACAACTCCCCGTGACCGAGATCCCGTACGCCATCCATGTCGAAGGCCCCAGATCTCGTGGCCGACTCATGAACACCGTGTACCCAGATCAACGAGGTGTCGTACACCCCAGAAGGACCTAGTCCCTACCTTGGGCACAGAGAACGTGACCGTACGTCTAAGGAGTAGTGACTCGATGGTCCCTTCGGGTCGTACGGAAATTACTACTAACAAGAAAAGAAGACAAATTAATATGTGGTTCTCTGTTGTCAGTGCTATCTCATAACCATATCTATAACTATCTGTTTTTCCCTAGATCTTAAATAGGATCTAAAATAATGTAAGAGACTAGACTTATGAGTCCCGTCACTAGCTTTAAATTGTGGTCTCCCTTAAGGGAACCACCAGGCCTCCAATCCTGAGGTGTAAAAGTGACGGTTCCCGTATCCAAGTTAGGCACCAGTCCCTTAACTGGTGTTCGGAACACCGTACCCTTTTTTTAATCGTGGTCGGTGAACCCGAGTCAAGACGTGACGGTTTCTTTATGATCCTCTTAACTTTCTTAATTTATCCTTTAAGTCGGGGATAAAAAAGGGGGTTTGTAGTGTCAGTTTCGTTTCACTTCCTAGACCCCCTCTTGTAGATTACTTAAACAGTTCATCTCTGGGAATGACGGGTTATCTGATAGTGATCGGTGTACACCGAAATCTGGTGAACTACGTACCGATTACGTTAGTTCTTCGATTTAAAGATTTAGTTAATTACTTAATATTAATAAATTCAATTTTAAAAGTCTTACTTTAACTTTCTGTGAGGAACCTTCCTTTCAATACTGGTTGGATCTGTCGTATAATTTTTCGTCTCTGCAATAAAACAGTTGTTTCCAGACAGATCAGTTCCGATACNGGTGTAAAAGTGACGGTTCCCGTATCCAAGTTAGGCACCAGTCCCTTGACTGGTGTTCGGAACACCGTACCCTTTTTTTAATCGTGGTCGGTGAACCCGAGTCAAGACGTGACGGTTTCTTTATGATCCTCTTAACTTTCTTAATTTATCCTTTAAGTCGGGGATAAAAAAGGGGGTTTGTAGTGTCAGTTTCGTTTCACTTCCTAGACCCCCTCTTGTAGATTACTTAAACAGTTCATCTCTGGGAATGACGGGTTATCTGATAGTGATCGGTGTACACCGAAAACTGGTGAACTATGTACCGATTACGTTAGTTCTTCGATTTAAAGATTAAGTTAATTACTTAATATTAATAAATTCAATTTTAAAAGTCTTACTTTAACTTTCTGTGAGGAACCTTCCTTTCGATACTGGTTGGATCTGTCGTATAATTTTTCGTCTCTGCAATGAAACGGTTGTTTCCAGGTAGATCAGTTCCGATACCAAAAAGGTCACCAGTACATACCTACACTCTCAACCTGATATTTCTTTCGACTCGTGGTTTCTTAACTACGAAAACTTGCCACCACAACCTCTCCTGAGAACTCTCAGGGAACTTGACGTTCCTCTAGGTTGGTCAGGTGGGATTTCCTCTAGTCAGGACCCACAAGTAACCTTCCTGACTACAACTTCGACTTTGCGGTTATAAAACCGGTGGACTACACTTCTCGACTGAGTAAACTTTTCTGGGACTACAACCCTTTCTGACTCCCGTCCTTCTCTTCCCCTGCTTTCTCCTATTCTACCAACCTACCGTAACGGCTGAGTTACCTGTACCTAAACCCACTTGAGGCCCTTAACCACTACCGGTCCCTCTGAACCACATGACACCAAGAACCCCAGCGTTTCTCAATCTATGCTGACTCGTTGACTTGACTTCAATTTGTAAAGTCTTACTATAAATTAAGTCAATAACTTTTTGAAAAGATGAAACTCCTTGTGTACCCTCCGAAATACCCGATCCGGACTTCCCCCACTTGAAGTAAAAACGAGGGTTAGGTAACCGATCTTCAGTCAGTGAAAAAGTGTTCCTTTTGGCACGGGGACTCTTTTTCCATTAGAGAAACCACCTACTGATCGGTCCCAGACAGGCGACTCCCACTCTATCTTAATTTGGATGGACCCCACGGTCTTCTTCCGGGACACACCAAATCTCGTCGTCAGGGGTTGGAAAGACCGTGGTCCTTGACAGAAACAACTACTAAACAGGTGTCTTGGTCGCTCGCCCTTTACCAAAGCCCTACTGAGTTCTCGTAATACAAATAACACATAGAATAAAGATGATAATAAGGTAGTCGAGACAGAGTCTAGTAGTCCGAATCTAGGTTCTGACAGGGTCCCTGTAAGACTTACAAGAATGACACCACCAAAACATTGAGGACAAAGTCTCGTTGGTCGAGTAGAGTAGAGAAACCTGTAGTGTCAGTCAAGTATCAACTCCTTCACTAGATTCGACTAGGTTGACCTCACTTAGAGTCCTGGAACCGTTTCTTACGGTCTTATGTCTGAGACAGGTGCCCCATTACTATCCTCCAAATCTCGACGAGACGGGTACTCCTCTCTCGGACCTAACAACTTTCTGTACCAGTCTTCGGAGTCACACTTCGGACGACTCTCCTTCGGTCCGGACGGGACGACTACAGTACACTCCAGATCTACGTCTGACAAACTTCGGCTCAACAAATCAATACTGGACTATGAAAGAGAAAATTGGAATTGGTCACACAATGAACATTGGTTTTCTTAAAATTGATTACAAGGTGTCATTAATCCAAGAAAACAAAAATTTAGTTCCATATAAGTTCGATGGAACCCTTTTACTTCCACTTAATATTCCAATACGTACCTCACTTTCATGGGCCGTTCCACATTGAGATCCTTTATCATCGCGAGAGATGGGAAAGTCACAAAGGTGCTAGAGTGTGTAAGAATGTAGAGACCCAGTGACACCCGTAGACGAGACATTAAGTATTAACACTAGACATGAGACGGTAAGACAATCCCACTAGTCTACCGGTGTCACGTATCAGATAAAATAAATATAGAGAATAGGACCGTAGGGAAGACCAACTCGTACGTAGGACTTCAAAAAGTAAAAGTTACTTTATAAGAATTACTTATTGACTTTATTTGTACTTATGTAAACCGTCTAGAAATGAAACTTGGAAAACGAAAATGGTGTCAGAACAGTATATTTTGCACTCTAAGGTCACGTTATGTCATAGTAAAATTCGACTCCAATTTAACCTTTCCTCAGGAGCTATTAGAAGGAGAAAAGAGCTGGAGATCATAATCTACACTATATTGATTGTGGGGAGAATTTCCGGTCACACAGCCCACGAGTGACCATTTCACACACGAAATCGATCCCTGTCGACGTGATTGAGAGACCGGACCGGTCGAGATCTTCATAAGGTCGCGATGGAGACGACCAGTAAAGAGGATGTTCGACGACCACGTCGCCGGACTCGGACACTCTGTATGTTTCGACAGTAGTCCAGTGACCCTATAAATCCTCTTTAATATCCACTGAAGTCACTTAATTCACGTCTTTTATCTCCGAATTATCAGGACCATGTTACGGGTAGTTCCCGTAAGAGTTACAAGAATGATACCACCAAAACATTGAATGACACACCACATGGGGATATTGAGACAAAAACTATTGTGGAAATATTAAACGTCAGTAATACTAACGGATTAAACTTATTAAAACAAGGGAGAAAGTAAGAGTTTTCACAGAATCAAACCTACTATTTAAAACACCAGTGGGAACAACACTCAGGTAAAGTGTAGGTAAAAAATCAAAGTAGAGAGACACAATTACCCGAGTAATGAAAGAGAGAGAGAGAGAGAAACAAAAAAAAGATTCGATTTTAAGGTCCTATAGACCGAGATCCACTCACTAGTATGGTAGCACTAATAGACCCAGTACTTCTAGAAAAAACATATCAAACAGACACATAAGAACGGCGGAGAAGAATTATAGAAGACGAAGACAATCCAGGTATGGTAAAGACAGGAAATAACTCGGATAGAAACGTACTTTACAAGGGAACCATATAGATTAAAAGAACTTCTCTAGAGATCTGAAAGGGNAAAGATTCGATTTTAAGGTCCTATAGACCGAGATCCACTCACTAGTATGGTAGCACTAATAGACCCAGTACTTCTAGAAAAAACATATCAAACAGACACATAAGAACGGCGGAGAAGAATTATAGAAGACGAAGACAATCCAGGTATGGTAAAGGCAGGAAATAACTCGGATAGAAACGTACTTTACAAGGGAACCATAGAGATTAAAAGAACTTCTCTAGAGATCTGAAAGGGTAAGATAACAAAAGGAGATAAAGAAACGTAACTAGTGACTCCTTTCGAAAGAAGAGAGAGAAACGATAAGAAACCTTGAGACGTAATTTACCCATATAGAAAGGAAAAGAGGAAACGAAAAACGAAGAAAAGAAAAGTGTCGAAAACATTCCGGAGGAGTCTGTCGGTAAAACGAAAAAACGTAAAGAAAAAGACCCCCTACCAGAACAGTTCCGATACCAAAAAGGTCACCAGGACATACCTACACTCTCAACCTGATGTTTATTTTGACTCACGTCTTCTTAACTACGAAAACTTGACACCACAACCTCTTCTGAGAACTCTCAGGGAACCTGATGTTCCCCTAGGTTGGTCAGGTAGGATTTCCTCTAGTCGGGACCCACAAGTGACCTTCCTGACTACAACTTCGACTTGAGGTTATAAAACCGGTGGACTACGCTTCTCGACTGAGCAAACTTTTCTGGGACTACAACCCTTTCTAACTTCCGTCCTCCTCTTCCCCTACTGTCTCCTACAACCACTACCTGTCCCTCCGGACCACACGACACCAAGTAACCCAGCGTTTCTCAACCCGTACTGACTCGCTGACTTGACTTGACTTCGATTTTAAGGACTCTATTACACAAACCAGGTTGAACACCCTTACGACCGAGTAAACAGTAACCACTGGTTACTTAACAAATGAGAAAAAATTTTTTATAAAATAAATAAACCGACACGGACCAAAATCAACGTTGTACGTCCTTGAAGTTGGAAGTAACGTCGTACACCTTAGAAATGGACACCGTGTACTTGATAATCAATACCATCCACCCTGGATCGAGAGACGGGTCCTTAACTTAGGTCCGGAGGAAGTAACCCTCACACCGCAGAATTGGTGACCTGGTGTCTCGAATGTGATCCAGGTCAGTTGACACCACCCCAACGCACCACACCTCCACAGTACACTATCTTTTCTACAAACAGGTGTAAAGTGAATTTTTCACTTCATGTAACGTGAATTTCTCACTTACACCCGTACCAGTATTTAAACTTAAAGATACATTTTCGTGAATTTTTGATAGTTTCGAATCTCACTTTTTAACTATGAACTTTCGGCTTCGTGACTAATGATAATTATTATAGTGAATTATCTTAATTATCTTAGTGTCAACACGGGGGTCGTAGACATTTTCACGACCTAAGTATATTATCAATAAGTTATTTATATATAATTTATTTTGTTTCATTCATTTAAAATCTACAACCCGAGCCTTTGTTCTTTAACGGTAGACGGAACCTCCTTGAACCTGGGTAACAACTAGTATACAAAAACGAGGTGACTTTCACTAAGACACCTCATACCGTCGTCCGACTCAGTCGATACCACCTTAACCCTATCGACACTAGGTACAAACAGAAAACAAAGTCCAAATCTAAAGGATTTTTAAACTTTTGTCTCAATTTTTTATAAAAAATTCTCGTGGGACATTGGACTATTATTTCGGATTTGTGGGTGAAACCGTTTTTCTCGTCGAAGAAGCCAGAACTGATACGGGGAGAGACATCGGGCGAGTGACATGGGGCAAGAAAGATAACCGGAAGGAGATCTGTTCGATGAGGATTGATAAGTACAATGGATTTATGATCCAAATGGAGAACCACTCACATCTCGGTTTTCTATGGTTTCTAACCCTCTTTCTTCCTAAATGATGAACGTCGTTCATTCCTCTTGGGACCCCAAGAAAGGGTTTCGTCACAGAGGGACTTGTCGTTTTAACTCCCGTAAAATTTGGTTCCCATGTACACATAAGTGCTTCCCCGAACCCGTTAACTGTCTTAGGTTCGAAATCAACTGACTACAGATTTCCCAGTCTTTTCCAGTTGCAGTAGAAGGGAATCCAAGGTCAACTAGACCAGTAGCTCTCGAACTCCAATTATAGTAATTTTCTCTTGATCCTCAGAAATGTTGTTTGTGGAATAGAAAAGATAACAATGAAGAGAACGGATTATCGTCCGTTGTAAGGACGTAAGAAAACAAGAGAATTCCAGTTATTAATGACTTTGGAGAAGTTCCTTTTGGTGACACCGGTTCGAATCAAATGTTGTATCGAACCTAGTCTTTACCGAAGATAATAAAGTTCTTTCGGTACGAACCAAGAGAAAGAAGTCCCTGGGACATGGGATAGACGAATGTGAGTGTCAGCGGGTTTAGTCGGTCCTAAAAGGTACGGGGACACGATAAAGGAGACGGACCTCTCGGAAAAAGAAGTGTGAACTACTCTAGTACAAGACACAAACTACGAGTGGAGAGTGTAATCCGAAGGGAGTATCGAGTCAACCATTTCTTAGGTGGACGTTAGGTCCTCTGGGGCCAAGCTAAGGACCCAGTCCTTCTAGACGACCTCTTCCCTATCCGATGGGTGAGGTCATAAGAACCCGAAAGGAACACCGAATCGACCATTTCTTAGGCGGACGTTACACCCTCTAGACCCAAGCTAGGGACCCAACCCTTCTAGAGGACCTCTTCCCTTTCCGATGGGTGAGATCATAAGACCGGACCTCTTAAGGTACCTGACAGGTACCCCAACGTTTCTCAGCCTGTGCTGAAAGTGAAAGAGTATAACCAAATGATAACGACGTATCGTTCACTACTGCCTGAATCCTTGCATCTTGTTGTGTGTCAATGATAAAGTGGCGAGGTAGTCAGTCATCAAATCCGTACCGAATCGGCTCAGGAGAGTAGTTCGGACACACGAGAAGGAAAGATCTCGGGTTCTAGAAGGGGGTCGTACTTCAATGACCGTCTTAAATCAAGAGACACCAGTATCGTGACTCCAAGGGCGAAAAAATGATCACCAGTCGGTCCCCGGTGGGAGTCCAGGGACTCCGAGGGTGTCAAGGACCAGTGTACCGGGCGAGTGTTGTATCACCGAATGTACAAGTTCCGGTCGTCCTTAGAAAAAGTGATGTCAGACGATTATACCTTAGAATATATTGTAATGTCTTCGTCTCCTCAATACCACCGTCTTCGGACAGTGTCTAAGTTGTGTGTGAGTCCCCTGTCCCCTATGTGGACCCACACTGAGAAACCCTCAACGGAACCCCACACAGACAGTGTCAGACGGGAGGTCGGAGGTTTCTAAGTGTAGGAAGGTATACGTTTATGTAAGTAAGGTAGGGTTCCCGAGACTTTTTAGTAGGGTAATGTAGTGAGAAAAAGGGACCATCGAGTCTGTCATTTCTTAGACGGACGTTACGTCCTCTGACCCTAAGTTAGGGACGTAACCCTTATAGGGGACCTCTTCCCTTATCGATGGGTGAGGTCATAAGAACAGACCTTTTAAGGTACCTGACCACCCGATATCAGGTAACCGAGTGTTTCCCAGCCTGTACTGACTCACTGATTGTGAAAGCGAAAGAAAGGAGAAGAAGTTGTCTTAACCTAAAGGGCGTGGGCACAAAGAGAGAATAAAGTGGGCACGACGATAATGTTCTACTGGACCTTTTCGAATCCAGAGGCACCCACTGGGCACCCAGTTAAACTAATGTAGTAGTTAAGGAAGATTTATGTCAATATATCACTTTTTGTAACTACCGAGTCTCCTCCGAAACACTCCCCTCCGAACATTCGTGGAACGTGTCGTTTTCAATAGGGAGGTAGCGGAAACTTGCAGAACCGAAGAAAGGGCACAGAATCGGGTCCCTTTGGGGACGAAAGACGAGAAGGAGGGAGTAAAGAGAGGGTGACGACTATAGAGAGAGGAAGGGAGGTCGAGATCGGGAGAGAACCGGCGTACACAAGTTCAGAAAGGAGATGTACAGCAGAAGGGAAGGTCTAGCGAAATAGTGAAAAAATCACAAGGTCACGTCGGAAGAGGAGAAAATATCGAAGACCCGAAGGGAACACCGAGTCGACCATTTCTTAGACGGACGTTTCGCCCTCTGAGCCCAAGCTAGGGACCCAATCTTTCTAGGGGACCTCTTCCCTTACCGTTGAGTGAGGTCATTAGAACGGACCTCTTAAGGTACCTATCTCCTCGGACAACCCGATGTCAGGTATGAAGTGTTTCTCAGTCTGTACTGACTCACGGACTCGTACCTTCTATTAAATAGATCTGTCAAGTTTCATAGAGGTTTAAACGTGAAACCAAAATGAACGAAATAGAAACCGGACTTAATTGTGTCACGGAACCAACCATAGGGACATGTAGAACCTTGGTATCTCGGACGAACCCCTTCTGAGCGTCCTACTGGAACGAGTCGTAGTCGAGAGCACACAGCTGAGGGAGACTACGTAGGGATAAACCAACAGAGACGACATCTGTTCAGTAGCGAAAAGTCGAAATTGCCTACGTGAAGGGAGGGTGTCGATAAAGGTCGAAACTGCCCACGGACGACTTCTCTCATAAGTGTGTTTCCCGAATCCCATCCAGTACACTTGTATACCCCTCCCGGTGACACCAACTTTTATTACAGTAAGTCTTTATAGAGTCAAGAGAGGAGGGGGGTCCACGTACCATCCTACCCTGAAGAAATGGGGGAAACTTCTCTCCACACCGGTACACTGACTGAAACCGGTTACTCTGCACTCACCCTCCCTGCAGACGGTGAAGGACGACGTCAAACGTGTCGACACAAAGGACGACCGACACTTCGCACACCCGTCTCCTTAGGAGACGGTCGGATCCACGATTTCACTACGTTCGAAGGGGACGGGGACTGGACGTAATGTGCACACCACACTCACTCTTAATTACAAAGAATGCAATTCGAAACTCAATACTGACGTCGAATCGGACCGACTATGTCAGTGGCTATTAGTCCAAACGGTCCACTTATGTTAAGTTGAGTAAGAGTTTCATTAAGCTATCTTAGTGTAAAAAGTTAGAAGACTCCGTATATGTCTTCCACGATCTACCCTACGCAACCGACTGTCCTCTCGAAGACGACTGTCCTTCATTTAAACGAAAACCGAGAGGAAAGCAGAGAAAAACAGCCATTAGAAAAAAAGATCCTACGTCCCGGAGATTTCTCGGTCACCTACATTTAGGAACTGTGGCTTTCTCAAACCTTCGTCGTCTCCTCTCGTGACTTATTAACGACGAGGAATCACGACTTTACTACACGAGTGAAAGACCGTTCTAAGTTAAAGGGAAGTCCACGGACCCAGAGTTGAGAAGAAGAAAGTGCATGTGAGAATGGGAAATAAAGATTCAACACTTGTAACGCAAACCTCCTTAAAGTAAATTGAACCTCTTTGTAGTACATCATTTCCTACACAAATAAGAAGTGGTATTTTTTCGGGACATAGTTACAATCATCAGATGTACAAACATAAACTCGTGACCCACCTTCAGAATACTAGTCACACCGGGTGACCCAGAACGTAAACTTACGCTCGTCTCCGTCCTGACCTCAACTATCTTCCCTACTACCCCTTTACTCGGGGGTTCCGGAGGTAGAATGGGGGAGTGTCATAGGCTTCCCGACTCCTTCCTACCGTTAATGAGAGAAACCGTTAGGTTAACAGACAGAAACCTTTTACTATCCTACTTCTCACCTTCCGTGTTTATTATGGAAAGGATGACGGGTCCATATTTCTCGATAAATACTAGGGACGACAAAAAATCCAAACCGAAAATAAAAAAGAGACGTGATTTCTAATTTGGAATCACCTCCAAACATTATCTTCTTCCCCTACGATATTTTTTGTTTTTATGAACATCTGTAGACGTTTGTCGAAACATAAACAGGGGAAGTTTCCTTAGAGGACCTCTCTAACATGTGTATAGATTTATCGTAACGACATAGTGTTTGAAAATCTCGACGAAAAAATTTTTTTAGTAAAAAGTTTGGAAGAAATTATACCAAGTAAGTAGGTAAGGAAATTTTTTATATACAACTTAAGGACAATACAAAATTCATGTCACGATCTTGAACTCTTTATTATTTCTCGTTCATATAGGATCGAGGAGGTTCTAAAAATGGTCAATAAACCCCTGGTAGTCAAGTCAAGTCAGCATAGACTGAGAAACGCTGGGGTACTTGGTGTCGTACGGTCCGGAGGGACAGTAGTGGTTGAGGTCCTCAAATGGGTTTGAGTACAGGTAACTCAACCACTATGGTAGGTTGGTAGAGTAGGAGACAACAGGGGGAGAGGAGGACGGGAGTTAGAAAGGGTCGTAGTCCCAGAAAAGGTTACTCAGTCGAGAAGAGTAGTCCACCGGCTTGTAGTTATAGTCAGGAAGGTTACTTGTGGGTCCTGACTAGAGAAAATCCTACCTGACCAACCTAGAGGAACGTCAGGTTCCCTGAGAGTTCTCAGAAGAGGTTGTGATGTCAAGTTTTCGTAGGTAAGAAGCCGCGAGTCGAAAGAAATAGCAGGTTGAGAGTGTAGGTACGTGCTGATGACCTTTTTGGTATCGGAACTGATCTACTTGGAAACGACTGTTTCATTACAGAGACGAAAAATTATACGACAGATCCAACCAGTATTGAAAGGAAGGTTCCTCATTTGTAGAAAATTAAAGTAACGACGTCAGTGATAGACGTCACTAAAACCTCGGGGGGGTTTTATTTCAGACTGTGACAAAGGTGACAAAGGGGTAGATAAACGGTACTTTACTACCCTGGTCTACGGTACTAGAATCAAAAGACTTACAACTCGAAATTCGGTTGAAAAAGTGAGAGGAGAAAGTGAAAGTAGTTCTCCGAGAAATCAAAAAGAAACGAAAGACGGTATTCCCACCACAGTAGACACATAGACTCCAATAACTATAAAGAGGACCGTTACAACTAAGGTAGAACACGAAGAAGGTCGGGTCGCAAAGAGTCCTACATGAGACGTATCTTCAATTTATTCGTCCTACTGTTATATGTCGGAACTGTATAAGGAAAAGGATAAACCTTGGTCAGACAACAAGGTACAGGTCAAGATTGACAACGAAGGACTGGAAGAATGTCCAAAGAGTTCTCCGTCCAATCCACCAGACCATAAAGGTAGAGAAAGTCTTAAAAGGTGTCAAATAACACTAGGTGTGTCAGTTTCCGAAACCGTATCAGTTATTTCGTCTTTGTCTACAAAAAGACCTTGAGAGAACGAAAAAGGTACTAGGTCACCTACAACCGTTAAACTAGAGACCAAGGAGACGGAAAAGATTTAGGTCGAACTTGCAGACCTTCAAGAGCCAAGTACATAACGACTTCGGACCGAACCTCTTAAAACTCGTAATGAAATGATCACACACTCTACTCACGTTAACACGTCATCAAACTCGTAAGAAACCGAAACGGAAAGAAACCCTAACCTTACCTTTGACTGGAAAAGGTCAGGACACCAGTGACGACTCAAAAGGTTTAAACGACCGTATAACACACGTCGTGAAAGTGTCGTAGTAGAAAATCCTAAACTTTATCGAGTCGACCTTACGGTAGTGGAGGTGACCGAAACAAGTATCACTACGAAGGATTCCGGGTGAACTGAAACGTAAGGTCCTACAGACCGAGACCCACTCACTACTGTGGTAGCACTAATAGACCCAGTACTTCTAGAAAAGAACATGTCAAGAAGACACATAAGAACGGTGGAGAAGAATTATAGAAGACGAAGACAATCCAGGTATGGTAAAGACAGGAAATAACTCGGGTAGAAACGTACTTTACAAGGGAACCGTAGATTAAAAGAACTTCTCTAGAGATCAAAAAGAGTAAGACAACAAAAGAAGATAAAGAAACGTAACTACCGACTCCTTCCGAAAAATTTTAGAGAGGAACGATAAGGTACCTTGAGACCTAAGTTTACCCATATAGAAAAGAAAAGGTGAAACGCAAAACGAAGAGAAGAAAAGTGTCGATAAACATTCCGGAGGAGTCTGTCGGTAAAACGGAAAAACGTAAAGAAAAAGAACCCCTACCAGAACTAGGGACAGGGGACATGTTACAGTGTTTGGAAGCAGGCATATCCGTCATTTCTTCCTCTAAAGTGACACACAAACTGTTTACGTCACCATCTGTAAACGTATCACACGATACCCCTTTTTTTATCCTTCCTGTGGGTCAGGTCCTACTATGTACCAGTTCCTTTCTAAGGACCTCGTTTACCGAGGACTTTACTTGAAACTTCTTTCGTTATCCACAATACAACCTGTCCTCCCTTCTCCTTCACCCGATTTCAGACCTCCATTCACCTACTGGTCAAACCTCTGGTCGTTTAGTAGACGTACGGAGCTCTAATACCCCACGTTATCCTCACCACCCTTCCCTTAATACAAGTCAAACCCCTAGATATTGTAGGTTCACTTGTACATCCCATTTGAATGTATGTGTGTGTGTGTGAACACACACACACATATATCGTCATAGACATATAGATATACCTCTATATGTATGTCAATAATGTAGTTACAAATTTTGGTACTTAGACCTTTTCTAGTGTCTCTCTGACTCACATCTGTCTCTATTCCTCACTAGATCTCTACCCCCGGACCCCGTAAATTTCTGGTTCTCCATTTCCTCTGTCTCTAAGTATAAAGATCATTCACTTGAACCAACAAGACTAATTGGGAAGATGACTTTTGTTATGTTTTACGACGTATTTAATACTTTTTTTTTAGTGGAAGGGGTTAAATTCTCGTAATTTCTGGACGTTTCTATCAGATTTTAGACACTCTTTCAGACTTCAATCTTTCTATTTGCGCAATAACCTTACGGTTTTGGACGTCCTGAAAAGACAATGACGTTTGAAACCAATCCACTGGATTTCTAGTCTCCTCTGTCTACAGGCCTCAGGTGACTTCCACTCTACAGAAATTCCTCAGAAAAGGGTGTAATACGACTCTGAGGGTTTCCAATTTGGATTCCATACCTATCACACACACGATTCAGCGAAGTCAGCACAGACTGAGAAACGGTGGGAAACCTGACATCGGGTGGGCCGAGGAGACAGGTACTCTAAGAGCTCCGTTCTTATGACTTCACCCAACGGTACGGGAGGAGGTCCCCTAGAAGAACTGAGTAACTTGGACATATAGAATGTAGAAGACGCAACCGTCCACCCAAGAAATGGTGATCGTGGTGGACCCTTCGGGTTCCATTCCTATTATATATTGGTTTGGTTTGACGGAGGGACAATAGGTTACTGCCCCAGATACCTCTTCAAACAAAAAGATGGTTTCTCTCATCCTTTGCTCATTTCTGTTTTTTCGGAGGAGAGAAAGGACTTCTTAACACTGTCGTCTAACTAGAAATGTATGTATACGTAGTACTTATGTGTGTGTAGGATCCACCCGGTCAGGTGGAGGTTGACACTCTGACCGACTTTCACCAGGAGAAGGGATTCCTAGACATTCTTCGTTTGATTTACCCAGAGACCTCTTCTCGTGTAAGTAAACTTTAGAGTGAGCGAAATATATTTTTTAAAGAGTTTCCGTCACAGGTCGTGTGTTTCTTAGAGTGTTTCTTTATTCCGTTACTATTGGGTCGATTTTTTATTAATTTTTAGTTCACATCTTTATCTGATGTTTATTAAGTCTATTAATAGTTCGTGTCTAAGATTTCGTTCATACGAAGGATCAAATTTCTTGATTTACTGTTCGAATTTGTATAATTGTCTCTTATCCTTAGATATTTTTACTGTCTCTTCTAGACGTTTTCTCGATGTACCTTGAAGGTTTTTATTTTACAAATTATTAATTGTACTTTTTAAGTCACCTATAGAAAACGGTCTGATCTGAGTGGTCTGTTAATCACTTAATGGTGTATATACAGTCTTCTTTGATTGGTATTACATTGTATCTTTCTTCCTTTTTTGTCTTAAACTTACACGTACGACATTAAAGATCTCATTAGTGACACTACTTGACTTACAAACACAGGGAGGGGATGATTCAAATATACAACTTCGGGATTGGGGGGTTACACTATCATTGACTTCTACTCGGACATCCTTCATCTCAATCTAATCCAGTACTCCCACCCCAGGAGTACTACCCTAGTTAGTGGAAATCTTTCTTCTTCTTTAGCGAAAAAGGTGTGTGTGTACATGCACGTGGGTCCTTTTCGGTACACTCCTGTATCACTCTTCCTCGGTAGACGTTGGGGTCCTCTCTCGAGAGGGATCTGTTGTTAGGGAGGTCGTGGATCTAGAATCTGAAGGGTCGAAACCGTCGGACTCTTTTGCTTCTGTCTGGGATTTCTTTATCTAGAGAAGTGAGTGTCTTCCCCATTTCCTTACTTTACTTTTATAACGGTTAGGTATACTTACATTCTTACCTCTCTTCCTTCGTATTTTGGCTACCTTGTTTATGTTACACTTTTACCGTCCAGGTTTGAAGATCCGAATCTCATTTACATGACTAACAAGTTCAATTTTACGTTTCTACTAGTGTGACCTAGAATTTTAACGGACATTGTAGTACACTACAAATATTCTCTATATAGATTTTACTTTTCTAAATCTTTTAAACTTACATTTTTTCTACCTCTATGATTAATTTTCTTTCAACAATATTGATTTAATAATAGTCCATTTTACCTGAAGTCACGATTTCATAATGATCTTTATTACTCACTGGCGTTTTATTACATCCAAATCAAGTGGTTGTACTATACTTTTAAATTTAAAGAAAACCAAGATTACTAAATCAAAGTGTTATGTATTTCGTTTTCAACCACCTGGAAGTTCATCTTATCTTTTTATGTGGTAGTGCCATCTCTAAATTTACACAAAGAATTCCTTCTGCAACAACGATAATTAAATTCTGACGACCATGTAAACCCCCTCTCTCTCTCCAAAAGTAATCCTCTTTCTCAAAAAGTAATCCACTTCTCGAAGACCTCAAGGTCTTGTAAGATATTAAACCACATCCACCACTAGTATATCAGTATCTGAAAGGTTGATAAATGACTTGGTCCGTATATCCGAAACGAATGAAAAGACGTACATACAATGTATAGTGATATTTTTATAATTTGTTTACTTTTTTCTTGTCTACTCGTTGGACACAATCTTGACTCTTGTCCACTTACTACACTATCCTCCTTTTGGATTTCTTCACCACAGAACCTTCCATTCATGTCTTTTGTACAGTTCCTTCTACTTGGTTCTTGATACAGTGACGACAACTATTCAGTAAATTACGTTTCTGACCCGCGACTGTAGACCTAAGTTGTCACATCCACTGCAACTTTCGAATCTGTACTAACGAAAATCTCTTCATCCCCGTTTTGGGATACACTCACACAACTCTTCTCTATCCTCCTCTTTTTAGTCTCTGTCGGTAATCAAACGGTCCCGACGGTTTGTTTCATGGTGTTTGTCACGAACTTTGTTATCTTTACATAACAGAGTGTCAAGACCTCCCGACCTTCAGACTCTAGGTCTACAGTCGTTCCGTGAAAGGACCACCAGGGCACCAATTCTTAGACGAAAGACCCCTTCCTCTCCCACCCGGCATAACTCTTTGTCGATAGTACACATTTAATCTATCGATCACCTTTCGACGACACATTGTGTCCCTCAGATCGGACAGTGAGAGACTACTGGATTTCCCCATTCTACACCCTTCTCCTCCCTCTGAGTTCTCCCTCCCCTCTATATATATATATACCTATACCTATATTTATATGTGTGTGTATATATACATATAAATATTAATACTAACTAAGGGTAACATACCGTCTTTGGTTGTGCTGTAACATTTCTGTAAAAGGAGGTTAATTTGTTTTTTATTTTTCCTTCGGGACCACCCTCCTGTATCCAAACTGTATCCCCTGTACCCAAACCCCTATATCCAAACTAGGGGCCAGTCCCTTGATTCTAGGGTGTACGACTCCCCGATGACTCGGGTCCACGGTGTTGATCTCTCTTCGGCACACACCAACCAAAGAAGGCCTCGGGTGCTCTCTCTTAGACAGAGAGCGGAGAGAGGATCGTAGACCCGAAACGACCGTCAGAGACCACAATGGGACTAGAGACGGAAGGAGCAAGTCACCGTAAGCGGGATACACACACGAAGACACAGACTTACAGGGGAAAAATATGCCTGTGGTCAGTATAACCTAGTCCCCGGGTAGACGAGATTATACCGTCGAAGGGTCCGCCACGTCACCGTTTTCTTAGACAGACGATTTCGTCCTGCACACGCAAGTTAGGGACCCAACCCTTCTAGGGACCTCTTCTTTTACCGTTGAGGGAGGTCACAAGAACGGACCTCTTAAGGTATCCTCGGACCTCCCGATATCAGGAACCCCAGAGTTTCGCAGTCTGTACTGCATCGCTGACTCGTACGTACGGGAAAAGGTCCTCAATTGACGTAGACGTTTCTGGGATAAAGGTATTTTCTAAGTAGGGTTCCATCACTCCCAATTCTGCAGTTGGACACTCAAAGCCCCCTTGTGTCTAGTCGGATATTGTCGTTCATCTCCGTTTGGGATTTACCCTTTTTCTTTACCTCAAATGATCTTCCTCTATATATATACATATTCCTACCCTATTACTCCTCGAACATACATACAACCAAAGTTACTGGGTCATCTTTTTCCTTCTTAACCACCAAGTCCCAGTCCTCCCTGTTAATGAGCTCTCTACAGGAACTTACCCGCTTTCCCATCTCCTAAATAACTGATTCGTCTTCGTACCTGGAATCTCTTCTCAATCCTGTGGTATAGGTACCACTGCCCCCTTCCGTCTATCTGTCCGTGTCTACCTCACCTAACAAATGGTACCGTTACCCGACGACACCCTCCAGAAGACAAACGAAGATAAACAGTCCCTTACCTTCGTTCTGGTAGTTCCTCCCTCTCCTTCACCACCTACCAACGGTCCCCTCCTCTTCCACATTTTACTAGGATCTCGTATTACTTCATATCTTCACATCATACTAACGACCCCGTGCGAGTCCCGACCGAAATCTAATATTGACACTATCTCATGTTAAACAAACGAACACCAACCACAGATTGGCACCAACTGACACACCCACGTCCAAGTCCGATCCGTGTCTCGACCTGGATTGATCCCCAATAAAAACAGTGCACTTATTATCTCACTCTCTCCACTTCTTCAACTCCCTTAAGCGCTCACTCAGTACTATCCTACCCGGTCACTTAGGTTCGAACCCCTCCCTCTTTCGTTCCTGTATTTCCACAATCTTGTCACTGTCACCCCTCCCTAGTCACATCATCACCCCAACTCTCTAAGACCCTAAACTCCCTGATGTTTTATATGAAATTCTAGTGTAGGGTAGACACAAGTTTTAGGGGTCACTCCTACGTAGGAGCACCACCTTCAGGAAGGGCACCGGGCAGTCCCACGGAAGTTCTACACGAAGGGGTGGGAGAAAACTGTAGAGGTCGGAAAAAAACCCCACCCCACCCCTCCCAAAGGGACCACCGAGTCTACCATTTCTTAGGTGAACGGTACGCCCTCTGGACCCAATCTGGGAACCCAGCCCTTCTACGGACCTCCTCCCGTACCGTTGGGTGAGATCACGAGAACGGACCTCTCAGGGTACCTGTCTCCTCGGACCTGGGGGTACCCCAGGCACCTCAACGTCTCTGAGTCCAAGATTCGTGTCGTGTGTGTCGGAAATTTTTTTTTTTGCCGTGAGGGTAGTCAGGAGAAGTTTGTTGTGACCAGATGAGTGACAAGGAACTTGTGGCGTCTACTCGAGGGTAGAACCCAGGAAACGAAAACGAGAACGGAGAAACTTCTTACGAGAAGAAGATCTATGGACGTATCGAGTCAGGGTGGCGTGAGTCCGGAAACGAGTCACACACACGTTCAACGAGTCAGCACAGTCTGAGAAACGTCGAGGTACCTGACATCGGGCGGTCCGAGGAGACAGGCACCTTATGAGGTCCGTTCTTATGACCTCACCCAACGGTAAGGGAAGAGGTTCCTTAGAGGGGCTGGGTCCCTAGCTTCGACGTTGAGGACGTGCCGTCCGTCTAAGAAAGGACAGACTCGGCGGTCCCTTCGGGTCAGAAACGAGTTTTATAGAAATATACACACACACACATGCACCGATTGGAACCGGTGAAAAACTGTTGGAATTGAAGAGGTCATGAGGGATTAAGGAAAAGGACGAAATAAAAAGGAATATCGCAAATAGTGTCTGATTATATCATGCAAAACAAATGGTAGAAGACAGTTGGAGTACATGCAAAGTACTCCGGTCTCTCGAAGCGAGTAGAAGTAGTCGAGATGCAGTGGGTGTAGAACTTGTCTGGGGCCATGTATCATTAGACAACTTACTCTTTTACTTTATGTCCCTTACTACTTGTCTCATATTCCGCAAAATTTCTAAGGATAAGAGACAATTATAAAAATTCGAACGGTAAATAAAGAAATTTGATCCTTCGTATGAACGAAATCTTAGACACGGACTATTAATAGTCTTAATAAGTATCAGAAAGAGATGAAATCAATTTTTTTTTAAAAAAAATAACAAAGGGTGAATATCAATACCTCTGACAATCTGTTTCAGATCCCATCCCGAACTCTTATATACTATCCACCATTTCCTGTTTAGTCACCTTTTCTTCTCTAGTTCGTGGACTCTCTAACCTGTCTAAATGAGGGGTCTTGAAACTTTAGTGACCTTTAATATCACTTATCACAATCTCTCTCACTGTTCTTTACTCCTCTCTTTTAATTTCCCACTGTCTTAGACTACCGCCATTATTCTTTCTTACGGTACGACAAATTACCCCACTCGGAGTTCCGACCCAAAAATTCTTTCTCTTTCCCTTTAGCCAAATCTTAGACATTGCTTCTTCTTTGTTCTCAGGATGGGGTAGCAGTCCGAGACACCGTACGTCGTGCCTTAACCCTTTTACTGTTCGTGAACTCTCCGAACGTCCCCTTCGACCCAGGAACCCCTCTTGGTACAAAGTCATTGCGTCTTTTTATTTCCCTTGTGAATCTCTTTTCCACTAACGTTACCCCTAAGACGTCTGCTACGTAACGCTAACAGATCCAGTATCTCCTTTTCCCCATCTTAATGCTAATTTGTCAATCCCCCTCTCAGACCCGTCACTCCTCAGACTCGTAGAACCTGAAAGATGTCACTGATCTTTTTACCGTTTTCCGTAGTCGAAACGACCTTAGCTCCGTCCGACCACTTCGTAGGCCCCGACCTCCCACCCCCTCCTTCCCTCTCCACCACCCTGGACAGACCCCGACAACACACACACGATCCTAAAGGAGAAGAGGGAACGGTCACCATCACCCCTTCGACCCCTCCTCACCGGAACGGACCCTTCCATCTCAGTCTTATTTATAAAAGAGGAAAAGATAATCAAAAGATCCCGGAGACATTCTTCTATGGTATCTGACCCCTCGAATTTACCTCTTAAATAAAAGAGTACCAAGACCTCCGAGTCTCAGGTTCTAGTTTTATCGTCGTCCCACCAAAATAAAACTCAAAAGAGGGAGAAAGCGAGTACCTACCGACAGGAGAACGACACATCAATGCACAAGCCGGGAACCGGACACGCACAGACACAGGATTAGAGAAGAGTACCCCTGGAGTCTTATAGTCCAGTCGGGTATACTGGAGTAAAACAGGATTCATGGAGAAATTTCAGGGGAAGAGACTTATGTCAGTGTAAGTGTTCCGAATCCTGAGGCCATGGATTCACACTTACTTAAACCCCCACCCCCCTTCCTTGTTGGTATAAAGTCTGGGTTTATGGGAAAGTAAGACCTTATTTATGTGTCGTAAGATCCCCTGACAAAACTCCAGTAATGATAATAATGAGGGATACCTCTCTTTCAATTAACAAGTGGGAACGAGGTCCAGTGTAGCGGTCCCTTCTAAGACTTTGAGTTGAAATATCGTAATTCGGTAAGGCCGGACGGGTCTTGGATGTAATCATGGACCTTGTGTCACCTCAATTTTTTTTTTCTCAGGTGTTCACGTACCAAAACTAAGGTTCAGTAAAGACAGATAACGGGTTTACTTTAGAAGACTTTTGTCTTTTCTTTCAAATAGTGATGACTCCTTTCTATCTTCTAAGGTTGTAAATAACTAATAGTTATGAACTCGCTGAATTTTTTTTTGAGAGAGGTGTAGAAATAATATACTTATAAAGATAAGGACAAAAATGTCTTCTCCTATAACTCCAACTCTCTTTAACTCTTCGACAACTTACAGTGTCTCTATTGTTCTCCGTCCCGAACACCAAATTTTGAGTACGTCAAAGGTTATTTGGTTGGTACTGTAATATGTATCCGTGAGACAAGACCTGATCACAAGTCGAACGTCCGTCGTATCTCTCCGGAACACTTATAATTCTTCTCAGTCCTACTACTAACCTATTAAGTGAAGGTTTTGTCTTAAAGATTTAAACCCTTATTTACGTGTCAAAGAGTTGTACCACTGAAACTTCACTTACCCTGAGTAAACCTAGAAAATTCTAAAATAGATGATTTTCTTTTTGTAAAAAA
Organism: Capra ibex; assembly: GCA_006410555.1. Taxonomy (NCBI): domain Eukaryota; kingdom Metazoa; phylum Chordata; class Mammalia; order Artiodactyla; family Bovidae; genus Capra; species Capra ibex. The sequence continues at coordinate 6,655,722 of SJYO01035988.1, forward strand.
CACACCGAAGTAAATGTATGAAGATAAATATAATGACATTCGTCTAGTGACACTAAACTTTCCAGGCAGGAAAGTTTTCCGAAGGTAATTGGAGAATCGTTAATCAAGTCCCGAAATATCCACGTTTTATTTTACATAATTATACAAAATAAAAATTGACTCATAAAAATCTTTCACAGAAGGAAAAAACAAAGGAGATTTCTTTAAGAGCCAGATAAAATAATCCGGTTCTTTTGGAAAGAGTAAGACAAGGGTTTAGTCGGTTAAAGATCGAGAGTCTTCGACCACCGGTACCCATTCCGAAACGGTATGACCACTCAGTGTTTTCCTGTTTAAATAAACGAGACTAAAACTCTCTGTAGGTTCCCCCTTCCCTTCCCTTACAAACAATAAATAATGTCGACTGAGATTTACAGCAAAGACTGAAATTTCAGGACAGAGACGAATGACATGGAAGTACAAAGCCGCTAGGAGGTTTCCTCCGACACCCGAGGACCTCAATAGACAGGTAGTTTCGTTTTCAGTCAAGGGTCTCCGACTCAGACTCGAGTCCGCACAGTCCTCTACAGAGATAGATCCGGGATGATTACCGCTACGAAAGTAAGATGGTGTTCGCCAACACAGTTATGTCGTCCATGGAACCTGTCGCTTTATGATCATGAGTGAGAATCGAGGTGACACGAATTCAGACCCTTCAACTTATAAACTCCGACACGGAGTGAGGTCCACCTTAATCCGAAGTATTCTGCAGCCCAGGGTAACTACCGCATCCTCCGACGTGTCGTGTCGTATCCAGACCCAGGCGACCTACCGGTAAGTCGAGAAGGGGTTTAAAGATCAAAGGGTCTGAGAAAGAGGGATAACCTTGTAAATTAGATGACGGAATTTTTTTGAAATAACTCCATCTTTTTCGTACATTGTAATTACGTAGGTAAATTTCACATGTTAAGTCACTAGACACTGTTTACACATATGGATACTTTACTGGTGACGTCAACTGTACGTCTTGGAAAAGTAGTGGGGGTTTTGAACGACGTACTTACGAAACGTCAATCGTTACCGTGGGGTGAGGTCATGAGAACGGACCTTTTAGGGTACCTGTCTCCTCGGACCACCCGACATCAGGTACCCCAACGTTTCTCAGTCTGTACTGACTCACTGTAGTGAAAGTGAAAAGTGAAAGTACGTAACCTCCTCCTTTACCGTTGGGTGAGGTCACAAGAACACACCTCTTAGGGTCCCTGCCGTCTCGGACCAACCCGACGGCAGATTCCCCAGCGTATCTCAGCTTCTGCTGACTTCGTTGAATCGTCGTCGTCGTCGTTGTTGGAAGAAGATGAAGATCAGGGTCTTTTAGAGACTAAAAAATTTTTTTTATAAATGAACAAATAAACAGACGTGACCTAGAATCAACGTCTTGAACCCCTTAGAACCAACTCCACGAGCCCTAGAAATCAACACCGAACACTTCAAAATCAACACCGTACGCTTTAAATCAAGGGACTCGTCCCTGGTCTGGGGAGTAATTCTAGAACCTTAGAATCGGTGACCTGGTGATCCGTTCAAGGGGAGACTAGAAAAAAACAATAATATATAATCCACCGTAAAAGATCTTTAAGTATATTTATGTCAGTAGGGCAACCGTAAGAAAACACAGACCGAAAAGGTGACTCTTACTAAAACTCTAATAAATTCAAATGGTAAATTAAAATAAAAACATATAAAGAAGATAAAGAACAAGGAAACAAGGAGGAAGGGAGGACAGAAACCCAGTAAATACAAAAAACCTTAAACTTAAGTAGATGATCGAAAATTCGATATATACAAATGTAATAAAAAATTACCGTAGAAATCCCTAACCTGATATACAAACCGGTCCGACAGTCAAATAACGGCGAGTCAAGGTTTAGGTAAGGAGTGGAAAAAAAAAAAAAAAGTACGAAATACCTTGACCTCGACCTTGAACGTCCATAAAAAGGAAACTATCGACCACGTTACAATCCGAAACGGTTGTCTCCCGTCACCTCCCGACGTTCAGACACCGGTTCCACTCCCGACGAAAAGGACCAAAACCAACGATCGTATAATTGTGATTCTTCCAGGTCCCCCGCAAGCGAGAGGCCTCTCGAAGACGGTGGGTCCTCCGGAGAATGACTGTTCTAGTCTGGGTGGTCGTAGGATCGTCCGGTACAGGATATGTGATTCAGATCGAACAAAAGAAAAAAATTGGGATATCAACTAAGTAAATGTCATAACAAACAAAGTCTACATGTCGAAGAAAAAGGTAATATTCAACAATACTCTATGACTTACATCAAGGGACACAACACGTCATTTAAGAACAATAAAATATATATCATCACACACATACAATTAGGGTTTGGAGATTAAATAGGGATGGGGAGTACAAAGGTAAAATCATTGGTTCAAACAAAAGAGATAGACACTCAGATAAAGATAAAATGTTTAGTCAACTAAACATATTAAAAAATTTCCAAGAAGTATATTCACTATAGTATATTATAAACAAAAAGACACGGAGTGAAGCGAATCGTACTGGCAGAGGTACAACGACGTTTACCGTCACAAAGTAACAAACTTTTAGGTGATTATAAGATGACGACCGTAGACAGATAGAGGGTAGAAGGAATAGGTGAGTAGACAACTACCTGTAAATCCAACGACGGTACAGTACCGATACTACTCGTCAGTCGGACGAAAGCGGAAAACACTTCGATAAATAGTCCAACAAGGTTTCTGGTCGACACAGAGTGTATACGACCGTTCAAAGAAACGGAGACCTTCCGACGTACAAGGACACCACCGGTACTGGAGAAGTTACTATAGAATTAGAGTCGGAACTCTCCTCCATCCCGGGAAGGTTTGAACACCAAGGAGGGAAGATAGAGAGTCGAGATCTCCATCATCGACACAGGGCATAAACGATAAAGAACTTCCTATGAAAACGTGGAAATTTAGCAATTGACGTAAAACGATTAATTTACAAAAAGATAATGTAAACGAGAAAAGTTTAGGGACCATACCGAAGACAGAGGACTGACCTAGGACTACTATTTTATAGGAATCGATGAGTCTCCATGACAACACGGTAAATGGAACCCGACATCTTTGGGACATTGGTACCTGCAGGTAAGGGTCGCAGGATAGAAGTACGAGAACAACGGTGCACGCACCCAAGGTGGACAAGACGTTTGGCATGTTCCACCACAGTATGGACGAATTGTTTAATACTCCTTTTATCATCGGAAAATGTAAAGAAACTACAAATGATAATATAAATCTCAAAGAAGTAAGAAGAGGTTTCTAGATTTAAATAGGACCATAGTAAAGAGTATTCGGAGTCATTGAAGAACGACAACAACATAAAGAATGTCACATCCATACAAAAACACAGGCTAAGAGAATCAAGATACAATAAATATGTACAGAAGGACAACGAAAGTAAGAACTCTCCACAAAAACAACCTATATCTTGAGACCCAACTGTCAGAAGACAGAAGGTAACAAAGACTACTCTTTAAACATCAGTAAACTCCACAAATAGAGAAACTTCAGCTATACAACTAAAGGAAATCGACGAAAGTTCTAAAAATGAAAATTAGAAACCAAAAGTCGTCAAAATATTTTGTACGAATTCGTATCACAAGAAACATAAACGGGGTAATCCGTAACGACTTGAAAAACTTGGACATTTAAATGCAGAAATTGGTTTAAACACTCCCGATAATCGGTTCGAAGTTTCGTTCGGACTCAGGGTCCAGACAGAGACCCACCTCCACCCCGTTTTCTTACCACCCTTACGGTCTTACCTCCAGTTGGTACCAAAGTATGCATAAAAAAAAGACGAGGTAAAGGAGATAACGAAGAAAGAACTCCATATACTACGATAAACCTAAAAGGGTTTTCAGGGACCCGAGGAAATTACAAAAACAGTTAGTAAATACAGAGAGAAGTAGTTTCATCTAAGGAAAGAAGGAAGGAAGGAAAGAAAGGAAGAAGGAAAGTAGAAGTTCCAGTGACTGAGGAAACAGTATACGTAGGACTAAAATTCTGGTGGGTAATTTAAACATTAAAAGTCTACAATGTAAGAAGTAAAGATTTCAAAGGTAATCTGAAAAAATACAAAAGACAAGTCGATTCTAAAGAAAGTAACACTCCCATAAAAGGAAATGAAGTAACTAGTATCATTATTATCGACCGGACTTCAGGTTTAAAGTCAAGTTAAAAGGTGGGGAGGGGAGGGGGTGGGAAAAAACAAACAAACAAATTTGGACCCTACAAATGTCGGANTAGTATCATTATTATCGACCGGACTTCAGGTTTAAAGTCAAGTTAAAAGGTGGGGAGGGGAGGGGGTGGGAAAAAAAAAAACAAACAAATTTGGACCCTACAAATGTCGGACAGACAGTAATCACTAAGTCCTCAGTCGGTCTCTTACCCCGTCTCGAATGTGTGTGCGACCCGAGGGGAAGAAGCCAAGAGGAGAAAGACCTCACGGGGGAGGAGTGGTTGGTCACCGACACCGTCAGGACCCGAGAAAAAGGGAAACCTGTCTCTCCATTGTGCAAAGAAAGTCTTCGTTGAAGGACGACGACACTGGTGTCGAGTGAGATCTTGGTTTCGGTACTTCTACCCCTTGAATCGACCACAGTCAGCGGAAGAAGGTTTAAAGTCGATGACGGTCGGAAACAAGTGGGATGTCTCCTAAGTCCGTACAAAATCATCACACGGGTCTTAAAGGTAATTAACAAAATTTCTCTCAGTCAGACGACCCTTTTAACGTAGTGGAATGGTCTTCATCCTGAGGGAACGGGGGACGAGCGGTAATGGACCCATCACCCAGACTTAGAGTCAGGTCTCGGAAGATATGGGTCCATCTCTTCTTGAACTCAAGACATCAAAACAGAGACAAACCTTAAGGACTAAAGTCGGGAAAGTCCCGAAACGAAAGGAAGAAGGGCCAAACGACGTGTTAGGGTCCTAGTATACTGGGTCGTGTCTGTAACCAGGTTTGTCCGGCGGCACGTCGGTAGAAAACGAGGGCACATACTCCAGAACAACCCAGTGACCCGAAAGACGACGAGGGTTGGTGTGTCCACTCTCTGACAGAATCAAGAATCCACCTGTTTACTTGGAGAGAGAGGGGAGACATCACACACGAGTCGACGAAGTCAACACAGGATGAGAAACACTGGGGTACCTGACATCGGACGGTCCGAGGAGACAGGCACCTTAATAGGAACGTTCTCATGACCTCACCCAACGGTAAAGGAGGTGGTCTCCTAGAAGGACTGGGTCCTAGTTTGGAAATAAAGGACGCAGAGGACGTAACCGTCCGTTTAAGAAATGGTTATCGTAGTGAACCCTTCGACTATTGAAGGGAACACCACGACAACCTTTCCTCGACGCCCAGTAGAGGAGGGGGTCCCAGGGACGTGAAGAGAGAAGGAACAGAGGCAAAGAGGTTCGTACTCTAGTTAGAACCAGAGTAGATCCTACTGCAAAAGGAAATACAAAAAAGTTCCGTGTGATATAAAAGGACATTACAGATTCTAAAAAGGTTCATTAAAATCCGAAAACCTAAAGTCTTGGTTTCTCTGTATACTCGATGAAGACTAAGGAGGGACGGTTTGTAGAGTGGACTCTGATACTCGAGTCTTAATTGGTTGCCTAAAACATTTCCTGTTGACCTTCCGGTCCCTCCCTCTTTCACAACATCCTTCTTTAGGGTATCGAACTATTGGAGGTTTATTATGAATCTGTCCCCTTTATAGAGTAAACAGCGACTAAGGGGTCGGACACGAAGTCACAGTCCGAGTACTACTAAAGGTTTATTTACAAATAATTTCGTTACTCGATTAAACGACACATTATAACCCGTTCAGAGTACTGAAGATTGGAGACAAGAGACTTGATATTTTACTCCTATTACTATGACTACAGTGTTGCAACAACATCCTAATTTCCTCTAATCCGGGAGAAGCACTTCTCAAGAGATTAACGTCACAGAGTAATGACAATAATATTTACAAGTAACTCGACTCTATCACGAACCGTAGAAACGGGTTTGAGACCCACCAAGGTCCGTCTGGATCAGTTGACCTTTGTACACAAATAGAAAGAGGGTCTCTTCGACATATTAAAGTCACACCAAAAATAAAAAATAAAAACATGAGGTTTAATAAGTAGGAGGGTCACTGTCAAAAATACAGTCGAACGAACTATTAAAGATCTACTACTCTTAGCTAAAACCTAATCTAACATGGGTCGTTCCTCATTATTCATGTCCTGACTCTTCTACGACTATTACAATATAGGGTAGAATCTCCGTACGAAACCGATAAACGTATAAAATCAATCTTAAATTTGACTCAAGATTAGTGTACTGTGTAATTCCGTATGAAAGTTATATGAAAAATTCACAAGTATCTTTTACGAAAGGTCTGACGGACTACTTCACTTCTAACTTACTGTATATATAGACCAACACACACACACACTCTCAACGAGTCAACACAGGCTGAGAAACACTGGAGTACCTGACATCGGGAGGTCCGAGAAAGCAAGGACCCTAACACTTTCACTTTCACTTCACCGAGTCAACACAGGCCGAGAAACGCTGGGGTACCTGACATCGGATGGTCCGAAGAGACAGGTACCCTGAAAGGGTCGTTCCCATGACCTCCGCCAACGGTAAAATTTGGAGACATTTCTCCGATTCACAAATTATTCACTACTACCACAGACACTTTTCCTGTAGCAACCTGAAGAGACACCAGACCACGAATTTTTAGGTGGACAGTTACGTCCCCGGTGCTCCAACTAGGGACCAGATCCTTCTAAGGTGTACGGAACCTCGTTGATTCGGACACGTGGTGTTGATGACTTCGAGTCCGCGGATCTCGGGTCCGAAACGTTGTTCTCTTCGGCGGCGGTGTTTACTCTTCAGAACGCGGCGTTGATCTCTCATCAGGGTCGAGAGAGTGCACACCCCGTTTCTCTGTTCGGGTGCACGTCGTTTGCATTTTTTCCCTTTTATTTTTTATTTTCCTGAATAAAGATTTCTTTTCGTCGTTATCCTTCCCAACCGACCATGAGTCACTGGACCATAGAAGGTTCCTCGAACATTCTGTACCGTCTAACGTGTATGCGGAGACAGTTTCGGGAGCCCTGTCGACCTGTCGTCGTACTGTCTGTGTGGGTGGGACCTGTCTAGAACCCAAAGTCGCAACCTCGTTCAGATTCTGACCCTAAACTCTGTACCTTACTACACGTGTACTTAAGAAACAGTCCAGACGTCTTTCCCTATATGTCATAGTGTCAACAATCCCTTTGAAGTACCAGTACTACCAATTGTTAAGATATAATATAAAAACACTCAACAATTCTCTCATGTAGAATTTACCAATAAAACACTTTTCTATTCTCCAATTGATTGGAACAACAAGTCAAAGAGTCAGTACAGACTGAGAGACGTTGGGGTGCCTGACGTCGTACGGTCCGAGGGGACAGGAAAGTAGTAGAGGACCTCGGGCGAGTTTGAGTACAGGTACCTCAACCACTACGGTAGGTTGGTAGAGTAGGAGACAACAGGGGAAGAAGAGGACGGAAGTTACAACGGGTTGTAGTCCCAGAAAAGGTTACTCAACCGGGAAGTGTAATCCACCGGTTTCATAACCTCGAAGTCGTAGTCAGGAAGATCACTTATAAGTCTCAACTAAAGGAAATCCTAACCGACCAAACTAGAGGAACGTCAGGTTCCCCGAGAGTTCTCAGTAGAGGTTGTGGTGTCAAACTTCCGTAGTCAAGAAACCGTGAGTCGGAAAAAATAACAGGTCGAGAGTGTAGGCATGTACTGATAACCTTTTAGGTATCGAAACTGACATACTTGGAAACAACCGTTTAATTACAGAGACGAAATATTATACGATAGATCCAAATAGTATCGAAAATAAGGTTCCTACTTCGCAGAAAATTAAAGTACCAACGTCAGTGGTAGACGTCACTAAAACCTCGGATTCTTTTATTTCAGACGGTGACAAAGGTAACAAAGGGGTAGATAAACGGTACTTCATTACCCTGACCTACGGTACTGAAAACAAAAAAACTTATAACTCAAGATTCGGTCGAAAAAATGAGAGGAGAAAGTGGAAATAGTTCTCCGACAAATCAAGGAGAAACGAAAAACGGTGCTCCCACCATAGTAGACGTATAGACTCCAATAACTATAAAGAGGACCGTTAGAACTAAGGACAGACACGAAGTAGGACGGACCGTACAACGTACTACATGAGACGTACATTCAATTTATTTGTCCACTGTTATATGTCGGAACTACATGAAGAAAGGACTAAACCTTGGTCAGACAATAAGGTACAGGACAAGATTGACAACGAAGAACTAGACGTATGTCCAAAGAGTCCTTCGTGTATTACACCAGACTACAAAAGTAGAGAAATTCTTAAAAGGTGTCAAACAACACTAGATGTCTCAGTTTCCGAAATCACATCAGTTACTTCGTCTACAAAAAGACCTTGAGAGAACGAAAAAGTTACTAGGTTACCTACAACCGTTAAACTAAAGATCAAGGAGACGGAAAAGATTTCGGTCGAACATGTAGACCTTTAAGAGTCAAGTGTATGACAACTTCGGATCGAACCTCCTAATACTCGTAATGAAACGATCGTACACTTTACTCACGTCAACACACCATCAAACTCGTAAGAAACCGTAACGGGGAGAGACCCTAACCTTACTTTCGACTCGAATTACACATTAGTGAAACGTTATATATGTAAATAGTTTAGTAGTGTAATACGTGGAATTTGAAGACACATACAGCTACACGTGCGTACGTACGAATCAGTGAGTCGACACAGGGCGAGAAACACTACGAGACCTGACATCGGACGGACCGAGGAGACAGGTATCTTAAGAGGTCCGTTCCTATGACTTCACCCAACGGTAAGGGAGGAGGTCCCCCAGTAGGACTGGGTCCTTAACTTGGACCCAAAGGACACAGAGGAAGTAACATCCGTTTAAGAAATGGTGGACTCGGTAGTCCCTTCGGGACATTCAGTTATTATCATAAAGTTGTTTCGACCTACTCGTCGTTCGGGGCACAAGGTTTGTGGAGAGGGACCCCTCCACTGTGTTTTATGACCACTCCCACGGTCATCCTCCACTACAGTGACGACTCGCCAGTCGGACTTCCGGAAGTCTAAAGTTAGGTCTCCTCTTCCTACAAGTCCAGGTCCTTTAGGTCAGGCACTTCCTTGGTTCTACGGTTCCGTCCCTGGAACTGAGACCCGTCCTCTAAAAGGTCAATAACCTCAACAAGTTAGTCATTTATACAAAACAAATGAAGGATATACGAACCTATTTTCTCTTTCAAATATTAAGTGATCCTGACGGTAGATACCCCGACATGTCTCAGCCTATGCTGACTTCACTGAATCGTCGTCGTCGTCGTCGTGAAAGGTTTTATAAAAAGGAAAACATAGTAATAAAATATAACATAGCATATATACTATGTATATACATTGTATCGTATTTACATATAGTTTATAAAAGTGTATATGTTTGTCGTATATGATATAGAATACGTAATATATAATATATATGTATATATACATTTTGTGTGTGTGTGTATGGAAAAACTCCATCCGAAAGAACATACAAACCACCGAGTCTGTCATTTCTTAAGAGGACGTTACGTCCTCTAGACACAAGCTAAGGATCCAGTCCTCTAAGGGATCTCTTCCTTTACCGTTGGGTGAGGTCATAAGAACGGACCTCTTAAGATACCGTTTTCTCGGACCGTCCGATGTCAGGTACTACAACGTTTCTCGACCTATGTTGATTCACTGATTACGAAAAGACATACGATATCATATCTAAGACGTCCGTCTCACGTAAGATATCCTAACTAAGACCATGGTGATAGATCCTCGACACAAAAGAATCCTTTTAATGAAGAGACACAAAGTCAGTGAAATAGTCATTTTCACTTTTTTACTACCATGTATGAAGCCCTCCCAACTACCCTCCTACTTAACTTAATAAAGTACATCTCAAGAATCTTGTCACGGGTCATCCACGAGTCATTGACCATAGAAAAGTAAATGATAGTAAAACTCCCCGACCCTTCAACCCATAGACCAGGTACTTTCCGGTCATCTCCACTAGTATCCACTAGGACCCGTCACTACTCATGTCCTTCGGTTCATCTCCCTCACTCGTCCTATTCTTTCTCCGACAACTCTCGGATTATTCTCCCACAGTTCCAGTTTTACGTCATCCATTCCTGTTGACCCCAGGACGCGTCTTTCGGACCGTGACCCCCTAACCCGTACCCAAGAAACACCCAACGTTCTACTACAGACAAGCCACCCCAAGTCATAGATACCTATGATTCTAACCCCTTATGTGTCCTTATACCCGGATCACAACTCGGTTACTCCCCTGCGAAATGTCAGAAGGACGGACACCTACCCGGTCCGGACCAACTCGATTCTGACCCGACATTTAGAATAAACACCATTATTGTCATTGTTTTCATTGTCGGGATGATGACAATGAGTACTAATACAATTAACTACCACATGACACTTGATCCTTGAGACAATTGACGAAGTAAGTGTTGTGGGAATACTCCCTTGGAATAATAAAGGTAAAAAGTTTATTGTGAATTGTGTCTCTTTAAGTTGTAGAAGATTTCTAACGTCTAATTATTCACCTCCCCGGTCCAAACTTAGATCTTATCAGTCTGGGGGTGAGAATTTGTCAACAGTATGACAGAGGATTTTGAATCCTGTTTCGACAGCTATAGGTCTCTCTTTCTCCGGTTCATGGCACCTCACCGTGGGAAACACATAAATCCGACATCCTTGAACTGTTGCACTCGAACCGTCTCTCTCCAGTCCTCCTCCACCCTCCTCTCTTCCTGTCCCGATCTCGTCCACCAAGTCGGGTAGTGAGGTAGGTCACTGACACTGGGTCTGGGTCTGGGTTTACCCTCCGTCTAGGGAGGGTAAACGGAATGGGGTCACTCCCCGTCCTTTCTCGACACGACGCGTAGATACATTGAATAGTTTGATTTGTAACTCTCGTACGCCATACCAAGTAACACAAAAGATAAAGGATACATAAACTTTCGCCATGGTGTACCATTTATCCTTCGGCGACAAGGAAGGGACCCCGAGGCAAAGACTACTGAGGAGGACCCCCGTCGGAGAGTGACGTACCTCACACTCAGGTCACAGACTTCCGTACCAGAAACATGGTGTACCGGGACTGCACGTCCGATTTACGAAGTGGAAATTCAGATTACCCTTTTTGTCGATCCAGAAGGGTTTGACCTCCTTTTCAGTCGGTCCAACCGTAGTGACTCTCTACCAGACCTCCAGAGGTTGAATCGCAGACGGATCCCTTAACCCTTCTCGTTAACCCTAATAATCCTGAAGGGAACACCGAGGCATCATTTCTTAGGTGGACAGTCACGTCTTCTACACCCAAACTAGGGACCCAACCTTTCTAGGGGACCTTTTCCTTTACCGTTGGGTGAGGTCAAAAGAACGGACTCTTTAAGATACCTGTCTCCTCGGGTCACCCGCAGTCAGGTACCTCAACGTTTTCTCATCCTATACTGAATCACTGATTGTTATTGTTGTAGTCAACACTAAAATTCACTAGAAGGGAACCACGACTGGTTGACGAACCCGACCACAGGGAGGGTAAACGGAATGGGGTCACTCCTCGTCCTTTCTCGACACGACTCTCAGAATTCATTCAATAGTTTGACTTGTAACTCTCATACGTCATACCAAGTAACACAAAAGATAAAGGATATATAAAATTTCACCTTGAGTAATCTAACGACGGTCTAATCCCAGGACCTTAGGAAACAATAAACCTAACGTTTGCAGGACGAACGTAAACCGACTCAGATAGAGTCATGAATAAAATCAAATTTACATAAACACATACACACACACACACACACATAATCTTAAAAGGGATGGGTGTTTCCTTTATCTTCCATCTTTTACGTCATCGCTATGGACGTCTTGAAAGGATCGCAACAAGTCACTACTCTATTCATCTCTCCATGTACTCTAAAGGGAAAGTAAGCTCAAAAGGTAATTGTGTCACCAACTGAATCAACGGTCAAATTCAAGAGTCTTCGACGTCGTCCAATGAACGATACCCATTCATTGATACCCATGATACCCATTCACCCGTTCATGATACCCATGGTCCTTCTCGATCAGGGTACCGTCATCCCTCCGAACCAAGGTAAGAGTACACTTCAAAAACAACAAAAAAAAAAACTCCGGATTACTGTAGTCCTAGTTTTGCCGTAGTCGATTATTAATCTGAGGTCGATGAAAGAACTTTCAAAAACTTGGTATAATCAAAACAGTGGACTACGCTTCTCGGCTGAGTAACCTTTTCTGGGACTACGACCCTTTCTAACTCCCGTCCTCCTCTTCCCCTACTGTCTCCTACTCTACTAACCTACCGTAGTGGCTGAGTTACCTGTACTCAAACTCGTTTAAGACCCTCTGTCACTCCCTCTCCCTTCGGACCACACGACGTCAGGGACCCCAGTGTTTCTCAGTCTGTACTGACTCGTTGACTTATTGTTGTTTCGAAATAACATTCGTCACTGTTACGGGTAATACACTCCTTTGTCGACAGGAGTTTTCGTCTTTGTTTGAGTTCTAAGACTGTTCAAAAACGACTCTAACAAGACCTTCAACTTGTACACCAGAACTGACGAGGAGGTCCCTGAGTCGAAAGGCACCCGCAAACAGGTTGATTAAGGACGACAGCAGTAGCACTACACTCACGGACACACACACGCGCGTGTACATACATGTGTAAGCCAACACAAACCCCATCAGAGGTGCCACTCAGACGGCACAACCTGGGCACTGGAGCGGACAGATAAAAAGACGAACCACTGACACGGTACCGGGATTAGACGACAGACGAGTCGCAGAGGGGGAAAGGAAAATAAGACCAAAGGTCCGACTCCCTGGAAGCCGTGGGTACCAGTCATCTGACCCGACACACCCGACTGGTAACCCCTGGAGAAAGAAGAGGTCTTCTCAAGACTCTGTCACGAAAGGTATGAGAAGAGAGAGTCAGAACACAGTTCTGTCCGGGTCGTGGTCTACCAGTCACGACTGCAGCCTCTTAGTTCGGTCTCGTCCCGGAGGACCAGTGACCCTTCGTCGTTCATGCACGTCCTATGGTTTCGGACCTCCACACCGAACTCAACTCAACTCCAACGAGATCAAGTGTAAGATCTCCTAACAACATTCACCCTGACGTAGACTCCCCTCCTTCAGACCTAACGGGACAGTAGTCTCGACCACCTTAGTTCCAAGTCTGGTCTAAAATCCTCGACCTCATACTGACGAGTCGTTCCGTCTCGAGAAGAACACTTGACACCAGATATGATAACCCAAGAAAACTTTCTGGTCCCCAAGATTATCCGACAAGACTGATGAACCTTATGTTTATAAGTGTGTGTGTGTGTGTGTGCAAACGTAGAGAATAAGATTCATAGATCCTACTGCACAGATAACTGGAAATCATACGTTCTTCGTTTCAAGTCCGGTTTCTCTTAAGGTTTCTCTGCAGAGTCCTTTTCTATTTCCAGTCTCTGAATAAAAGAAGATTTTTAAATGAATTTTTTTAAAAAAAAAACTGACACGGTGCGTCGGACGTCCCAGAATCAAAGGGTTGATCCTCGTTTGAGCACGGGAGGAAGTCCCCTTCGCACCTCAACATTGGTGACCTGGTGGTCCCTTTAGAACAGGATTTTTACATGAACATACACCACTAGAATGGAGAGACGGGTAGTGACAGAGAAGATGACGTTTGCCGTCGATTGTTGGGCACGCCAGACTTCAGGTACCTTATGTGGTCCGTAATACACAAGAATTAAATCTAGACTAGTCTTCTGTCGTCTAGTGGACTCTGGCCTTCCCTGACACTCGGCACGGTGAGGGAAGTGACAGGTGTCACACCCGTCCCTCCCGAACTCGAGTGGTAGTCTCTCCCAGCACGTACACCAACGACACTCGGTGAAGGGAGCTAAGGTTAGCAAGGGCCGCGAGACCCGGAGTCGGTCCGACCAACCCAGACTTCTCTGTCAGATAATCGGACTGATTTCGGGGAATTTGACACCGTTCTCAACACTGTCTTAGAAGGTCTTCACCTCCCGCCGATCAGGGAAGACACAGAGGACCCAATCAGGAAACCCTTCAGGACTCTTATCAGAGTCCCGACAGAACGAGTACATAGACCTTTAGTTCGAGTGTCTCGTTTAACCGTCCGAACTTTATAGGTCCTAGTTGTGATTGCGTGACCCCTTTGAAAGGAAGACACTGAAAGGTGACTGAGTTTATTTTATGAAGAAAGTACAATATCTGTAGACAATTTGATTTTCCGAGATACTTTGTAAAAACTCATGGTTTTAGTTTCCGAAGTAAGGGAACCATAACTTCATTTCTTATATTGGGGGTCACCGAGTCACTTAGTTCCCCTCTCTTTGATCTCCTTATATCTTTTTTTAGACCCTTCTCCCTTACACCCGTTCTCCCTTTCTCTGTCATGGCTCGATCCCTGCCACTTCCCCTCCCTCTCCTACCATTTCTGAACTCTCTCTCTCCCTCCCTCTCTCTCTCTCTCTCTCTCTCTCTCCCTCTCTCTCTCTCTCTTCGTCTTCTCGTCCGGCCGGCCCACCGACCCGAAGGAGCCCGAGACTTACCTCGGAAAGTACTCCACGTAAGAAAACTGTGACGGACGACAAGTAAAAGCTACACCCTAAACTTAAAAGACAAAGGAATAGAGACTTTACGATTAATTGACTAACGGGTCATAGACAAGACATTAACGAGAAATAAGAATTTGGAAGACTCCGTGTCGGAAGTTCTTCCACCGGGGACACCTCACTTCACCCCCCCTACAAGTGGACCGGTTCTCCTTCCTCCGACTGACGACCTCTGTGGGGTCCTACCTCGGAGAGTGAAAGCAAAATCTCCCCTCCCATGATAAGCGACTCACGGATGATGAGTGATCCCTTCAAGGACAAGCGAAAGAAGTGTCTTGGGGACACTTCAACGTTCACTCAAAGTCTCCCCGGCAGATCGGTCATTCACCGACTGGCTCAGAACACAGGTGTAGTCCGACTGTTTGTAGTTTTGAAAAGGGAAGTGAACGTGAGAGAGGATCTACCTACACTCGTAGACAAAGTTTCTTGCGAATAACACCACCCTGCCAGGACCGTCAGGTCACTAACTCTGAGCACACGACCATTCCCAAGCAAGGTAGGGACCAACCCTTTGTTACGACACGTAACACTGGTTTTTTTAATTTTTTTTTTCTTACGAATAACACCTTTTATGTATGTAGGAGACTTTTCTGACATCTTCCATTTAGGAGGAATAAAAGGATAGTAAATCTTGATTAGGGATAATTCTGTCAAGGAACCACCGAGTCTGCCATTTCTTAGACGGACGTAAAGTCCTCTGAGTCCAAACTAGGGACCCAACCCTTCTAGGAGACTTCCTCCTTTACCGTTGGGTGAGGTCATAAAGAACGGACCTCTTATAGGGTACCTGTGTCCTCCTCGGACCACCCGATGTCAGGTACCCAAGCGTCTCAGTCTGTACTGACTCACTGTAAAAAAAAAAAGGAAAAGCTTACGTTAATAAAAACCAATACATAATCAAAAAGAAACCACAATTACACAATTTTGTTAAAGGTGAATTATAATAAATTTAAATGCATATAAAAATTCTGTACCGTTGATCTTGGTATTTAACAACATTATGTTATGCCTTTTGATCCTTCACTGGGGTCAACACTTTAGTTTTAAGACTTAACTGACTTAATCTGAAGACTTGGTAACACACACACACACACACACACACACACATGTTGTGTCAACCGGGGTTTGTTTTACGTCGAAGTTGATCAAACGACAAAGTATTCAAATATAAGACTCATTTTTAAGACGTCAGTAAAACGGACTCTACATTTTTCGTCAACTTTAAGACAGTCTTCAAAACCGACTACCGGGCAAAGTAACTCTCTTCTCTAAGTGTTATCAGAACGTCTCTTACTGAACCCTTTAATCCTAACATGTCTTCGGTACTTCTACAGTTTTAGTAAACTGTGTCGTTATGTTAAAGAACACAAAAAATGGATTCCTTTAATTCCCGAGATAGGAGGGGGTGTTTTTTTCTTGACGTGCTTGTTTCTACGAGTAAAATGAAATATAAATTATCTCTAATAAACCGTTGTCGGAAATACAGTTTATTCTCTTCTACCAGTTTATTTTATAAAATTAACAGATGAGCTACCTTATAATACGTCGATAATTTCTACTATCGACCTGTATTACACAGTATTCTAATTGACCCACGATTATTGGTATTTTTGTAACTAAAGAAATCACGAATGATACGCGACAGTAGGAGGTGTGTAATAAACTAGAAGGTTTTAGAGACAGTCTGTAATCATAAAAGGAATAGAACTTCAGTTCCCTTGAGTCCGATTCTCTCTAAGGAACGGGGGTACCGATTTTTGGACAATTCACCCTTCTTATAAGATAATAAAAATACACTTTCATTCCTTTCTTTACGTCCCTCTCTTCCCCAATTTTCCTGTAACACACTTATACATCGTCCCTTCCAGTAGATTCTGGTAGAAATAACAAACAAAGAAATGAAAGAGAACAGTGGGAAGACAAGACCTTAAGGTCCGAGGACAAGGAAAGAGGAGGTGACACTTATTCTTTCAACAAGTCTTTAGACGTCGGGAACACGACCTTCCGTAACAGTCGACGTCTAACCGTGAACGGTCCCCGTGAACGGTAGATGGAGACCTTCCTAATTTAGTACACGACAGCGTCGACGACTGGAAGTCGCAGGTCCCTTTCTTCAATTTCCACCTCTCGTCTTTGGTCCGTCAGACACGACACCCCCTCCCCCTGACCCCCGTGCAGTCCAGAAGTCTATCTATAAAAGACCTCGACTAAAATATTCAGGTCAAGAACATAGAGTATAGATTTGTTCGTGACTTAAGGAAGTACCACTGTAGACAAGGAGCACTGATCGTCTTTGAAAGACGTTTCTATACATGAACTGACGTACTTGAGGGGGAAGTGGTTTTATGTATATACAACTGGAAGGGGAATTGGAGAAACTTCACCAAAGAGTCTCGATAGACTTTACGACAGAGGACCCAATACCTATTTTGAATTTAGTGTTGAGAGTACAGTACGTGAAAAATATTCGGTTGTCATACATACCAATCATTGAACGTTGCAGGAATCCATCCCTGTAAAGAGGTATTCAACGCGATCTGTTCCTACCTGCAACCCACATCTTTGTGGTACTTTTTACCCTAAGACACCTTTACTTGTTGATACAGTGGAAAGATTCTAAATAGAGTGTCGAACAGGGTCTCCATAGACAGGAGGACTTTCTTTACGGGACCCGTCGCCAGTATTTTATTTCGAACAATAGAGTGACGAAGGGTGAGGCAAAGATCTCTGTGTATTTGTAAGTCTTGTCACCGGTGTCCCCAAACGTGTGCAACCGAAACACGGTGCAACGGGACCCCTTTATCTCTACGTTCCAACGTTAAATCAACAAAAATTTCCTTATAATAGAAGAGGTCGGTTCTCCGGTGTATAACCACTTAGACAACACACAGAAGAGAGGACTAATTTAGTTTAGAGTCGTCTTGTTTAGCTAGTCGAAAAGAGGGGAAAATTTGGAAGTGACGAAGTTGAAGCTAGAATGATGGAGCGTGGACTTACTGAACGTTTATGATAGGAAAATCAAGAGGGACGGGACCAGAGAGAGACACGTAACTTAGGAAGTGTAACGATGGTTTCCTAGAAGGATTTTACGTCTATACTATGACTGTCGGAGAACCAATTTAAGTAAGTTACCACGTGGTGAATATATCGTATATTCACAGGATAGTTCCGTAACTCTTCGGAAGTACTAGGGACGGGTGTAAAAGTCGTGGTAACGATCAGTAAAAAGGAGCGTGAGGTTTATAAAGTTGGAATAAACGGTAGTAAGGGCTTGTTATGACAGGACATAAAGTCTGGGAAACGTCTACCTCAAGTAAATCAGATTTACTGATCTGATCTTGCTGAGTAGAAATTGTAGTGAGGAGACTCTACGAAAGAACGTGACAAATTAGGGTCCATTGGGACTCGTAAGAGTGCTTAGTGAGTCCAAGAGTCTCCGTCTGTCGTCCTAGGTGAGAATTCGTCCCTACCTAATTAACTCCTGTGATCCTTCGAAGGACTCAACAACCTTTCCGATCTCTTCCCCGAGGTCTGAGCGAAAGAATCTTCGTCAAGGATCCATGTGCGGTACCAGACCAAGACTATTGCTTCGATTAAACACGGGGACCAGGGTCTGGACCGACGGAGACGACGGTGGACATGGCGACTTACCCACGGACCATGGGAAAGGATAAAAGGATATATTGAGGGAAGGTTTAGGTCCAGAACACATCCATACAGGTTAACTACCCTTGCTTCAGTGTCCGGATACAAGATCGTCGTTTCCTCTTAACCTTACAAAAGTAAAAACTAAAATGTAACTCTTCCGTCTTAAGTTTCGATCTTGATCTTTATATCGCTCTTGATCTTTTTATAACTTTTTTTATAAATTTTCTACTTCTCCCCCGTCTTATTTACTGTCTTAAGATCACTCAGAGAGAATATTTGTTAAGAACGTAAAGTGATAGTAGCAGAAATATGTACACGAAGAGAACGATCTAGTTGGTACTTGAACGTAATTCCGCTACAGAGTGAATAAAGACATAGGTGTTGGGAGACCGTGTCACGGACTGTATGGTCAATAAGAAACAATATGGTCAATAAGAAACAACTAACGATGTTCTTATCTCGAGACTCTTAAGGAACAGATTTTGAAAAACGCACCAATTAACATAGTCTACAAAATTAGCTCAGAACTTTCGATGTCGGACATAGGAAAATCCGAGACTTTTCGTTATTTCGTTTAGAATTTATTGAGTTCGACGTCCGCTGTCCTGAAAGCCGGAAATCCTCGTTCTGACATCGAAGAAGGTCTCACGAACATAAGTCACGGTGGAATATGCAGTACACGGTATTATACGTTTCACCCGGGAAGTCGTTTACTGTCTAATAGAAATCACAAGAAAGGGATGGGAGAGTCGGGAGGAGAGAATTGACATAGTATGAAATGACAGGAGGTTCCTGAAAATGTGGAAATAGATAAATTACTGGTGTCGATAGGATACATCAAAAATAAAAGGGGTACATAATCAAACCGGTCTCCAACCAATAGATGTCGGGGACCCGGTTTTCGTCGAATTCGAACACAAACATTTATTTCAAAGTGAACCCCACGTGGTTCCGAACCCGAAGGGTCCACCGCGATCACCATTTCTTGGACGGACGGTCACATCCTCTACATTCTCTATACCCAAGTTAGAGACCCAGTCCTTCTAGAGTTCCTCTCGAACCGTTGGGTGAGACCACAAAAACGGACCCTTTAAGGTACCTATCTTCTCGGACCACCCGATGTCAGGTACCCCAGTGTTTCTTAACCTACACTGGTTTCGTTGAATTGTGCGCGTGTGTGTGTTGTGACAGAATCATTCAAACCCGACGATCTTGTCTTATGGTATCCGACTCACAGAATTTACTGTAAATAAAGAGTGACAGGACCTTCGACTCTGTAGGTTCTAGTTCTGTGACCGTCTAAACCACAGACCATTCTCGAATGTAGGACCTAACGTCTACCAGTGGAAGAACGAGACAGGAGGGTACTGTCTCTCTCTCTCTCGTGAAAAAAAGAAAAAGAGAAGAACATTCATTCCTGTACTTAGGGTAATGCTCCCGATACGGAAGTGCTGGAGTAAATTTGGAAAAATGGAGGGATTCCGGGGTGGAGATTTACGTCAGTATAAACCCTAGTCTCGAAGTTGTATACTTACAATTTCTGTCTTCCTTTTTAAGTTTAAACAAAAGATTTTCTGTTGAGATCCCCGTTACACCTCCAATACCTTCTCTCTAGTCACCGACACTCAGGTTAACTTTCGGAGAATCTATTTCAAGTAGACTTTCTTTCGTCGGAACCTTCTCGTCACTTCCTACTTTCTCTTCCTCCCCAACTTAAGTGTCCGTCTTGACTATCCTAAACCACTGGTCAACCTATTCTCCGTATTTCTTCTCTCTTCTCAACCTTGAAAAATCACCAACTCACCAACTCTGAGGTAGGAAAATTACGTCCCCCGTGACCAAGTCAGGGACCAGTCCCTTGATTCTAGGACACACGACATACGACACTAGACTTATTTATTTGTTTTATTTTTCCACAAAGTTTTCTCTCTCTTTTCTCAATTTTTACTCAAATTCAAAAGATTATATTTCTTACTTATCATATAAATCTCAAACACAAAACAACTTTAAAGACAAAGGATTTCAAAGTGGAACAAAAACCGGGAACACCGAGGGGTTCCGGGAACTAGATGTAATCCTGAAACGTCTTAAACAAAAAGAGAAATAAGTCAAGTCAAGTCAGCGAGTCAGCACGGACTGAGAAACGTCGGGGTACTAAGCGTCGTGTGGTCCGGAGGGACAGGTAGTGGTAGAAGGTCTCAAATGAGTTTGAGTACAGGTAGCTCAGTCACTGCGGTAGGTTGGTAGAGTAGGAGACAGTAGGGGACAGGAGAACGGGGGTTAGGGAGGGTCGTAGTCCCAGAAAAGGTTACTCAGTTGAGAAACGTACGCCACCGGTTTCATAACCTCTAAGTCGAAATCGTAGTCAGGAAGGTTACTTGTGGTCCTGACTAGAGGAAATCTTACCTGACCAACCTAGAGGAACGTCAGGTTCCCTGAGAGTTCTCAGAAGAGGTTGTGGTGTTAAGTTTTCGTAGTTAAGAAGACGCGAGTCGAAAGAGAAATAATCTAACGGAATAAGGGGCAATACTGACGAACTAAAGAGACATAAAGTGTTGAGTTTAAGGACTCTTATGTTTAGCCTAATTGAATCGAAAAGGACCAAACTCGTCACACAAAATATGGTCCAATGGAGTATCCAGTAGATGACCCACACCAATGTCCCAGTCCTCGGGTTGAACCATATCAACTGTTACCCCCAACTCCTTCTTCTGGTCACCGAAAGAAACATCTTCGAAACTCACTCCGTCTAAAAACTTCTTCCCCGGTTCTTAAGACATCGGGAATTCTAATATTAATCCAACCCACCTCGAGTTGAATAGGAAGAGAAAGATTTAGAGGACATAGGTAGTAGTATCCACCCTGGTACATACAACCGGACCTCCCATGTCATCTTCCTACCCCTCTCATTCCTACTCCTATATTTCTTTTTAAAGTGACTTTACTGTCCGGGACACCAGGTCCCGGTATCTATATTTTTTACTTTCCTCTTTTCTAGTACCAGACGTCTTCTAGTTCAATGACGTCTCTTTTCTGTACCTTCTTCAGAACCGATCATCCTCTCTTCCTGATTCGATCGTTCCTATACGTTACCGTGGGGTGAGGTCATGAGAACGGACCTTTTAGGGTACCTGTCCCCTCGTACCATCCGACGTCAGGTACCCCAGTGATTCTCAGCCTGTGCTGATTCGCTGAAGTGAAAGTGAAAAGTGAAAGGACGTAACCTCTTCCTTTACCGTTGGGTGAGGTCACAAGAACGGACCTCTTAGGGTCCCTGCCCCCTCGGACCACCCGACGGCAGATACCCCAGCACGTCTCAGCCTGTGCTGACTTCGCTGAATCGTCGTCGTCGTCGTCGTCGTCGTCGTTCCTATACTGGAAACTTGAATCTTTACTCTCGAAATTGTCAAGATCTATTTCTTTTAGGTTCTACACCGGTACTCTCTTCTAGGGGTTTCACCCTTATTTTACTTTAAAAAAGGGTCTCCTCCAGTCCTGTAGGACTAAACCCGACTCAAAAGGTACACGTACCACATCCAATTCCTCTAACTCGTAGGTTCACCTACCACTTCGACAGGTCCTATTGGTCTAATAAGACCTACACGTTTATTAGTCCGAGGTTGGTCCCCTATCCATGTCCCGTCTCGACTAACCTTGACCCCCGTACCCTCCTCCCCTAAAACGAACATTACCTTCTTCTTAGCAGTCTCATCCGTTTCGTCGTCCTTCTCTTGTCATTAAGTGAGATGAGTCTAGACGTTGTTAGGAAGACATCGGGACGTTGGTTTGGTACTTTATACGGGACTTTATTCGTCTCGACGACCTTCTCGTAGGGAAGAAATCCTACCCTGTTACCTCTTCCGACGCAACCAGTCCTTATTGGTTCCCTTCCACCAAACCTTTGGTGACTCCTTCTTCTTACTTTCATTTCATCACCAACCGATCTTACTGTATACTTGAGGTTTCCCACGAACTTTTTCTTAGACCCACTCTAAACCTCGACATCTCCCTACCCCCATTTCCGACTCTTTCCGACCCTTATTTACTATCTTGTGGAACTCGATAATAGAAATATTAGGATTCGTACTATCTACATTCCATTCTCCCTTTTCTTCCGGGTGAATGAACCAGGAACTTAGGGAGAGGGACTTTCTACTTGGGTACCAATTCTGTCTTCGTCTTCCCCTTTCTCTGTCAACGAGAAACCTCGGAGAATCGTTCCCGAAGTCACTCTTATACCCTGTCTGTTTATTTAGAAAGAAACGTAGTCTACCCTCTCATTCACATTTACTTCAAGAAAGAAAAACGAGTTTCAGCGGAGTTGAATAGTACTCCTGTCATCACATATTTCCTGTGAAACCTTTTTGGGGTTTGTTGTAAAAAAAAATTTTCTATTCATTTAGATTAAACAACTCCACAAAGACGCACGAACCTCTATTTAGTGTAATAACATAAAATAGTCGTCTACCTACCCGTCGACTTGTCACCCTTTGACCGTCGTTTTTCCTTTTCCAAGGACCATAGATACTTCTTCGGTAATAAAATACGTCCGAAGACCTGTCACAGTCAGTTCAGACACGTCTCTTTGTGTCCCGTCAATGCGCTTAACTTTGTCGAACTACCCCTCGCAAACGTGTCCCACTCTCCCTCCCACCGTTCCCCCGTCCCTCCAGCTCAACCCGTCCTCCAGCCCGTACACCCCGTAAGACGAAGAGTCCCGTCTGTGACCGGACCTACGTTCACACCCGGACACCTCCCTGCGTTTCGTACTCCCAGTTGTGCCACGGAGAAGTAAATTGAAATAAATAAAAATTAACCTCATATTAACGAAATGTTACAGCATAATGAAAACGACATGCTGTTTCACCTGGCAGATGTTCATATATATCTAGGACAGGGAGGACTCGGAGGGAGGGTGGGCGGAGAGGGAGGATGGGGAGATCCAGTAGTGTCTCGGGGCTCGACTCGAGGGACATGAGATATCGTCGACGGGTGATCGAGAGACAAAACGGGTACCGGGACCTATATACAGGTCTCTTCCGTTACCGTGGGGTGAGGTCATGAGAACGGACCGTTTAGGTACCTGTCTCCTCGGACCTTCCGACGTCAGGTACCCCAACGATCCTCAGCCTGTGCTGACTCGCTGAAGTGTAAGTGAAAAGTGAAAGTACGTAACCTCTTCCTTTACCGCTGGGTGAGGTCATAAGAACGGACCTCTTGGGGTCCCTGCCCTCTCGGACCACCCGACGGCAGATACCCCATCGTGTCTCAACCTGTGCTGACTTCGCTGAATCGTACCTATATACAGTTGCGCTGTAGGAGTCAAGCAGGGTGGGAGGAGAAGGGGGCGACACGGGACCACGAAGAAGAACTTTGTCCGAGACGTCGATGTGACGGAGTAAGGGTAGGACCTAGATCGTGAATACTGGAGTCAACGAGAACCGAGGGAGGACACATTTTATACCGAGTAGTAAAATCACTGACGTACACTAACAATACTCCTATTACATTCTAATCAATCCTTTTCAGGAATCTTGTCGCAGACTATGAGTTGGGCTCATATTACAATGGTCATACCGGTAGATGGAAACTACACGAAATATCAACAGGTCCTAGGATTGTTAGACCAAGGTGGAACACAGTAGATTACTCTCTCTTAATTCAGTCGTCAAAAGAGATGGTGGTTCAGTGTCAGTGCGTCTGTGGTCGTACGATCACCTTTTCTTTATGACTTAAGGATGTACCTTTCAAGTCCAGCAACTCTATTGAGACCCCAACGGATCCAAAAGTGAGAAGTAACCCTACACTCCCGAACCAAGGTATGTCGTTACAGAGGCTACATCTTTCAGAGTTTACCCTCAGCATATTGACTCAATGTCGAAGTTCAGACGATATCGACTCGACCCACGGGAACCGGGTCACCGTCCATGTCACCCGTCTCTCTCTCATCGGACCGTACTCTTCGTGTGTCTCGGGGACGCCCCCTCCAGTTTATCATAAGAAACCATAACGGTTTCACAGGACACGTCGAAGATTACAACGAGAGGGTTTCTAAAGGTATTAATACAAAAACGGAAACAGAACAGGTGATCTCATAATCGAGGAGTTTATACTTATTACCATTATAATCGCATATGAGTCAAGGTCCATAGAGAAACTAAGATCATAGAAAATCTAGGAGGTCATAGACCGTGTACCATCCGTAGTTAGTTTACAAGTCATCTACTGATCTATGTTCTTTTTTACTGGAAAAAAAAAAAAACTAAGTTCGTCAATCCCTGAAACTCGTTTAAAGAACCAGAAAGACTCAGATTGGACAAGTATTATAGACCGTGTATGATCAAGGAGTTAACTAAAGCAAATTGACTTTACAGGACGAAGTGGTCGACTTTCTATGTTTTATCCAATACTACACACTAATAAGGGTCAAGAGACAGAGAGTCTACCGTGGTGGTTAGGTGGACGAACGAGTCTTACTTTTACGACCTCAGTAGTACTAAGAAATCAAAGGGAGAGTGGGTCGTGGGCTCTCGTTTGGGAGGTTCAGGAAGCACTCAGACTTAGAAAGAGAGACACAGGTGATGGAGTTGAGAACAGGTTCGGTGTGAGTAGAATTGCGTACCTAATAACGTCAATCGATAATTTATTAGAGACAGGGAAGTGAGAAGATACAGGTAAGGAAAAACCAGAATACCTAGGGTCGGTGGGGGTTGGGAAGATCCTTTTACTACTTACCTTACAACGCTACTGGACAAATCGACTTTCTGATCCCCACCCCCTTCTTTTCCTTTCCCCACACACACACACACACACACACACACAGACACACACACACACACACACACAGACACAGACACACACACAGACACAGACACAGACACAGACACACACAGACACACACACACACAGACACACACACACACACACACACAAACCCCTTGAATCTCACAATCTTCCGTTCCTTCGAATTCTTTTCTTTCAAGGATATTGTCCGTCGTTCTCTTCCTTAGGCGTTTACCCTCGTCCGTCAGGAACCCTTTCCCTGTTAATGTACTCGTCCTCTTTACTCGAGGTCTCCACTCGAGTCGGACCCACCCAGGTAGTACTACACGAGACTCACCCAATGTCTCCGGCGAGACGACCTTGGTGGGACAGGTAAGTAGTCCGAGGTACACAAATTGACTCGTTGATTATGATTTGTAAAAGACCTATAACCGAGATAAGAGGGTGGGAGAACTACCTGTAATTCCCGTACTATTATTTAAATATAATTTTTCTAAGTCGGAGTCTTTCTTTTCGTCGGTTCAGGAACTGGAAAAAAGGGAGGATCCTCTAAGTACGTAGGAACTGTATAAATGGACGACAGAAGGGTCGTTTGGGACTTAAGACAAACACCGTCACCCCCCTGGAACAACTTGGACTTGGAACGTGAAATACCCGTTAAGGACGGAGATAGTATACTCTTAGATTACGTCCCGACGGGTCCCTCTCCTGAGTACTCTCTAATAACCTATAAACTTATGGGTAGTCACTAGACAAAACTCTAGAACTTCTTCGTACTAGAGAAATAAACGTCAGGGTAACGTTTATTACACTCTACTAGTCCTGACTTAAAGATGTCAAAGTGTAACACGAGAACATGTGTCTAAAGTTTTTAGGAAGGTTGACCTATATTACACAGTCGGGACTAGGAGAATGTGACCTTCACTTTGTGTTTCTTTTCGATTTACCCTAAGGGACCAACGTCTGGAGCCGAATCACACCCATTCTGAGACCGGTTTGTACCTGAAGGTCAAACGTCTCAGATAAATTAACTCTTGACACGAAATAAAACAAGGGACTCGATTTGACCGTAGACATACTTATTTTTTATACTTTCGAACATC
This sequence comes from Capra ibex, assembly GCA_006410555.1. Taxonomy (NCBI): domain Eukaryota; kingdom Metazoa; phylum Chordata; class Mammalia; order Artiodactyla; family Bovidae; genus Capra; species Capra ibex. Next base: position 6,682,125 of record SJYO01035988.1, read on the forward strand.
GACGTCCGAATCCTCTTACGGTCTTTCTTCCTTTCTCTCTAACACAAATATTTTGGTGTCCCGAACTCGATAAGAAAGTGACGTACTAACAAGAGGGTAAAGAACCAGAAAGAACCGACCTTACGATCCCGGTCACTATATACTCTCGGTAGACATGACTCGGTCTTCCGGTCCCCGTGTCGGAGAGGACGGGAGGAAAGAACGATTAAAATGTTCGAGATTTAGTTAGATGTTTTAAACACATCTCGGTATTCTTTCCCTTACCAAGTAGAAAAGAGGAGACCCACTGTCACCACAGACGGGAGAGAAGGGAACCGGAGAACAGTCTTGGACTCTCGAGTTTCATATTATGGTAACGTTAGACACGAAGACCCTGAACCTGGTCCGAGATGACAACTCGACTTTCCGAAGCCATGGACTCTTGTTAGAGTCCTTAATCCATCTTTTATCAAGGGTCTCGTAGAAAAGTACACGGAGAACTGGTAGACATACAGAAGGAACCTCTTTACAGACAAATCCAGAAGACGGGCTAAAAACTAACTCATCAAACAAAAGAGAAACTATAACTCGACGTACTCGACAAACACATAAAACCTCTAATTAGGGAACAGTCAACGAAACAAACGTTTATAAAAAAAAGGGGTAAGACTCCCGAAAAAGAAAAACGGATTTCAAAAGAAACGACGCGTTTTCGAAAATTCGAATTAATCCAGGGTAAACAAATAAAAACAAAAATAATAAAATCTTCATCCAGTTTTTACTAGAACGATACTAAATACAGTTTCACACAAGAAGGAAAAAGGAAGATTATCAAGACATCATAGACCAGAATGTAAATCCAGAAATTAGGTAAAGCTCAGATAAAATCACATACCATAATCCCTCACAAGATTGAAGTAAGGAAATGTATCTCCACAAGACAAAAGTTGTAGGGATTAATAAGTCAAGTCAAGTCAAGTCAACGAGTCAGTACAGACTGAGAAACACTGGGGTACCTGACGTCGTGCGGTCCGGAGACAGGTAGTGGTTGAGGGCCTCAAGTGAGTTTGAGTACAGGTAACTCAGCCACTACGGTAGGTCGGTAGAGCAGGAGACAACAGGGGAAGAGGAGGACGGGGGTTAGGGAGGGTCGTAGTCAGAAAAGATCACTCAGTTGAGAAACGTACTCCACTGGTTTCATAACCTCAAAGTCGAAGTTGTAGTCAGGAAGGTCACTTGTGGGTCCTGACTAGAGGAAGTCTTAACTGACCAACCTGGAGGAACGTCAGGTTCCCTGAGAGTTCTCAGAAGAGGTTGTGGTGTCAAGTTTTCGTAGTTAAGAAGTCGCGAGTCGAAAGAAGTGTCAGGTTGAGAGTATAGGTATGTACTGGTGACCTTTTTGGTATCGGCACTGATCTGCCTGGAAACAACCGTTTCATTACAGAGACGAAAAGTTATACGATAGATCTAATCAGTATACCTCTTCCGTTACCGTGGGGTTAGATCATGAGAACGGACCTTTTAGGGTACCTGCCTCCTCGGACCTTCCGACGTCAGGTACCCCAGTGACTCCTAATCTGTGCTGACTCAGTGAAGTGAAAGTGAAACGTGAAAGGACGTAACCTCTTCCTTTACCTTTGGGTGAGGTCACAAGAACGGACCTCTTAGGGTCCCTACCCCCTCGGACCACCCGACGACAGAGACCCCAACGTGTCTCAGCCTGTACTGACTTTGCTGAATCGTCGTCGTCGTCCAACCAGCATTGAATCTCTTTACATTTAGTTTTTATGTCTCTCTATAGTAGAGTGTGAACAGTCTTACCGGTAGTAGTATTTTAGATGTTTGTTATTTACGACCTCCTCCACACATCTTTTCCCTAGGGAGAACCTGACAACCACCCCGACATTTGACTATGTCAGCCATATCTGTTGTCACACAAAAGTCGACGACAGTACAGGGTACCTGACATCGGGAGGTCCGAGGAGACATGTACCTTAAAAGGTCCGTTCTTATAACCTCACCCAACGGTGCGAGAGGAGGCCCCCTAGAAAGGTTGGGTCCCTAACTTGGATGGAAAGAGTCCAGAGGAGCTAAAGTTCACCCAAGAAATGGTTACCGTGGTGGACCCTTCGGACCTCTTGTCATACCTCCAAGGAATTTTATGATTTTATCTTGATGGTATACAGGGGCGTCAGGGTGATGACCCGTAAAAGGGACTCTTTTAGTATTAACTCTTTTCTGTGTACGTCGGGTCACAAGTGACGTCGTGGCAAATGTCATCGGAGCCGTACCTTCGTTGGATAATACAAACAACTGTCTACTTACCTACTTCTTCACCATCTATGTGTGTTACCTTATAATGAGTCGGTAATTCTCCTTACTTTATCCCAGTGAACATCTCTACACCTACCTGGATCTCTGACAGCATGTCTCACTTCATTCAGTCTTTCTCTTTTTGTTTATGACATACAATTGTATACATACCCCTTAGATCTTGTCACCATTTCTACTTGTAAAGACGTCCAGTCCTTATCTCTACGCCCACCTCTCTTGTCTGTCCCTGTTCCACCACCCCTCCTCCCGACCTTACTCTACCCCCGAACCCTGACACATCCATGTCGGGACGGGGCACACTTTATCTCTCGGCGACCCTTTCACGACGTTTCGTGTCCCTCGAGTCGAGGTACGAGACACTACTGGATTTCCCCACCCTACCCACCCCCAGTCTCCCTCCGAGTTCTCCCTCCCTCGTATACATACAAAAAGTGGACGAGTCAACACAGGTCGAGAAACGTTGGGACATCTGACGTCGTGTGGTCCGAAGGGACAGGAAGTGACAGAGGGTCTCAAACGAGTCTGAGTACAGGTAACTTAGTCACTACGGTAGGTTGGTAGAGTAAGAGACAGTAGGGGAAGAGGAGGACGGAAGTTAGAAAGGGTCGCAGTCCCAGAAAAGGTTACTCAGCCGAGAAACGTAGTCCACCGGTTTCATAACCTAGTCCTAGTCAAGAAGGTTAATTATAAGTCCTAACTAAAGGAAATCCTAACTGACCAAAGTAGAGGAAATAGGTTCCCCGGGAGCTCTCAGAAGAGGTTGTGGTGTTGAACTTTCGTAATTAAGAAGTCACGAGTCGGAAGGACTACCAGGTCGACAGTGTATGAATGTACTGATGACCTTTTTGGTATCGAAACTGACAGACCTGAAAACAACCGTTTCACTACAGAGATGAAAAATTATGTGACAGATCCAACCAGTATCGGAAAGAAGGTTCCGTTCACAGAAAATTAAAGTACCGACATCAGTAGTAGGTGTCACTAAAACCTCGACTTCTTTTATTTCAGACAGTGACAAAGGTAACAAAGGGGTAGATAAACGGTACTTTACTACCCTAACCTACGGTACTAGAATCTAAAAACTCACAACTCAAAATTCGGTCGAAAAAGTGCGAGAAGAGAGTGGAAGAAGTCCTCCGAGAAATCAAGGAGAAGTGAAAGACGTCGTTCTCACCACAGTAGACATATAGACTCCTATAACTATGAAGAGAGCCGTAAGAACTAATGTCGAACTCGAAGTAGGTCGGGTCGTAAAACGAACTACATGAGACGTATGTCCAACTTATTCGTCTCACTGTTATATATCGGAACTGCATGAGGAAAAATGTTAAAACTTGGTTAGACAACAAGGTACAGGCCAAGATTGACAACAAAACACTGGACGTATGTCCAAAGAGTCCTCCGTCCATTCCACCGGACCACAAGGGCAGAGATTCTCAAAAGGTGTCACAAACAACACTAGGTGTGTCAGATTTCGAAACCACGTCAGTCACTTCGTCTTCATCTATGAAAAGACATTAAGGGAACGAAAAAATACTAGGTCACCTACAACCGTCAAACTAGAGACCAAGGAGACGGAAAAGATTTAGGTCGAACATGTAGACCTTTAAGAACCAAGTGTATGACAACTTCGGATCGAACTTCCTAAAACTCGTAATGGAACGATCGTACACTTTACTCAAGTCAACACGCCACCAGACTTGTAAGAAACTGTAACGGGAAGAAACCCCAACCTTACTTTTGACCGGAAAAGGTAAAGATACCGGTGACAACTCAGTCATATGTGTATCGACTACGTGAACCAATATGTCGTTTTTGATCATGTTATGATATTCCGTTATGGAGTTATTTTTTTTCATGAAGGGTCTTAAAACACGAATCTTAACATTGAGACACGACTTCCTGATATCAAAAGGGCTAAACGATCGTTTATCTTAACGAACCTACGAACTTAAAGTCTTAGTCATCACTAAAACCTCCAGTAAAGTAGACTGAAACATCTTCTTTTATGTAGTTAACATCTCTAGAGAGGAGAAAACGTTTGACCACAGTGAAGAGTCCGAAATTTAAACTTTTTTTTTATTTAGGTGTCATTCCGTTCTGAAACACGAACCGCGAGAAAGAAAGGGTCTTTGGAGCCACGATGTTATCTACGTCCATCACTCCCTTTAGACGGAAAGGAGGGGTCGTACGTTCTTTGACGGTCCCTTTATACGACCAAGGTAGTACGGGACAACTTGACATAAAAAAATTCGATTATACGAAAAGACGTCGAGAGGCGGAGTTTCCGGTTATCCCTAAGGGCCTCTACTTCGACTTGTGACTGTCAGGTGGACGTCTCCTCCCTCTTGAGAAACTATAAGTACACGACACCGAGAAGAGGGATCGTCTCGAGGGACCGTCGGGAAGGGTCGTCCCGAGTCCTAACAAACCTCCGATGTACGAAAACAAGACATTTGTCCCTCTTCCGTACTCTTTTGACGAACGGGTCTACACTTAGTTCGGAGGAGGAGGCTAGGAATCTGGGACGAGGTAGACACTGGATTAATGGGGAAGGAAAGAGTGTACACCGTGTGGTCCGTACCTCCTTCGGTCCGACTCTGGTCGTTTCCCTCGGACGTCCAGTACCCGTCAACCCGGTCGGAAGAAGAGGAAGGGGGAAAGGAGAGGGGTAGGGGTAGGAAAGAGAAAAGTGGTGACGCAAATTTTTCAGTCACGTCACTCTTGTGACCCCTCGGTCTGTAGAAATTTTGTGCGGGAAACATTCAGTGGTGACAGACATCAGGATTACGTCCCTCGTGAGCTCTGTCTTCACCGACGGACGAGAATCTCGGGTCAGGATCCTCCGACGTCCGTTTCCTCTTTTCCCCGAGAACACGTACGACCGTTCCCGTCTGTCTACCGTCAACGTAAACGACTCCACACCCCGACTAGGGTCGTCGACAAATCTGGGAGTCTCCCGACAACTCCTACACGGCCTTGGAGGTCAGTTCGTCAAGAGGACGATGCCGACGACCGAAAAATTTTCGACGAACGGACGAACGGAATGTAAATAAGATACCACAAAATTGTTAATGTTTCTGGAAGGTACATGTACTGACGTGCAGTAGAGTACCATTGGGTACTCTCCACACCTGATGTCAATTGGTGACAAAATTTCCTGTCTTTTCTTTTAGAATCTTTTCTATTCACGGTACGGGTGTTCGTTTGAGTCCTTCAACGTTCTTCGGTGTGACGACACCAGACCGACCAGAAGGACGGAACGAGTGTCAAGTGGCAGGAGACAGTATAAAGATTTCGGATTTCGTCGCCAGAGTTTGAACTCGTACATAGTCTTCCTGGGTCTTCCGAACAAGTTCGTGGAAAACGACCATCGATGGAGGTCCGAAAGACTCCCGACCCTCCCCAGACTTCCAAACGTAAAGATTCTTCCAGGGTCCAATACGACTACGGCCAGGTCGTTGATGTGAAACTCTTGGTGACTACCGATCTTTTACTGGGAAGACATCACATTTGGGTATCAAACGAGTAAAACCCTCTGGATAAAGGTATAGGTATTTCGTCAACATTCGAAGGGTCCACCGAGACATCATTTCTTAGGAGGACAGTTCGTCCTTTACACCCAAACTAGGGACGCAGTCCTTCTAGGGGACCTCTTCCTTGACCGTTAGGCGAGGTCATAAGAACGGACCCTTTAGGATACCTGTCTCCTCGGACCACCTGATGTCAGAACCCCATCGTTTCTCAGTCTGTACTAAATCATTGATTGGGTGGTGGTTTCGTTACATCACAGTGACATACAATCCGTTTCCACACCCCCCAGACCACATCCAATCCTTCGTGGACACCTCCCGATCTCTCTTACATACCAGTGGTCCCCGATTCCTACCCCCCTTCCCTATCAATCCCTCAAATTCTACCAGTATATGTGTGACGATATAAATTTTACCTATCGGTTGTTCCTGAAGGACATATCCTGTCCCTAGAGTTACGAGTTACACTACACCGTCAGACCTATCTTCCCCTCAAGCCCCTCTTACCTATGTACATATACACACCGACTCCGGGAAGGAACACGCGGACGTTGATAGCGTCGTAACAACCAACTGACATGAGGTCATATTTATTTTTTTTCAATTTTTTTCTTTGGTGGACACCTTCGACTTGACGAGTACTTGCGGAGGAGAGAGCTGAGACAGGCGTGTAAGGAGAGTTCGAATCATTGAAGGTTTCCGTAGTAAGGGAGGTCCTTCGGTAGGACTGGGAGTGTCAAACCCGAAGGGACCTCCTTCTAAGACTCTGTTCCTAAAACCACGTTATCAAATAAACCTTTCAAGACTTTTACGATGATGTTCCGTTCCAGAAAAGTGGAGACTTTGTTTCGGGTAAAGTAATATCCCCGTATATAATTAACCACCCCTACAAACACTTATTTGAATATTTCCGTATTACATACGTGTATATAAAGGGGAATAAGAAAATCATAGACCTTTATCGAATTGTCGGACGTACAATAAATAAAACGTCAAATTCTTTCCTTTCTTAGGACACTTTTCTTTTATATCGTAAGAACCCCACACTCCCACACCCCCGAGTTTCCTAGTGTCCGACCCCTACCACTCTACCCTTCTGTGTACCCCCTACCTTCCGGTTCAGGTTCAGGACTGAGTGAAGAAGTCAATACGAAAGGAGGGGACCTGGGACAGTCTCGACGACTCGGATACTATACTTAACCCCTCTGTTTCTATTTTTAGTATCAGACAGGTATACCATCTTCTTGAGTGTCTGATCACACCCTTCATCTAAGTGTCTGTCTACACCACTCTACGATTAAAATTTGATTGGTAAAGAGAGAGAGTAAGGATAAGAGGAAACCTGGAAAGAGGATAAATTCATCGATCCGACCAGATACGAGTAGGTGAGTCCGTTTCTTATACTGTTACTTTCCTTCTCTTTTCTTTTCAGCGAAAAGCCGAAGACCAAAATTTCAAGGTAGAAAATAACGCTTGTCTTTCCCGAGTATCAACTCCTTTTTATAAGCCCTCTGTTTTACTTCTAGGAAGGAGGTTGGAGGTGGTAGGAAATCTGATCTTTTCCTTATAAAACTGAACCTTCTTCTCTCAACCTCTTCAGTATTACGACTGCAACGACCTAGGACCTCTCTACTATGACCTTAGGAAGGTCACCCATGTCAGGACCCGTTCACAGTCCTGGGAAGGTCTTCCTCTGTGAGTGACCCTTTAATAATAATAGTGATAGCGTACGAAGACACGAGTCAGTGAAGTCAGTACAGGCTGAGAAACGTTGGGACATCTGACATCGGGAGATTCGAGGAGTCGGGTGCCCTAAGAGGTCCGTCCTTATGACGTCACCCAACGACACGGGAGGGGGTCCCCTAGAAGGGTTGGGTCCCCACTTCGGGCACAGAGGACACAGAGGACGTAACGACCGAGAAATGGGTGACTCGGTTGACGCTTCGTGGTAATAGTAATAAGTCAAGTCGAGTCAACGAGTCAGCACAAACTGAGAAACACTGGGGTACTTAGTGTCGTGGGGTCCGGAGGGACAGGTAGTGGTTGAGGACCTCAAGTGAGTTTGAGTACGGGTAGCTCAGGCACTACGGTAGGTCGGTAGAGTAGGAGTCAGCAGGGGAAGAGGAGGACGGGGGTTAGGGAGGGTCGTAGTCTCTGAAAAGGTTACTCAGTTGAGAAACGTACTACACCGGTTTCATAGCCTCAAAGTCGAAATCGTAGTCAGGAAGGTTACTTGTGGGTCCTGACTAGAGGAAATCCTACCTGACCAACCTAGAGGAACGTCAGGTTCCCTGAGAGTTCTCAGAAGAGGTTGTGGTGTCAAGTTTTCGTAGTTAAGAAGTCACGAGTCGAAAGATCAGGTTGAGAGTTTAGGTATGTACCGATGACCTTTTTGGTATCAGAACTGATCTACCTGGAAACAACCGTTTCATTACAGAGATGAAAAATAATACGACAGATCCAACCAGTATTGAAAGGAAGGTTCCTCATTCGTAGAAAATTAAAGTACCGACGTTAGTGGAGACGTCACTAAAACCTCGGGTCTTTTTATTTCAGACTATGACAAAGGTGACAAAGGGATAGATAAACGGTACTTCACTACCCTGACCTACGGTACTAGAAGCAAAAGACTTACAACTCGAAATTCGGTTGAAAAAGTGACAAGAGAAAGTGAAATTAGTCTCCGAAAAATCAAGGGGAAGAGAACTCCAATAACTATAAAGAGGGTCGTTAGAACTAAGGTCGAACACGAAGGAGGTCGGGTCGCAAAGAGTACTACATGAGACGTATATTCAATTTATTCGTCCCGGTGTTATATATCGGAACTGCATGAGGAAAGAGATAAACCTTGGTCAGACAAGATACAGGTGAAGATTGACAAGGAAGGACTGTATGTATGTTCAAAGAGTTCTTCCTCCAGTCTACCAGACGGTAAGGGCAGAGAAAGTCTTAAAGGGTGTCAAATAACACTAGGTGTGTCAGTTTCCGAAACCGTATCAGTTATTTCGTCTTTATCTATAAAAAGACCTTGAGAGAACGAAAAAGCTACTAGGTCGCCTACAACCGTCAAACTAGAGACCAAGGAGACGGAAAAGATTTTGGTCCATCAAATTATGATTAGTAATAAAGTGCGTCGTACGAGAGTCTGGGTGTACCCGTTTCTCACAAGTTTCTTTAACTACGAAAAGAAAGATGACTATCACTGTTTTTCTAACGTTCAATTATCCACAAGACTGTCCACACTGGGAACGGAGACTTTTCACACTTTACGTATTAATATAAAAGTACGATTGTCTAACTCTTCACCATGAGAAAGTAAAAAGGTAAAAACCACCACTGAAGGTGATTGGGGGTGGACTGTAAGAGACCACTCTTCAGTACATTGTTACGAAGTCAGACACTCAATTTGTACTTGAACACCCGTTTGATTTCGGTTAGTGACGACAGTTTAATTACGTTGACCTTATCTTTATGATTAAACTCTCCTCTTGACCTTTACGTATTCCCTAAAATCGTCATTCTACCAAAACAAAGGAACACGCATTTTACCGTCCCTCTATTACCTCTCTCCTAGACTCGGACCTTTTGTACCTCTGTCTGGACTTCATTAGGTCCTAGTTAAGTGACCCTGGTTTTTAGATCCAGGTCTGTCCTCCTATCTGTAGAGTTGAGTGTACGTCTCTACAGAAATCTTGGACTCTAAGGTGAGAGTACTTGACAAAACCGTGACATGTTCAAGGGATCTTTAATATGGTAGAACTCGACGTCAACTCAATATCTTTTTCATCTCTTTCAATGTGAGTGAACTACAAACTCAAACACCCGACCCAAAGTTCGGATTATGTGTCCACTCAATGTAATACCTCGTGTTCTCGGCACGTCTGTGCACACACCACATCGTCATTGGGCCTAGGAGCCTATTCAGTGGAAAGACCTCCCATACACCGAACTTGATCCCTAACTATCTATTTACATCTAAAGTACTATGAAAGTAAAAAAATTTTGTCACAACGGTTACATCAAAACAGTTTAAGTAATAAAAGGTCCTGGTATCGAACACTAGTCACTCTTCAATCATCTCTAAGTAAAGTATATATTATAACAAGGGGGAAAAGACTATTAAGATATGTAAAATTCCGGTTCTAGTTCAGAAAGAAGAAGAGTTTTTGGATCAACCATACGGGTCTTGTACCATTAGAAAGGAAAAGGGAACCGACAAATCTTTCTAACAGTCAAAACATGTAAAACTGAGTAATCGTGTACGTAATATATTTGAACTAAAACCTAACTAAGCTCAGTAAGTATAAAAAGACCTAACTAGCCTTGACCTAAACCTACAAAGTAACTCATCTACAAGAGTTTCGACCCTGGTCAGTTCCCAGATGAAAAAAAAAAAGGAAAACAAAAATCAAAGAGATTATGTAACATGTCCTTTACGTCCCTAGTTCTGATAGGGGTTCTTTTTCTTTATGTTTTTCCGTTTACCAACAGACTCCTCCGGAATGTTTATGAACACTTATCTTCTCTTTGCTTTCCGTTTCCTCTTTTCGCTTCAATATTGGTAAACTTATTCTCAAGGTTTCTTATCGTTCTTCTCTATTCTTTCGGAAGGAGTCGTAGTTACGCTTCTTTATCTCCTTTTGTTATCTTACCCTTTCAGATCTCTAGAGAGGTTCTTTTAATCTCTATGGTTCCCTTGTAAAGTACGTTTCTACCCGTGTTATTTCCTTCTTTACCATACCTAGATTGTTTTCGTCTTCTATAATCCTTCTCCACCGTTCTTATGTGTCCTCTTAATATGTTTTTTCTAGAAGTACTGGGTCTATTAGTACTACCACACTAGTGAGTGGATCTCGGTCTGTAGGACCTTACACTTCAGTTCACCCGGAATCCTTCGTAGTGATGCTTGTTTCGATCACCTCCTCTATCTTAAGGTCAACGATAAAGTTTAGGATTTTCGACTACGACACTTTCACGACGTGAGTCATACGGTTGTCTAAACTTTTTGAGTCGTCACCGGTGTCCTGACCTTTTCTAGTCAAAAGTAAGGTTAGGGCTTCTTTCCGTTACGGTTTCTTACGAGTTAATGGCGTGTTAACGTGAGTAGAGTGTGTGATCATTTCATTACGAGTTTAAGAGGTTCGGTCCGAAGTTGTCATGTACTTGGTACTTTAAGGTCTACAAGTTCGGCCTAAACCTTTTCCGTCTCCTTGGTCTCTAGTTTAACGGGTATAGACAACCTAGTAGCTTTTTCGTTTTCTCAAGGTCTTTTTATAGATGAAGACGAAATAACTGATACGGTTTCGGAAACTGACATACCTGGTGTTGTTCGACACCTTTTAAGAAGTTCTCTACCCTTATGGTCTGGTGGACTTGAGGGAAAACTCTTTAGACATACGTCCGGTCCTTCGTTGTCAATCTTGACCTACACCTTTTTACCTGACCAAGTTTTAACCCTTTCCTTGTACAGTTCCGACATATAACAGTGGGACGAGTAAATTGAAGATACGTCTCATGTAGTACTCTTTGCGACCCGACCTCCTTCGTGTTCGACCTTAGTTCTAACGGCCCTCTTTANTCTTTAGACATACGTCCGGTCCTTCGTTGTCAATCTTGACCTACACCTTTTTACCTGACCAAGTTTTAACCCTTTCCTTGTACAGTTCCGACATATAACAGTGGGACAAGTAAATTGAAGATACGTCTCATGTAGTACTCTTTGTGACCCGACCTCCTTCGTGTTCGACCTTAGTTCTAACGGCCCTCTTTATAGTTAGTGGAGTCTATACGTCTACTGTGGTGGGAATACCGTCTTTGACTTCTCCTTGATTTTTCGGAGAACCACTTTCACTTTCTCCTCTCACTTTTTCAACCGAATTTCGAGTTGTAAGTCTTTCGATTCTAGTACCGTAGGCCAGGGTAGTGAAGTACCCTTTATCTATCCCTTTGTCACCTTTGTCACTGTCTGAATTAAAACCCTGAGATTTTAGTAACGTCTACCACTAACGTCGGTACTTTAATTTTCTGGGAACGAGGAACCTTCTTTGTAATACTGGTTGGATCTGTCGTATAATTTTTCGTCTCTGTAATGAAATGGTTGTTTCCAGGTAGATCAGTTCCGACACCTAAAAGGTCATCAGTACATACCTATACTCTCAACCTGATATTTCTTTCGACTCGTGACTTCTTAACTACGAAAACTTGACACCACAACCTCTTCTGAGAACTCTCAGGGGACCTGACGTTCCTCTAGGTTGGTCAGGTAGAATTTTCTCTAGTCAGGACTTATAAGCAACCTTTCTCACTACGACTTCGACTCTGAGGTTATGGAACCGGTGGACTATACTTCTTGACTGAGTAAACTTTTCTGGGACTACGACCCTTTCTAACTTCCGTCCTCCTCTTCCCCTGCTGTCTCCTACTCTACCAACCTACCGTAGTGACTGAGTTACCTGTACTCAAAGTAATTTGAGACTTTCAACCACTACCTGTCCCTCTGGACCGGATGACGTACCCCAACGTTTTTCAGTCTGAGTCAACTCGTTGACTTGACTTAACTTACGAATGATTCTTGAACACACAGATCTTCGACGAGATTCTCGATACCTCTGTAAGAACATTGGGACAAGTCACGTCAACTTGATAATATAAAAGTATAAGATATGGTATAACAGTATCAATCATAATAGAGATATGGGAATCTTACTCACTTCTTGTGTTGACTTCTTCTATCAGACTCGATCCTGTTAGTTATTTTCCTGTTCTACGTATACCAGGATTAGTCTTATCTTCCTTTTACGGACGAGAAAATATACCACCATTTTAAGGATAACTCGCATCGTAAGTAACGTAATAAGGTGTGAGGTGTATGTCACTCTACGTGTGACCAAACTTAAAACAGAACGTTGAAAAAACTTAATCCATTCAATGAATTGGGGATAGCTGAAGTCGAAGAGGTATTATAATTATTGTCCTAACAACATTCTTAATTTACTGTGTGAGAAACGTCTCACGACGTGAAGCTTATCCTCCGTCAGTTACTTGTCATTGATAATAATAGTAGTAATTAAATTATGATTAGTAATAATAAAGTGCGTCGTACCCGAGTCTGGGTGTAACTGTTTCCGACGAGTTTATTTAACTACGAAAGGAAAATTTACTACCACTGTTGTTCTAACGTTCGGTCATCCACAAGACTGTCCGTACTAGGAGTGGAGACTTTTTGTATTTTGCGTATTAATATAGAAGTACGATTGTTTCTAACTCTTCACCATGAGAAAGTAAAAAGGTAAAAACGACCACTCGAGGTGACGAGGGGTGGATCGTAAGAGACCACCTTCTACTGTATTACTACGAAGTCAGATACTCAGTCTCACTTGGAGACCCGTTCGGTTTTGGTTAGTGACGGCAGTTTACCTTTGTTGACGGACTTTTCATGGTTAAACTCGACCACACACCAAAAACAAAAAGTTCGTGTTTCATTCCTCCTAGATCCCACTCTTGTTTCTTTTGTTCAACCTTAAATTCTAAGTTGTGTCATAACTTTTTTCCTCATTTCCCCCAATAAAATGTTAAATGATTCTATGCTCAGAATCGTCGGTTACAAAGAAATTGGTATTTTGTTAAGGAAACATTTTCTGAGACCTTATACGTGAAAAGGAATAAAGTCTCGGAAACAACAACAGGTCAGCGATTCAACACAGGCTGAGACGCTGGAGTACCTGACGTCGTGCGGTCCGAAGGGACAGGAAGTGATAGAGGACCTCGAACGAATTTGAGTACAGGTAACTCAGCCACTACGGTGGGTTGGTAGAGTAGGAGACAGTAGGGGAAGAGGAGGACAGGGGTTAGAAAGGGTCGTAGACCGAAAAACGTAGTCCACCTGTTTCATAACCTCGAAGTCGTAGTCAGGAAGGTTACTTTCGAATACATACAAAAATTGGACGACGACCCTTCAGTAGGTCAAATGAATCACTATCGAGAGGAATGGTCTCGAAGATTTTTTTATAGATAAATAGACCGAGGCAACCCATAATCAACGTCGTGAACCCTGGAAACAACTCAATACACCCCGGAAAGTAACACTGTGTACCTGAGAAATCAACGCCACACACCCGAGTCATCAATGTCGTACTCCCGATCAACGGGGTACCGTACACTCTAGAATCAAGTGACTAGTCCCTAGCTTGGGTACAGGGACTGTAACGTTTCGTTAAAGAATTGGTGACTTGATGTCCCTTCAGGGGAATGGTCTTGAAAAATTATAGTGTGAAAGGGATCAGAGAAATATTTCATACACCGATAACAGGAGATAGAACTCATTTCCACAATAATATGAAGATTCCAATTGACAAAGTTAAAGACAGAGTATAGAAAAAAAAACGCCCCCGCCCCCCCTATCCGTCTTAGATTTGACTAGTTGTTACTACGTTAAAATCAATTTTCGATTTATTCCGTCTACATTGTCTTCTTAGTTAAGAGTGAGAGAAGGAGAAAGAGACATAAATACCTATGTATGTGTATAATAACATGTGTTAAGGGTGTAATGATCGATGTCGTAATTTGAATTTCGACATTGGTTTGAATTGATAGAGATAAGAAGTGAAACGTCATTTTGTACCTCTTCCCTGTCCGATTAATTAAGCAGGGGAATTTTTACAGTCACTGTGGAACCCTTCGATCTTACCTCCGACCCTTGTGTCTCGTCACTACACCGTAGTGCAAGGTCTTATTGTGTGTGCGAACCTTGGTCCTCCACTGACCGGAGTAGATAGAACGAGTACGGAAGGTCTGAGTAGAGAAATGAGGGAAAGAAGGACGGTGTGGTCTGGAAACGACAAAGAGTTTGTAAACCACCCTACAGGGAAAAATGACGAAGGAACCAAAACACTAAAGGAAAGGACTTGACAAAAAGGATGGAAGACATGGACCCCCTTTTTTCAGGAAGAGGTACGTCACTATGTCTCTTGTAAAACAAAAGAACGTCCGTCTTACTACGAAGAGAAAAAAGTAGGGACCAAAAACAACCCATTTGTAAAACTAATCGTCGGACCTCACGTCCCTCTCTACGAGGGTCCCAGATGACGTATTGGTCAATACTAAGGGACTTCCCGAAAGAGTCCTCCGAGACATGTTTGGATCCGGAGAGAGAGAGAGAGAGAGAAAAAAAAAAAAAACGACTTAACTACGTGTTCGACTCCGACCCTTGACTACTGAAGCCTACAACCTCTCTAATCTCCCTACTCTCCCCTCTTTACTACGTCGACCCTGGACCTCTTTTTGAACTCGTTCCTTTTATTTATAGAGTGTCCCAAAATTTTTAAACACAAATGAGAAAACACGTGCTAAATTGTCACAGAGGTAGAGAGGTTGTTTAGAAGTCACTTTCAGTCACACTTAACGATTATGTTAACCGGGATGAGAACCTGACCCCGTTTTGGAAATATAATCCACGTTCTGACTCTTGACTTTAGGGGACACCCTCCGAGTGGTGGACACTTACTGAAGTCCTCACTTCCGGGTAGAAGGTTACGGTAGAGAAGGTCCTTCAGGAGGTACTATCGGGATAGTACCTCAACTATAAAGAGGAGACTCACAACATTCGTGAAAGAAGTAGTCGTTCGCCTCGAGACTCAGGTACTAGACCTCATTAATTAAGTACACAAACCGAGTGGGTGATCTGATACTTAATGAACTTTAGTCCCACGATCCGAGAAAACTAGGTCATAGGGATCATACCTGAACACATCTAGATCTTAACCTCGGGTCATTTACCACCTTTACTCAACAGACCAGGTCAAGATATATACCGTAGAAATCCACACTAACGACGACCATACCGTCGTAGACTACTTCTCGTAATTTCCTTCGACAAAATCCGTAGAAAGTCCAGAAGGAACGACCCGGTAGACTGTGTTCTTATGATAACCGAGTCCGAAAGGTATCAAACTGTAAAACGAATGTCCAAATTATTCTTACAAGTGGAAAGAGACATCTTCGACCCTTCGACACAAAAAGAATTGACGACTGGAATGTCGTAAACCCTTACACTGTAGGTAAATCCGGTCTCCCACACGTCCGGTTCCTCAACCCTAATATTGGTGCAGTGGGAGAGAGAGCTTTATCAAAACTCTTTCTTAAGGATTCGTTTTATTGATGTTTCTTGCAAAGTCCTGTGTTATCCTTACTTAACTTCTCTCTTTACTTATAAATGGATATTCAACCCCTGTTTCTTCCTCCCGTTCTGACACAAAAATTTGAAAATAAAACATGACCCCATATCGACTAATTATCCGAAGGGACCACCGAGTCTACCATTTTTTAGACGGACGTCACGTCCTCTGGACCCAAGTTAGGGACCCAACCCTTCTAGGGGACCTCCTCCCATACTGTTGGGTGAGTTCATAAGAACGGACCTCTTAGGGGTTCCTGTCTCCTCGGGACTCCCGATGTCAGGTACCCCGACGTTTCTCAGTCTGTGTTGACTCACTGATTTGTGTGTGTATCGACTAATTGTTACAACAGTATCAAAGACCACCTGTCGTTTCTCTGAGTGGGTATGTATATGTGTATAGGTAAGAGAGGGTTTGAGGGGAGGGTGGGTCCGACGGAGTATTGTAACTTGTCTCAAGGGGCACGATATGTTATCCAGAAACAACTAATAGGTAAAATTTATATCGTCTCATATCTACAGGTAGGGTTTGAGGGATTAAAAAGGAGGGGGAGAGAGGAGGGGGGACGGGGATATTAGTATTCAGGTAAGAAAATTCAGACACTCAGACAAAGACAAAACATTTATTCCAGTAAACATAGTAAGGAGAAATCTAAGACGTGTATTCCCTATAGAGAAAGAGACAGACTGAACAAAGTGACTCATACTGTCAGAGACCCAGGCAAGTACAACGACGTCTACCGTAATAAAGTAGGAACATTTACCGAACCTAGGTAACACATATGCGTGGTGTCGAAGAACTAGGCAAGGAGACGACTACCCGTAAATCCAACGAAGGTACAGAACCGATAATATTTGTCTCGTCATTACTTGTGGCCCCACTTGCATAGGAAAGTTTGGTACAAAAAGAGGTCTATGTACGGATCCTCACCCTGGCGTCTCAGTGTACCATCGAGATCAAAATCAAAAAATTCCTTGAAGGTGTGACAAAAGGTATGTTTGACCCACAAACAAGACATCTTACCATGAACGGTGAACTAACTTCTTACTTTTCACACACACACACACACACACACACACACACACACACACACACACACACACACTTCCTACACCCCCTCTTACACACACTCTCCCTCAAATGGTTCAATTGAAAAGACTATGGGAGGAGATATTTTATAGTGGAAGATCCCACTCTGAAACCTCCCCCTATATCAACCAAGTACAAGTTCGTATGCTTTATCGAAGGACGTGCCGATTAAACCCTCAAGAGACTAAGGTATTAACAAGATAGTGTCAAGGCAAGTCCTTTACTGGTACCTTCCCACTTTCACAATCATGTCAACAATCTAAGAACCCGAAACCTCCACTCAGTACAATATGGACACATTTGTCAACGGAAGTCCAATTTCTCGTTTCAAGAAGTGTGAACATAGTGTAATCTGTTGATATAGTTCACCCATGAAATACCCCAAACTATAATCCTGTGTGTAATTATTCTTCACGTAAAAGGTCCAGGTGTAACGTCAAGACACTGGAACACATTCAATGAATCGAAGGCCCTCAGAGACAAAGGGACAGACATGTCACACCTTTTACCATGGGAAGTATGCTAGTAACACCCTACTTGACTCGATTCCGCACATCACATCTTTCTGGTACCGGTTCTCGTCACTACTACCACCACCCACACCCACTACCGTTAACCCAGTCTCAGGAGATAAACGGTGGGTAATAGAAGTAAAACAAAAGAAGGGCATCCTCTTCTGCGGACCACCTGCAGTCCCACTGTGACACGGGTCACATGTAGGGTAAACGGTCCGAGGGAACGTCGATCCACACTCGCACACTTGTAAAGACCGGTGGTCCGTTCGACTTCAGACACCCGTCTTCTAAAACCTTCCGAGGACTTTCCTCTCCGTCGGGTAAACAGGAAGGGACGAACGAGGAAGGACCACGGACCGAAAGTCTCCACTACCGTTCACGAGCTCGTCGGTAGACCTAGGATCTCCTTGGAGCTACCAGCCTCCCACTGTCGCGTCTGCCTACTTCGACCCAAGGACTAAATGTGACATAGAGAAATGGTCTCGACGAAAATCCACTCTCTTAACAGAGTCAGTATACAAAACACACAAACAAAAAAAGTAAAATAATCGTTTAAATTAAGACTATCTGTCACTACTACTCCTAATAAAGAAAAATCTCAAGTTCTCCTCGTAAAGAAACCCCCAAAATGTTTCTAACGTAGAAAAAGTCAACGAAAGGTTGACCCAGTCAGACGGCCTCGTCCGTGGACTCCCTTATCCAGTTACGACCCTATTCCTTTTTTTACTCCGAGATTTTCCGGTCAAGTCCCTTTTTATTCTACAAATCCTCTTGAGACATGAAAGATCGACGCAGTGGAACCTGTTCAGTCTATTGTCGAGATTGAACTCTGAAAATGAATTCTCGACGTTGTCCTTCATTCACTCTAGTAATAATGTACTATGACAAGTATCATTAATGTGTTTATTACAAAGAAAAATGACTAAATGATTTTATCTGTAACTCTCCTGGACGGAGAACCGGTAGTTTTTCATCCACCTTTATAAAAATGAACAGACTTAACCGTACGAAGCTGTTTATTTTTTTTTCGAGTGACAAAGAAAGGACGTTAAAAAGTGAGAGCAGTATGAGACGTGGAAGATTAGAGGACCTAAGAACAAACACCGATGACTGTTCGGATCCGAGGGTCCGGGGTCCCCTCCACCCCACCGTCCCCCCTCCCGGCTCTCCCACCTATGGTAGAAAGTTGAAGGTAGGGTCACGGGGACCGTACAGAGACGGGTATCGTCTCGGCTACTGAAAAGAAAAGGGGACCCTACAATACGATTTGTGTTAATGTACGTCGTAAACTGTTGTCTCGGTCATTAAATACACGACGAGCTTACTTCTTCCTCTTCTCATTGGTTCTACTTATAGTTACACGAGACTTTTCTGTGGTACAAAGCGGCAGAGAAGGTCCTTAGACCCTGACCAATACCTTCCCTCCTACAATTAACTAGTGAACCACCTAACTCATAAATATTTTGAGTGGACGAAAATCTGACTATACATCCCCTCTACGTAATAGACAAGGGAGAAGGGTAGGGTCCCTACTAGACCCCAACCCTACCCCCACCCACCCCTGTCTTCAATCATAGTCTAACAGTCGAACGTTTACCAACTACTCTAGTACCTGGACACTTTAGAACTCTTACGATAATGTGGAGAAACTTAGAGTCAAACAGTAGAAATTCACTTCCTAGTCTTGGGATACCATAACCCAACAAGAATCCCAATTTACTCTATGTAATAAATCTCGTGGACCTCGTCAACGACTAGACCCTGTTTCATCCACCAGGTCTTAAGATAGGGAAGAACATTGACTTCCTGACTTGGAGTGAGGACAGTCGGAAACACCGTTAAAGAGGAACATTTCAAAATTGTCAAAATTGTCTAGAAAGGTAATGTAATTTTCTCCCGATGACACGAGAAATCGAAGAGACATTCGTTTGTAGCAAAACTCCTTGTCCACACACACACACACACACACACACACACACACACACATTTAAGTCTGTAGAATGTCAAAGATAAAAGGTAACTGTCATTCATTTTTTATTGGTAACGGTATGATAGTAGAGAAACGATTTAACCTTATATCAACGAAATGTCATAACAAATCAAAGATGATATATCGTCCCCCTTAGTTGATATACATATGTATATAGGGTAGAAAAAACCTAAAGGAAGGGTGAATCCAGTGGTGTCTCGTAACTCATCTCAGGGACACGATATGTTAGTCTATAGTAAGTCGAGTCAAGTCAGCGAGTCAGCATAGACTGAGAAACGCTGGGGTACTTAGCGTCGTGCGGCCCGGAGGGACAGGCAGTGGTTGAGGGCCTTAAGTGAGTCTAAGCGTAGGTAGCTCAGTCACTACGGTAGGTCGGTAGAGTAGGAGACGGCAGGGGAAGAGGAGGACGGGGGTCAGGGAGGGTCGTAGTCCCAGAAAAGGTCTATAGTAATCAAAAGATAAAATATGTAGCATAGTTATCACACATATTTAGTGAGGGTTAGAAGGTCAAGTAAGGTAGAGGGAAGGGGGGAACCATAGGTATACAAACAAGAGATACAGACACAGAGATAAAGACGAAACGTTTATTCAAGTAGATACGGTAAAAAGACCTAATGTGTATATACGTAATTGCATACTATAAACGAAAAGAGAAACACTGAAGTACAACATATTATCAGAGATCCAGGTAGGTACAGAGATGTTTACTTGGTCAAAGTTAGGAGAATTACCGACTCATATAAAAAAATATGAGGTAAAAATTATAAGGTAATTTTTTACCCATATGTACATATATAGTGTAAAAATTTTAGATAAGTAGACAACTACCTGTAAATCAAACGAAGGTACAAAATCGACAACATTTGTTACGACGTTATTTGTAACCCTACGTACGTAGAAAATTATAATACCAAAATGGGTCCATATACGGGTCCTCTCCCCTAACGACCCAGCATACCACTTTCACTTTCACTTCAGCGAGTCAGCACAGGCTGAGAAACGCTGGGGTACCTGACATCGGATAGTCCGAGGAGGTAGGTACCCTAAAAGGTCCGTTCTCACGACCTCACCTAACGGTAAAGGAAGAGGTCCCCTAGAAGGGCTGGGTCCTTAACTTGGGCCCAGAGGTCGTAACGTCCGTCTGCGAAATACCACCCTCGGTAGTCCCTTCGAGATACAAATAAAAAATTCCTTGGAGTTCTGACCAAGGGGTGTCTCCGACACGGTCAAATGCAAGGGTGGTTGTCTCGTTCTCCCAAGAAAAAATTCGTAGAGAAAGTTACGTCCGTGAAGAGAAAGAAGGACTTGGTCTGAGACTCTAGGTCCGGTAAAAAGGGGTCATGGCCTCGACCTAGAGAAGGAGGGGTACAATGGAAGTTCCGTCTAACTCTTTATGAGGTCTAATTAGGTTCAGAGTCGAGAAGAGAATCTTCCCACTATACATCCCCGGAACCTAAAATAAAAGTCGTGTTTCTTTGTTATACCAACAGTTCTGGACCAGACAACAAGGACAAACCCCCAGGATCCTTCCCGGAAAATGATACACACTGGGCACCTGTGGTCGGGTCTTTTTTAAGAAAAACCTCTTTCGGAAGTTCTTCTCTGTAACAGAATGACAGGAAAGAGTGACCGAGGGGGTTCGAGAAGTGTCGAAACGTGAAAACCCAACCCCAAAGGTGAAGGGAAATTGAAGTACACCGAGGAGTGAAACAAGGGACCGACTAGGGGCGAGGGATGGGATGTCGGACTCCAGATCCTCAAAAGTTGAGACGGGAACACTCGGGTATCTACAAGAGATGGGAGGTTCTTTCGACTCCGGGACCCCATCTCGGTCGGAACGACTACCGGATCTCGCGAAATGAGGCGACGCACTGGTCCGACCAACTGCTCACTCCGTCGACGCCATCAGACCGAACAAAGGAAATACTCCTTAACCGGGGCTCGTACAGGGGAAATCGGACCCCTTTCAGCCACGAGCAAAAGAAAGAAAAACCCCGACGAAACGGTGTCAGTCGTGTGTCGTCCACGAACCAGAGACAGACATCGTGTTTCATCTTGACTTTTGGAGACGAGCGCAGATCACCGAAGTCAGATACGGGACAGTAACCTCGACCTCAGAGGGGTCGAAGACGAGGGGTCAAGGACCCGACTTTGGTTTCGCGGACCTGGATCCCCACCACCACCGACGGGTCTTAGCGACACTGACTAAGACCGAGTGGACCGTACCGCGAGTATGAGAACAGCCGCAACCAGTACAAGAGATGTCGGGGGTTTCGGAGCCCAAACGGACCGGATGGGGAGTCCTACTCGACTCGTAGGACAACTTTTCGGTCGCTCCTTCTCGGTAACGAGGTAGAGTGTCGAGAGAAAAGAGGTCTCAGCACAGAAGTAGAGGGGAGGAAGAACCGGTGAGGAGTAGAGTAGGCGAAGAATTCCGAGTCACACTGACGACGAAGGTCACACGGACAGACCCGGAGGAGGTGCACCGTCCTCTTGGATTCTTCGGAATTTCCCGACCCAGAAACTACGGAGGAATAGGAGACAGAAGTAGGAATGAAATGTCTCACCAAAGACCCTCAATTGCCTTTCCGGACCCATCTCATCGAGAGAGGACTTACATCATTTTACAAATCTTTACATGTCTTCGAAAGATTTCTGTCTCAATCTTTAGTGTACCAACGTTGTCCGTAGAGAATACGAGTATAACATAAATAAGGTCAGTTAGTGCTTGGATTAGTCAGTTGGTTAAGTGGTTAGGTAGTCAACCTATTATCTCTAAATAACTCGAAGACTACACTCGAGTCGGTACAACATTCCCGGAACCCCTTTTATCTTGTTCCCTTTCCGTGTCGAGGGCGAGACTCCGTGAATGTTAGGTCAACTCCCCTTTTCTATTTGTGAGTACAACGATGTTTTTTGGGGTGCTCCGTCAACAATTAACGAACAACGTCACACACACACACACACACACACACACACACACATTGTGGACGGAACTCCCTCCGTCACGTCACTGTACTTCGGTCGAGTCCAAACTCCTGACCTCTTTGCTCCAAACTTAGGACAAGGGGGGCAGAAGGATCAACACTCCAAAACGTAAGGATTCGTAATCGATTTTTGGAAACAACTCCTGAAAAACACGTGTAGTGGGTTGACGTTTCACGACCCCCTACCGTCCTCTCTCCACTCCGCACTGCGGGTGGGAACTCGACGTCAGAGTTGTCTCCGTTGTTCTGTTTTGTCGCCTACGGTCGTGGGAGGAGGCACGACCGGGACCGCACCCACTTCCCCCCCAGACACTGCCACTTGTATCCGGGACGGTCTAAGTGTCCCTGTCCTAAATACCCAGGTGTCACACACCAACCTTAGTTTCCGAGAGGGCAAATACTACCAAAGACACGAAGTCCTTCGTTCGGTCACTGCTGGCGTACACACGCGAATGAGGTGCACTCGACGACGACGAAGAGGGGACGTAACCGTGGAATTCAAGGTAGGAGAGAGGTCCTAGTCCACAGTGAACCGAGAAAATTTTTTAAAATAACTTCATACAAACTAAACGTTACCACACGATTAAAGACGACATTGAGTCACACGGAGTCAATGTGTGTGCACATAATCAGAAGTTTAATAAAAGGTAACACCAAATAGTGTCCTACAACTGACTTCAAGGGACACAATATAGCATCCTGGAACGAGAAATAGGTAGGATCAAACGTAGACGATTAGGGTCTGAGCGTCGGGAAGGGAAGTTCAAGGGACACAATATAGCATCCTGGAACGAGAAATAGGTAGGATCAAACGTAGACGATTAGGGTCTGAGCGTCGGGAAGGGAAGGAGTGCAGAGGAGGGGTAACCCTGGTGTCTAGACACGAGACACAGAGACTCAGGTAAAGACAAAGCATCTAGACAAGTAGACAGAACATCGAATCTGAGGTGCACATTCACTATATACCATAGAGAAACAGAAGAACTGAAGCAAACGAATAACACTATAAGGGACCGAGGTAGGTACAACGACGTTTACCATAATAAAGTAAGAAAAAACACAGACTCAGCATAAGGTAACATATATACGTGACGTAGAAACAGGTAAGTAGACAGCCACCTGTAAGTCCAACGAAGACATAGAACCGATAACGTTTATCACGACTATACTTGTATCCCCACGTACATAGAAAAATTTAATCTCAGACAGACCCGTATACGGGTCCGTACCCTAACTAGGACGACAAAAAATACACCTCTTCTTTTAATACTAACTTTCTACCTTTCATGTAACGAGTTCGAGTTTTTGATCATTCATCGAGTCTAAGGTTGAGTTTGACAAGTCTGTGGTAGGGATTAAAACGACAAAAAGACTCAGAAATGTAGTAAAGGTCTAATCCGTTACCTTTGAGTCTATCCAATTCGTGAAAGTCTACTAGAAATGGGACTCGACCCTAGGTCTGGACGTAGACAGACCAAGGTTTCGGATCCCGACAAGAGTATGTACTCGAACTCCTTAACACTCCTCTTAGACCTTACACTTTCTGTCTCAACGGTACAAATTTTTTTAGGTCGTATCGTCAACTTAACTTCCCTAGAAAGTAATGTGTTCTGTTGTCATTCTGTTAGATTCGACGACGAAGATTTTACATTATACGTACGCCCAACGGTCCCCTAGGACATTTTTGACGTCCAAACCAGGTCATTCAGACACGAACCCGGACCATGAGACGTAAAGATTGTTCGAGGTTCACTACGAGTCGATGACCAGGGACTTGGTGTGCAACTCTTCGTTCTCAGATTTGGTCCAAAGAGTTAGGCCCGTAATAACTGTAAAACCGGTCCTACAAGAAACAGCACCCCGGCAGGACCCGTAACGTCCTACAAGTCGTCGTCGGGACCGGAGAAGGGAGATCTACAGTCATCGTGGTAGGGAGGGACGTACTGTTGGTTTTTACAGAAGACTGCAACGGTTTACGTGGACGTCCCGTTTTAGCGGGGGCCCATTCTTGGTGTCGAGATTTGGTCATCAAGAGCTTGAACGGACGTCTCACCTTAGTGGAGCCCTCGAAGTTTTGAGGACCACGGAGACAGGATGAGCCGTCTAACGTCAAATGACCTGGACCTTACACCGGACCAAAAACTTTACAAATTTTCGAAGGGGTCCAACAAGGTTTCACGCCTGTTCAAACCGTCGCAGATCAGAGTCGAGTTTGAGACTAGGTTAGTCGAAGAGGGAGAAGAAATCGAAAGTCCTTCGACGGTCTGGGTCATGAGGGTCGACGGATACCGACTGGTCTGTGGACCAGGACCCTTTTCTTCCCTCCAAAGGTCCGAAGTGAGTAGTGTGTCTCCGGTCGAGCCTCAACCGCGCTTAGGAGGTCATTCCTTCTTGTCTTTCTGTAATACGTCCCGACCCTATATCAATCGGGGTAGGTAGTACAACAGTCCCGACGAAACGTTCGTTTTCATATCACAAAGTCAGAGGTTTTTAGGGTAAAACTCGACACTAGAGGGTATCCACGAGATTACCGGTACCGGTACAAAACCGAGGAAACGGACGGAGGGAGTCGGAAAACTATCTTAGTAGGAAACAGGAGGAATGTGGGTCTCGGATCTTATTATCGGATTATGGACGGACTTCAAACCCGATTCGTCCAAGAACGTCCGTCTCTTACAAACGATCCATTCTAGAGTGGGTCACCTGGAACCTTCCTTACAGATAAAAATCTAAAGTAAGGTCGACTAATACGTGGGAACACACACAACATCTCGAGTAGTTCGATGGATTTCGGTTCTTATAAAACGACAGACGACAGTGTACGACACTTACACCTTCTTTGTGTGGGTGTGACCCCCGGAACCTATCCTTAAGGAATTCCTGAGCGGGAACAGTCTACACGAAGAGACGTATACCCACAGACTGATAAACACTGGGACACCTGACATCGGACGGTCCGATGACAGGGACCCCAAAAGGTCCGTTCCTCTCCTCCCCGAAGGGACCACCATGAACAGTATTTCTTGGGTGGACGGTTACGTCCTCTGTCTGCCCAAGTTAGGGACCCAACCATTCTCCGGGACCTCCTTCCGTACCGTTGGGTGAGGTCCTAAGAACGAACCTCCTGGGTACCTGTCTCCTCGGACCACCCGATGGATGTCAAGTACCCCAGTGTGTCTCAACCCGTACTGATTTCGCTCAATCGTGCGTGTGTCCGTACCCTCTCCGCACTGACTTAAAGTCACCAACCTTGAGATCTACTCTCTTCAAGTCCACGAACAGTCATATATACGGACCTCGTGAGAAGACCCACCGTCGGACCACGATACTCTGAAACCCCTGTCCGTCGGACCCGAGCCAAGGGTCCAGGTGAAACTATAGTTTCAATGATCGTTTAATGGATTTGCGGAATTCGGAGGTAAAAGAAGGAACATTTGTCCTTCTAATTATTGTGGACATCCAAACAATACTGATAATGTACTCTTTCATTATATCAGATCACAAATACTTCGTGATGGTACACAGTCTTTGCACACAGGTGGGCTAAATTAACAGGATTGTTTGTTTGCTAGAAATAGTAGTAGGAAGGGTACTCAATTCCAAGTGGCTCCGACTCCTTGACTGAACTCGAGTGTGTCCCTCATCATTACGGTCCGTCTGACTGGAATCTCGTGTACTAAAATTCAGGAGTATGAGGTGCCGAATAACGACTTCATGACCGTAACAACCATAAGATGTCTGTAATGGCAAGGGGAAAGAATTAGACACGTTGTGCAAATAAAAGGACTAATGATTGAAATAGTCACCCAACCCATTTCTATTTTCATCAAATCATCTTCCTCTCAAGCACATAGGAAACCTACAATCTTAGTTTGTGGATCCCTTGGTCTCGTCCGGTTTCACTCCCCGACTTAGATTGTCCGATCTGATTCCCATGTATAGGAAGAGAATCTATAGCTTTTGGTGACGTCTCTAAGTCCTTTCTTGTAGTCGATGATTTTCCCCTCAATCCAACTCTCGATTTACACTCACTAGACACATGGATCTAATACCATTTATCTAATGTCTTCCTGGGTCATCAGGTACTCCACCGATCCTGAACCGGTAGACAGATGTTAAAAGTCAAGTTCTTCCGAGACTCTTGAAGGTAGGTTCAACCGTCCGTCAAACGTCGGGTCAAAAAGTCAGTTCACGGGTGCCTAAGTGGTTGTGAGAAAAAAAAATAAAAAAAGGATTTCTAGGTTTCATTATTTGAGTTTCTGTAGTAGACTAAACCTAAAACTTCACTTTAAGGAGACAGACTAAGCGGACGTCTACTCTACTACGTGTAATTTTGCCATTGGTGCCGTCGCGCTTGTTGGTAGAGAACTCTCGGACGATACAGAACTCGCGAAGTGACTTACAAACTACACGCAACAAAGTAAATCAACGAGTGCCGTTGGATTACATCACCCAGGAACAGAACGAAGAGACGACACACACACGACTCAGAGAGTCAACACAGACTGAGAAACACTGGGGTACCTGACATCCGGACCCTAAGAGGTCCGTTCTTATGACCTCACCCAACGGAACGGGAGAACTCTAGAAGGACTGAGTCCCTAGTTTGAGCGTAAACGACGTAACCGTCCGTCTAAGAAATAGTAACTCGGTGGACGAAGAGACAATACCTACTCCTTTGTCCGAGTCAAGTCAAGTCAAGTCAAGTCAGCGAGTCAACACAGGCTGAGACGCTGGGGTACTTAGCGTCGTGCGGTCCGGAGGGACAGGTAGTGGTAGAGGGTCTCATGTGAGTCTGAGTGCAGGTAGCTCAACCACTACTGTAGGTGACAGAGTAGGAGACAGTAGGGGAAGAGGAGGACGGCGGTTGGGGAGGGTCGTAGTCAGAAAAGGTTACTCAGTTGAGAAGCGTACTCCACCGGTTTCATAACCGTAACCGAGTCTCCCTAATATATTAAAGGGGTTCCAGTAGACGTATCATTTTCCTTAACCTTAGATTTTCCTTTATGTAGGTCTTCCCCATAACGCCCTTCTTAACCGACAGAATCCTGGAACTAGACACCTAACAAATTACCCGGGGACCTGTCGTCTTAGGACCGAGACAACCCTAACCACTTACGGATAACACCGGTTCCGGGACCTCTAACGAAATGTGTCACAAAGACTCACTCCGAGGTACGAGTGTCGTGTAGGGTCCGACGGACTCTATCTAAAAGATAGGGTCACACACTTTCGCAGAGGATCTACAAAGACAGTGGACGAGCCACTATTTTCCCCACTAAAGGTATCAAAAGGGTCGTACACCTTTTACTCTGTCACTACGTACATTATTTCGAGTCTTTCCGGAGTACAAGGGTCAAAGACGGAGTAGAAAAAAAGAGTCAAGTAGATTTGTCCAAGCCTAGGCGAGGGTAAAACGTAAATAGTCTTGTATTGTGTCTCCACTTTTAAATCGAAGACATTAAATCGTCCAACGTGACTAAGAACGGTTATCTTGTATTCCCAGGGGGTTTTAATGTCACAAGTCCCAGTAGGGGTACAAATCAGTGTTTGAGACTCGATGAAAAAAAGACTAGTTTTTTGTCAGACAAGAAACAAGAACCGGACCTCACGTCAAAACCCCCATGTCCGGAGTCCATCCTCGTAAATGTAAATGGACAGTTCAAGGAAGAACAAAACCCCAGAACCCACATGGGACGATAAAGGAAAGAGGGAAAGGATACCCCGTAACCTTTCTAGGGGTCTAAACGAGTGACTAAATGAAAAACTGAACCCTGTTTTAATGGGAACTTTCCCATAATTATTTAATGAATTATCAAGACCCAGAAACAAAAGGATACCTTTTAACCCTTGAACAAAGGAAATCGTTTTTACAAGTAAGGTGAGATCCGTAATCCACAAAGTCCCGGTTTGTACTCTTCATAGGACCACTCGTTTAAGTCTGAGTCAGGGACGAGAAGGTACCACCTCTAGAGTACCCGGTCTCTCAAACCTTGTCCACTGTCGATCACGAACGGTGCCGAGTCAACGTAGTCGCGTCAACAGGGAGTACTAGGGTTGGGGGTAGTCCGTCCATAATCGTGGAGGCAACTTCTCTACTCCACGACTCCACCATTCACTGTACGGGTCGGAATGTGTCGTTATTCGATATGTTGTGTTGGAGTCTAGAGCAAGACACACGATGGTTTCCAGTGACTAAGAGATCTGAGACTAGACGAACAAATTCTCCTTCCTTCGATTACAAATGACTTACGGGGAATTTAGTGTCGTGAGAATTCCTACAGTGGATTAAGTACGAGTGTAGCTGAAAACTTTCTCCTAAAAGGGGAGGTAACGCACCTACTTCCCGGAGTCTAAGTCTGTAAGGGTCCCCGAATGAGACGGAGTGTCTACCGAAGTCGGTCGAGACTCAGAGGTCTCAAGCGACGACCCGGAAGACGAGGGACTCGAGACCGAGACACTCAGATACTTTCTCGAGGGGAACGTGGTGCCATTCGACGGACGAAGACAAATGATGAATGGAAGGACGACGAGTTGGTAGGTAGGACCTTTGGAATAGACAAGGGTAAACC
Source organism: Capra ibex (assembly GCA_006410555.1). Classification (NCBI taxonomy): domain Eukaryota; kingdom Metazoa; phylum Chordata; class Mammalia; order Artiodactyla; family Bovidae; genus Capra; species Capra ibex. The sequence goes on from SJYO01035988.1 coordinate 6,711,296, forward strand.
AGTTGTCGGAGAGGAGGGTTGGTCGGAACCATCCACAAGTCACTTGTAACCAATTGATTGATTTAATTATGATTACTAGTAGGAGGTCCTTCGTCCCAGGTGAGGTCACAGTTTACAAGGCCTAAAATAGGATCTTTCGATTTCGTATCTGATGTCGATTGTGGTCAAGGAGGACTCGACCGTACTATTCTTATTTTCATTGGTCGAAGAATGTTTTATAAACTTTCGACGAAGTCAGTTCTCTCGGGCGTAAGTATACACTCCGAAACAAATACCTTGTTTGTCCCGATGGGTGTCATCCAAGACCAGACTAAATTCGTTTGTAGTAGGAACGTCCTCACTTAAACATAACTGTACGTTGAACCACTTGGGACCGAACCATAAAACCCCACAAGGGGACTGAAGTGTGACTGGGACTCCCGTCAGTCTACCGATCCCGTCGTAGATCCTGAAACGAGTGTAGTTAAGACCTAAGGTTTCCTGTGAAAGGGTCTCCGAGAAGTTTCCTGGTGTCCTTGACTCGACACCGATAACTGTCGTCACTCCTTTTCCCAGGTTCATAGTGTCCCTGGACTTTCGACCCACACTCGTCCGTTCTAAGAGGGAGGTGTCCTTGTTAGTAAATGTCGAATTAAGAAAGGAATTGTCCGAAGAATACACCCCGATCACCATTTCTTGGACGGACGGTTACGTCCTTTGTATTCTCGTTGACAGTGAGGAAGGGTGACAGACGGTAGGATGGAACGACACTGAGGGTTCAAATTCACTTTTTATCACGATTTTCGTTTCCTTGGCACGGTATAGAATTGTCGTCCCACGACACGGGAATTGTATGTCTGAGACTTCAGACGAAAGGGTCCTGTATTCCCAAAGACCTCGAAGTGTCGACAATCGTCTCTACCGGCTCGTAAACAAAGTAAATTAACATGTCAGGTCTAAGAATCACGAGTGACTGTCGGGTAATTTTCTTCGACGTGGACGTAAATAATTTTCTCTGTCTTCCTTTTAAGGTCCAGAGTCGTGGGATTGTCGGTCCACCTCCCGACCTGAGAATTGTCTTCGACTTTTACCCGACTATTCCTCTCGTCCCGGGTCTTCGATCACTCGTCTCGTGGTTCACTCACGACTTCCTAAGATGACTCGTGGGTCCAAAAAGTCCCCTACGTCTTCGTTATTATTTAGGTGGAATGTAAAGAAACGATAAATTAGTAGTGTCGATATAGTATTCCGTCCGTAACGTTCGTGGTAAAAGGTCTGGTGTTTGACTCCGGGGTGCATCTCATTGAACGGAAACCTTTGAAATATCGTCTCGGATCTGTGTCTGGGACCAGACAAACTAAGGTGTAGAACTACTTTGACATAAGTCCACACACGATACATGGTCTGATACGAAATCTATGTCCAACATGCCTCTCTCACTCTGGGGTAGGGACCGGAGTTCCTCAAAGACCAGATTTCTTGTCGGATGTCCCAACGGTAAATTACTGTGTCGTCCTGTCCCTTACGTCTCGCCAGACGGTCCGGGTGGCACCTCCCACCCCCGAGACAGACGACCCACCCCAGGGTCTTCTATCCTAGAATTTTCTGTGAACCTACAGACGACACACCGGTCCCAGTCGACACCCTTCCCGTGAAATCCGAAAATCGGTTTCAAACGTTCGTTCCAGGGTCTCCGTACTCTTCCGAACTTGGTCCGAGTTCACGTCCGTATCTCGTAAGGTCGGTTTCGGTCGTCGTTTACATTCCCGAGACTAATGAAAGTAAGTAGTCGAATTAAATATACAAAATTTTAATAAAAAACTTCTTCATTACATGTGTATTCCATATTTTTCACATAAAAGAAGTGAATGGTCAAGGAAATTTAAATAAAAATTAACTTCCTATTAACGAAATGTTGTAACACAACCAAAGACGGTTTGTAGTTGTGCTCAGTCGGTATCCATATGTATACAGGGGAGGTAGAGCTTGAAAGGAGGATCACGGGAGGGATGGGGTCGGGAGATCCAACAATGTCTCAGGGTCAAACTCAAGAGACTCAGTATGTCGTTTAAGGGTAACCGGGAGATTAAATATGTACCTTTACATATACAAAGGTCCAGTTGTACGTTGGGTGGGAGAGAAAGGAGGGGCGGGAGACACAGGATTCAGAGAGGAGATACAGACACAGAGATAACGACGAGACGTCTAACCAAGTAGTCATGGTAGACAGATCTAAGACATGTATACACAATTATATGTCATAAACAAAAAGAAAAAGACTACGTGAAGTGAGAGATATCATCTGAGATCCAAGTAGATGGAGTAATCTTGACTTAGTTTACGTAAGGAAAATTACCGACTCATTATAAGGGAGTATATATATACATGGTGTCAAAGAAATAGGTAAGTAGACAGTCACCTGTAGATCCAACGAAGGTACAAGGTCGATACCGTTTTTCACGACGTTACTTGAAACCCCATGTACACAGAAAATTTTAAAACCACAGGAGTCCCATATATACACGGTCCTCACCCTGACGACCCAATATTCCGTCAAAATAAGGATCAAAAATTTCCTTAGAGACATAACGAAAGGCATCACCGATAATAGTTAAATGTAAGGGTGTTTGTCACGTTCTCGTAAGGGAAAGAGGTGTGGGAGAGGTCGTAAATGACAAACATCTAAAAAACTACTACCGGTAAGACTGACCACACTTCATTATAGAGTAACATCAAAACTAAACATAAAGAGATTATTACTCGATCTGTACCTTGTTGTCTGACCAAGGTTTATCCTTTTCCTCATGCAGTTCCGACATATAACAGTGGGACGAATAAATTGAAGATATGTCTCATGTAGTACTCTTTACGACCTGACCTTCTTTGTGTTTGACCTTAGTTCTAACGACCCTCTTTATATTTAGTGGAGTCTATACGTCTACTGTGGTGGGAATACCGTCTTTCACTTCTCCTCGACTTTTCGGAGACCTACTGTGACTTTCTCCTCTCACTTTTTCAACCGAATTTCGAGTTGTAAGTCTTTTGCTTCTAGCACCGTAGGTCAGGGTAGTGAGGTACCCTTTATCTACCTCTTTGTCACCTTTGTCACAGTCTGAAATAAAAAAACCGGAGGTTTTAGTGACGTCTACCACTGACGTCGGTACTTTAATTTTCTGAGAATGAGAAACCTTCTTTTCAATACTGGTTGGATCTATCGTATAAGTTTTCGTCTCTGTAATGAAACGGCTGATTCCAGGTAGATCAGTTCCGATACCAAAAAGGTCACCAGTATATACCTACACTCTCAACCTGACACTTCTTCCGACTCGTGGCTTCTTAACTACGAAAACTTGACACCACAACCTCTTCTGAGAACTCTCAGGAAACCTGACGTTCCTCTAGGTTGGTCAGGTAAGACTTCCTCTAGTTGGGACCCTAAAGACACCTTCCTTACTACGATTTCGACTTCGAGGTCATGAAACCTGTGGAGTACGCTTCTCAACTGAGTAACCTTTTCTGAAACTACGACCCTCCCTAACCCCCGTCATCCTCTTCCCCTGCTGGGTCCTACTCTACCGACCTACCGTAGTGACTGAACTACTTGCACTCAGACTCACTTGTCCTCAACCACTACCTGTCCCTCCGGACCGCACGACGCTAAATACCCCAGCGTTTCTCAACCTGTACTGACTTGACTTAATACTCGATACAGAAGTGAAAGATCCAAGGACATGTAGAAATGTTTCGACAAGGTCGTATTATTTATTCGAATATATATATGTATACATGTGTGTGTACATGTGTACATATACACTACATATGGGGGAAGATTTTTGTGAACATTTTATGGGGGAAGATTTTTGTAGAGCACCTGCCACGGACATAAGAACCTTCCCCAAAACCCCAGACCAAAGTGAAGTACCAAAACCGAATAGTAGTGTGTCTGGGGTAACGAGTGACACTGGGACCGTGTATTCGGAAAAGGTCAGGAATCCTGTAAGAGGAATAGAGTGCCTCTGAAACGAACACAATAGGGGACAAACCTTACGAGGAAGAAGGAGGGGACGAAGTGGAATTAGAGGAAGACTGTCTCAGGAACTATGTAGGAATCATTCCTGAATAAACGATTTCGAAGTTGGAGGGAGAGAAGAGAGGAGGTAGCCTAGGATCAATTTAAACGAACGACGTCGGTTGTACCGAAAGAAAACCAAAAAGTACACGTGGCTAGTGGAACAGTAGTAGCCGGAACCATAGTCGATAAACACTATCGCCCTACGAGAAGGAGAACCACTGTAGTACCCACTGTAGTGAGTCTAGAGGTGAACTTGAACTAGTGTCTCCGAAAGGGAGCGGTGGAACGGATTTCGTCGATGGGTGAGACAGAGGATAATGAGAATCTAGAAACACCTATAAAAAGAACTAACTGACTAAACTAACTAGAGAGGGTGAGGTGGGGTTTATATTCGAGACTCTCTCTTCTTTTAACAGATAGTAAAAGTAGGACATAAGGATCACGGACCTCGTGTTCCATGGACTACAGACAATTCGCTTATTTCCGTAATATATAAACACTCGTGTCTTCACGTCCTACTTTCACCACGAATTCCTTCTGATGTCTAGTTATTTTAAGTCCCGTTAGTTCCTGTCGAATCTACATCTTGATAGTCTCTTTCCTTTGATCTCCTCTCGTGTAAGTACCACAAAGACGGTCAAGGTCGGGGAGACGGTTAAGTTAGTCTTAGACACTCCCACCCCGGGGGTATGGACATATAAAATGTTCGAGGGGTCCTCAAAGAACATAGTCGTCCCGACTCTTGTTGACTTAATCCCCTGTACATTGACAGGACTGGTGACTTTACCTCACGGTCGAGGTATCCGTCAAATTTTAATGAAAATACCATCAATACTAATTTACCTTTTTCCACTTTAATTAAAAATCTTATATAAAATAAATTAGGTGATTTATATTTTTTATAACGAAGTTGGGTAGTATTTATGTCTTTAATAGTTACTCTATAAAATATGAGAAAAAAAAGGTTTAAAAATAAATAAACCGACACATTCCAGAATAACACCGTGGGTCCCAGAAGTCAGAAACAACACCGTGCGTCCTATAAATCAACACTGTACTCTTGTGAATCAACGTCGTACACCCTAGATTAACGCCCTGGTCTCTGACTTGGACCCGGGGATAAAACACTTACACTTCAGAATCGGTGACCTGGTGGTCCCTTAAGGGGATGTAAAAAAAAATATTAATTTCTTTAATATTTTAATATTTTATGACAAAAGCTTTAGTCAAACATTGAATATGAATGCCCGAAGAAACCACCGAGTCTGTCATTTCTTAAACGGACGTTACGTCCTCTGGAGCTAAACTAGGGTCCCTGTCCATCCATCTATAAGGAACCTTTTGTCTTACAGACGAATTGAGGTCATAGGAACGGACCTTAAGGTACCTGTCTCCTCGGACCACCCGACGTTAAACCTGATCGATGTAAAAATCTCCAGTCATCGGTGTACTCCAACGACACACAATTCAGTGAAGTCAACGCAGACTGAGAACCGTTAGGGTACCTGACATCGGGTGGTCCGAGGAGACAGGTACCCGAAGAGGTCCGTTCTTATGACCTCACCCAACGGTACGGGAGGAGGTCCCAAAGAAGGGCTGGGTCCCTAGCCTGGACACAGAGAATGTAGAGGAGATAATCGTCCATCCAAGAAATATTGATCACGGCGGACCCTTCGGGGTGTACTCCAATACCTACACTATAATGGAACATGTCTCGGTGCCTAGGGAAGACCAGACACGCATGATTCAACGCAATCAACACCGGGTGAGACTGGGGTACCTGACTTCGGGCGGTCCGAGGGAACAGGTACCCTAAGAGGTCTGATCTTATGACTCCACCCAACGGTAAGAGAAGAGGTCCTCTAGAAGGACTGGGGGCCTAACTTGGGCCCTGAGAATGTTTCAGACGGAGTAACCCTCCGGTCAAGAAGTGGAGATCGTGGTGAACCCTTCAAGAGACTAGTCCGTAGACTATTGACTAAGACTCGTGTCGAGACACTAGAACTTTGGATTTTGTCGGATCGTACAAAACCCTTAACGTAAAGAAAGAACTAGAATGATAGAGAGACAAGAAAGTTCTAGACGGAAGAGAACCGAGACCTAAGTAAAGAAAAGTTCGACAGACAACCATGGACTTTTAGGGGTCGGACCTAGTTTCGAGAGGACGATTAGACACCCCTCCAAAGAACAGAAGTCACTTATTCTATGCCCTAGACTAAAAATCGGTCACCTACAGTGACAAATGAGTTCCTCCCAGGAGTCTTCTCCTCTGTCAGATTAGGCCACTGTTTACCCTTTTGTCGTCAGTAACAGAGGAACAGGAGACGTAGCCACAAAGGGAAGATTAAACCTCCTCACTGTCTAAAAATCCTTCTCTTGACGTCCACCAGGACCCACCAAGTGGTCACAGCACATCTCCTCAAGTAGCCAGGACCTCTGAGTCTCAGGGTCAATTATTTTCTGTAGTAGGTTTTGCTGTTCCGTTAGTAGTTGGTTCAATTAACATCAGTCTTTTGAAGAACTAAAAGGGAAAAAATTTTTTCCTCTAGACATAAAGATTTTTCACCTCCAGTGCCAGTCAGTCGGACGTCGGCTCGGACCGGGTGTCGACCCACTGGGTGTAACACAAACCTTTTGTTAACTCGGTCGTAAATGTGACCTCCCCTGAAGTGTGTTTGTAAACTTAAAGATCGACACGGACTTTATAATCGACGCGGTGCAATCTAAGTGTGGGACGTTTCGGTGTCGACCCTACTGTCAGTCAACAGAAAATTTACCCGTATAGGACAAGTAAAAGGCGTCAGGAGTGGCAAGGGAGCATGGAGGGTTTAGTCCAGTGAAGTGGGTAAGTTTGACCGTCGGACAATCGTAAAAACAAAGAACCTCATTTATGTATGTGTCCATAGTCGAAAAATAAAATGAAACTAGCGTGACCAAGAGACAACGTCGTACGTCCGAAAGAGATTAATACGACACACCCGAATCAACGGGAAGATTTTAAAAATAAATAAATAGACCGACACAGTTTAGAAATAACTCCGTACGTCCGAATTAACCTCACGTGTCCGAATCAATGGGGTACCGGACACCCAAGGGGTTGGTCCTTCACTTGAGCACAGGGGACGTAACTTTCCGTCTCAATTATTGACCTGGTGGTCCCTTTAGGGGTATCCATAGTCAAAAACGTCCGTAGATTTCCTACTCTACTACATCTTTACTTCCACTACACGACAAAAGGTCGAAATCCAAACCCCGACCTCTTAAGAACCGAGTACTATCCTGATCACCGGATAGCGGACGTGGGTGTAGAAGTTCTAATGTCTACCGAGTCCACCAGTTCTCGAGGGATGACATCTGGTCCCCGACCCTTCGCTTACGTTTTGGTCAATCTCTTCCCTCCTAGAAACGACAGTGAGAACTCACTCCACTACTTCTAACTGGGTAACAGGAGAGGACTGGAAATGACGTCGTTCACGTTTGACTTGAGGAGAAAGTGGAAGAGATTTCGTACCCAGAGTGTAAACTCACTTATGGTCGGAGGAAACCTCCTGCACAATTGGTGTTCGACCTGGACTCAGACGTTTGAACAGTAAGTTTTCCAGATCTCATCCTGAACTCTTAAGTGTAAGGATTGTGTGATAGTCCACAACGACGACGACGACTTGAACACTGGTGTTAAGGTCCTGTGACCACTCTAACAAAGTTTCCGTTCTCCCCACACACACACACTCACTCTCTCTCTCTGTGAAGACCCTGTGACCACTCTAACAAAGTTTCCGTTCTCCCCACACACACACACTCACTCTCTCTCTCTGTGAAGACCCTGTGACCACTCTAACAAAGTTTCCGTTCTCCCACACACACACACACACACACTCACACACACTCACACACTCACACACACACTCACTCTCTCTCTCTGTGAAGACCCTGTGACCACTCTAACAAAGTTTCCGTTCTCCCCACACACACACACACATACACACACACTCACACACTCACACACACACTCACTCTCTCTCTCTGTGAAGGTCCTGTGACCACTCTAAACAAAGTTTCCGTTCTCCCCACACACACTCACACACTCACACACACACTCACTCACACACACACTCACACACACACACACACTCTCTCTCTGTGAAGGTCCTGTGACCACTCTAACAAAGTTTCCGTTCTCCCCACACACACACACACATACACACACACTCACACACTCACACACACACACTCACTCTCTCTCTCTGTGAAGGTCCTGTGACCACTCTAACAAAGTTTCCGTTCTCCCCACCCACCCACCCGCACGCACACACACACACACTCACACACACCCTCACACACACACTGACACACACACACTCTCTCTCGGTGAAGGTCCTGTGACCACTCTAACAAAGTTTCCGTTCTCTACACACACACACACACACACTCACTCACTCTCTCTGTGAAGGTCCTGTGACCACTCTAACAAAGTTTCCGTTCTCCCCACCCACCCACCCACCCACACACACACACACACACACACACACACACACAGTGAAGGTCCTGTGACCACTCTAACAAAGTTTCCGTTCTCCCCACCCACCCATCCACCCGCACACACTCACACACACTCTCTGTGAAGGTCCTGTGACCACTCTAACAAAGTTTCCGTTCTCCATACACACACACACACTCTCTCTCTCTCTGTGTGTGTGTGTGAAGGTCCCGTGACCACTCTAACAAAGTTTCCGTTCTCCACACACACACACACACACACTACTATGTAACTTTTCTCGGAGCTAAAGGAAAGGTCTTGGACACAGACCATGTTTCCCGTAGTGTGACCGTTTCGTCTCCTCTTACCTGAGTCCGTGTTCGTCACGTCACCTATTTCAGGACTGAAAAAGGAACAGTGCCACAATCTCTACGAGAAGTTCTGTCTTCTGGTTTATGGTGACCCACCGGAGATTGAACCCGACTAAGGGACTTTCACCTACTCTATTGGAAAAAGAATTTTCTTTCTGTTCTGTCGTTGACGTCCGGGTGGAAGACGACGAAGACTGTCGTGGCACTTCTCTACCTCCTCCACGAAACCTCGTTACCCTCAACTGTAAATGACTCGAGACACAAGAGACAATATCCGAATGGACGTATAGAGTGAGTTAAGAGGTTGGTACGGTCCTCCTCTATCTATAATGTATATGAACGTAAAATAACAACACCCTTGACGGAGTCTCAACAATTCATTGAAACGATCTCGGTGTGTCGATCACCCACTAACGATTCTAAGCTCCTTTGGTTCGAGTAGGTTAGGCTGTCAACGTCGAGACTTGGTTACCCTACATTCGGTCGTACCCCAAACTTCACATCCTTATGGTGAATCTTCGATGTCTTTTCCTATTTAATCAAACAAAGAAACACAGAAATCGAAGACGACGTTTAACCTTCATTATGATGATGAAGGATCTGACAACATTCTTAGGTTAAATCACTTCAGACATATAGTAGACTGTGGAGGAACAAAGTTATATTCCACGAGTCACTAAACAGGATACACTTTTCACTTTCAGCGAGTCACCACAGGTTGAGAAACGCTGGGGTACCTGACATCACGTACCTTAAGAGGTCCGACCTTATGACCTCACCCATCGGAAAGGGAAGAGGTCTCCTAGAAGGGTTAGGTCTCTAGCTTGGGTCCAGAGGGCGTAACCACCGCCTAAGAAATGACCGTCTCGGTGTCCCTTCAGGACACATCCTAAACGGGACATGGAGTTTCGTAAGTAAGCCGCAAATGACACATAGACAATACACGGGACACTTGTTAGTCTACACCAGGGGCGTCCTACCACTGTCCCTCCTCGATGTCCGACTTCGAGAACGACAGTCGAGAGGGACAGGTTTTCGTTCAGAGTGTCCCGGGTTCAAGTTGTACGATAAGTTGGAACCGAGAAGGATAAAGTCAACTGTCACGGTAAGTGGAAATAAGAAAACTTGGTCACCGGATGGGTAGAGGTATATAGAGAAAGTCTGTAGTTTGAGGAATAAAGTTGTCCGAGGTCCAGGATCCCACAAGATGGACCCCTTAGGGAACTTAGGACCACACCACCACCTCCATCAAATCAACGATTCAGGACAAGTTGAGAACCACTGGGGTACCTGATATTAGGTTGTCCGAGGAGACAGGTACCCTCTTATGACCTCACCCAACGGTAAAGGAAGAGGTTCCCCAGAGGGACTGGGCCCCTAGTTTTGACACAGAGGATGAATCGTTCACCTAAGAAATGACGACTTAGTCACCCCTTTGCGACTTAGGACTACTGACCACAGATTAAGTCCAGATAAGTGAGGAACTGACCTAGGAGAGACGGAAGATTCACTCCGAGGAAAATACGCATAGAGGTAAGAGGGTTATCTGGGGTACACTGAACGGCTTACTCGCAAGATTTACATAGTAGACTCGGGTGATGGTGGACAAGTCCAAGAGTCGTGGAGGAGGGACGGGAGTCCGGGAGAGATCGGAAACCCTACGGGTCGGACGGTGGAGAAGACCGGAGAACCGTAATAGAAGAAGAGTAAGAGATCGTTGGGGACCCTTGGACAGGAGAATGAGGTGGTGAAACCCGGAGGTCCCCAAACGAGTCCTTCGAGAGAGACGACCCTTATGGGGTGGGTGGGTAAGTGAACCGAGTAAGAATGAGTAGAAGAGATTGGGTAGAGTCCTTGGACGGAAGAGTCTTTCGGAAAGGACGAGGGTTCAAACCTCGTTTAAGAAGGGGGACACGAGACATCAGGAACGAGTCGGAGGAAACATGTGGTAGTGAATAAACGTCGATAGAGAAGGTGGTCTAACGTTCGAAGTCTGTGCAGAAATAAAAACGTAAGTTCAACTCTCGTTCGTCGGCACCGGACCTAGGGATTCCAGACCCTTACACCTTAACCCGGTCCCTCGACCCAACCCGACTCACCTCCGGAGGACCTAACACCCCTCCCGTTCCAGACCTCGACAGTGCAAACACCGTAGGACGCGGCTACTCGTCCTGTCGAGGCGCACTCCCCGGGGACCCCATGGAAACTTCGACGTCCCGAGCCACCGAATTTATCGACGTCTTCTTCAGTCGTAGAAATAAAGTTCTGGAAAGAGAGACTGTAAAGAGAGGCATTTACGGTGAAGATGACTCGGTGCACCTCTGTATCCAGGTCCCCCTGAACTGGATAAGTCTCGGACCAATAGTCAGTCTCCCTGCACCTCAACTATGACCAAGAGACGACCCCCAGAAACCTACCGTTGTCTGTAGTCGGACCGAGATGACGACAGAACGGGACAGAGTGAGACGGACAAACGACCGCCAGAGGGAGGAGTCCGAGACACACGTGTCTCTGTTTGATAATTAATTCGGTCCTGGAACAAAGAGAGGCAAGGAGGGAGGTCGAGGAGGAGGGGTGGTCCGTACACTGGACCGGGAAACGCCGAGTCACTCCTACGACCGCTGTCGCGACACTGTCGAATCCCAACCTCCGTCGGTCCCTCCCCATCCTACACGAAGTGGCGTCCCTGAGAACGAAGGAATAGAGACAACCCGAGATCTACCAGAACTCTTTTTCGGCTTCCGAAGGAAGAAAAGTCTCTGGAACGCTTTACAACCACGTTAACAGACTGTCCCCAAAGTCACAGATGTTAGACCCTTTTTACCACCTTCCTGAGGGACATCTCTTGACCACTCCGATTACCCCTATTGAAAAGTTTGCCAGTAAAGAAGAAGGAACTTTCGTCGAGGAACGACCAAACATAGGACAATGGTCCTGTACTGTGGATGACTTCTTACTTAGGCGAAGATTGAAATGAAGGAGAAACTAAGAAATAGTTGGACACTCTACCATCCACCCCCTTGCCCCGTACCTCTCGTCCGTCACGTGAGACAGGAAATGTCTACTCCTTTGACTCCGTGTCTCCCTAGTGGACAATGAGGGCTCCAATAGTAGGAAGTATAACGGTTCACGAAACGTCCCACGTCTTTTAATCGTACATTTACGTACGTAAATGTAAGAATTTCCTTAATGTAAGAATATTGTTCTCATGTTCCATTTATTCTCTTCACACTTATTACTGTAACTGTCCCTGGGGATAATGTCCCAAAATATACGATCCACGAAGAGATGTACTAATAATCTAGAGTAACCTGTCCTGAAACACAATTGACCTTCGTAGGAGATGAACAGGTCCTGAATTGATTCAGAGTCTATTTAATTTATTTAACAGACACACTGTGTGGTCCACAGTGTGACCCTATTCTTGAGTCCGATGGTGTAGAAGACGACGAGTAGTTTGAGTCACACGAACTCAAAGGAAGATCTTAGCAGAGACTTGAAGAATCAGAGACTTATACTCGTCCCCGAAGTTAATAACGTCTTCCTCCTGGGGACAGGGGAGTGACGGTCGTTCGACCACTCCGTCCAAGTCCCACGGACTCTGTCCTTTGGAGACACAGGTAAGAACTTTTTGGTGTTTACACCGATCTTGAGGGGTCACATTATCATCTCTTTACACGGGTAACTCGTAAGACGAGGACCTTTATGAAATCAAAAAGTGGGTCTGAAGACCAAGGGTCCAAACCAAAGACCCTGAATTAAACATTCGTAGATTCGGTCAGTACGATTCAGTGAAGTCAGAACAGACTGAGACACACTGGGATACCTGAAGATGTAAAGGTCCGAGTAGACAGGGACCCTAAGAGGTCTGTTCTCATACCCTCCCCCAACGGTACGGAAGGAGGTCTCCTAGAAACACTGTTTCCAGGCATATTAGTTTCGACACCAAAAAGGTCGCCAGTACATACCTACACTCTCAACCTGGTATTTCTTCCGACTCGGGACTTCTTAACTACGAAAACTTGACACCACGACCTCTTCTGAGAACTCTTAGGGAACCTGACGTTCCTCTAGGTTGGTCAGGTAGGATTTCTTTTAGTTGAGACTTATAAGTAACCTTCCCGACTACGACTTCGAGGTCTAGAAACCGGTGGACTACACTTCTCGACTCTGAAACTTTCTCTGGGACTACGACCCTTTCTGACTCCCGTTCTCCTCTTCCCCCACTGTCTCCTGTTTTGCCAACCTACTGTAGTGACTGAGGTACCTGTACTCAAACTCGTTTGAGTCCCTCTACCACTTCCTGTCCCTCCGGACCGTACGACGTCAGGTACCCCAGCGTTTTCCAGCCTGTGTTGAATCGTTGACTTGTTGCTGCTGTGCGGTCAGTACAATATGAGTGTTGAAGTAAAAATTGAGTTCTAAGTCTTAAAAGACGACAATGTAGTATAATAGGACTTGAATATTTACTCCTGAAACCTCTACGTCTCTTCAATTCACTGTACGAATTCCAGTGTACCGGACATTTCAGACATTCAACATATCGTCCCCAAACTTAGAGTCGGACCAACTGGCGTCCCGGGGGGTTTAATAGGTGAAATTGTACGATGTCTCCTCAGCTTTTCGGACTTCCGTCTAATACCACTGTAGTATGTCACGGAAACTCGGTCTTTTCCACGGAGGTGACTCGTATCTTTAATCTTTTTCCTTGGTCAAGGTCCGTGTCGGGACCCTTTACACTGAGTCCTTCAGTTCGGAACACCCTTCTATTGCCGAAAGGAAGGAAGTCGGAGTCCCGTGTGACGATGGAACTCTCCATCCGACCTAAAGTCGGGGTGACTGGACGGGTCGTTCCCGTATATACGGGACCTGTCGGAGACTTGACCTGTCCTACCAAGGAAGGTCTCAGGGTCGGACACCTCCAGTCTCTACTTTCCCAGAACAAAAAGAAATGTAGACCCACAGGTCCGGAGACTTATAACATCGGTTTTCGTGTACGAGACGTAGACTTCCGGACCCAAACTTAAGACGGAGTCGGGGAAGGTTCGGGAGGTTGTCCTTATTCGGTGTGTCGGCATATACGAAGTCAAAGGGAGTTTGGCAACAATATTCCTAATTTATTCTGTAACGAACAATACACACCTGGACCGTGGACGGAATGGTCGAGAGTCCCAAACATCCGTTATTGATCCTCTCAACGGCCTCCGAGGAGAGTTTAGGTAGTGGTTACGAAACGTTGTTCGGACGGAGGGTCCGAGAGAAATGTAGCCGACGAAACCGTACCATTAGTCTCCGGGTACTCCTAGATTAATCTCAGCCCATTTGTTTAGTCCTTTTCTCGTTCTGTAAGCAATAACCGTTCATGTGGGGTCCATTTCAGTAGTGCTCAGAGTCGAGAGAAGATTCCATGTTTCGTGTCCACCTTCATAGGGTCTTTACTCTCGAGAAGACGGGCGTAGGGGTGAGGATAAGTAGGAAGGTGTGGGGTCGAATCTCGAGAGTAGGCACCTCCAGAGGGACTAGGGAATCCATGTTATTTAGAGACCAAGATGACCTCCTGTAAAAGTGTACGTAGACTGTGGATGAATGAATAAGTAAACGATTAAGTAAGCAAGTCAAAAAAATACGTTCGTCCTGTGGTCATGGATGATACACCGTCGGTGTCACCGTCCACCCCCTCCAGATAAGCACCCACTCCTGAAACAAAAGAGAAAAGAAAAAACAGGAAAAACCAAGGACCCACAGAGGCCGTCCTGTGGAGTAAGACAAAGACGTAGGTCAACTTTGTGACCGAGTCCGAGTGGGGACTCGAAGTCTCCACTGGAATAACGTCTCAACCGAAGGAAGTGGTCGACAAAGACAAAAACACCCCAAAAAGGGAAGAGAAAGAGAGGTCTGTGTATTGTGTCTCGATCCTCTCGTCCACGTGATTTCGGAGGGGTCGACCCCTTCGTGACTGTAGGTCCATCCGGTGATGGACCTGAGGGGAGGGGTCGAGGACCTCATTGAAGACGTGCATCGCCTCGTACTGACCTCCTCGACACATAGCTCTCACTGGTGGAAGGACCGTGGTAAAGGGTGGGTCCTTCACCGTCCCTGGTCCTCCACGTCGACCTCCCGTCCGCCCGTGTCCTCGGTCGCTCCGTTACGACCCCTAAGTCTGGACTCCGAGGGACCCGACCCCTCCCCGTCATCACCTATCACTCCCGGAACTGGAAGCCCGGACTAACGTGGTGGGGGGAGGGGTCTACAGTCACGAAGGAGTCAACCCCTCCGAAATCACGTCGACGAGAGGATCGAGACGATACATAGACCTCTCTCTCTCTTACCTTTTTTGGGTGTTTTTGTCTTTCTCCACCACTTCCTTCGGTCGAGACGCTATTCCAGTAGGGACTTCGTTGGCTATCTGAGCTGGGAATTCCTTGTAAGGTGGTAGAGTCATGTCAGTCGTTGGTAAAACACGACGTCCTATGTCTCTGAACGACCTCTCTTCCGTCGAGGTCCTCTCAAGAATCCCGACCCACCCGTCTCTTAAGGACGTACGCCAGTCCAGTCCTAAAAGTAATCCTTAAGGAACACTCCCTCTCGTGGTTCCTGTCTCCGTCCACCTCTTTCCGGTAAACCCTTTCAGGTCCTTTCGTCGTCATCCTACACCATCATTGATCGGGCTCTACTTTAGAGTAGAGTAACACGTTTAAAGGGACCATCGAGTCACCATTCCTTAGACGGACGGTTGCGTCCTCTGTGTCCAAGGTAGGGACTAGGTCCTTCTAGGGTGTAGGCGTCTCGTTAATTCGGACACTCGGTGTTGACGACTGGGACGCGAGGACTCGGGCCCTCGTCGTCGAATGCTGGGACACAGGACGCTGTTGACTTCGGGTGCGCGGGTTCTCGCGTACGAGGTGCTGTCGCCTTCGGTGACGTGACTCTACGGACGCGTGACGTTCTTTCTCATTGGGGGTGAACGTCGTTGGTCTCTTTTCGGACACGCCGCTGCTTCTCGGTCGAGTCGGTTTTTATTTATTTTCAGTTTTCTTCAATGTTTTTAAATTTTTTAAAAGCACTTCGACTCGGGAAACGTCAGGGTCGAAGTGAGAACAAGTGTCATCGTTTGTGCACCAAACTTAGGGTCGAGACGTGAATGATCTCTACCCTAGGACTCGTTTAATAAATGATAGAGACCTTCCCGTCAAACATGAAGACGTTTTACCCCTAACAAAATCGACACCCCCAAATCTGTGTTACACATATTGCACAGAACGTGTCACGGACCGTCCCCTATCGGTACTAATTCATTTTACATCGATAATCTGAAAAACCTTCTGATCTTACCACCACCACTATAATTACATTGTGATCGACGACCTTTTTCCCTTAGGGTACCAAAGATTTCGCTACCTTTACACAAAGGACGTACACATTGTCAGGTTACGTACTGACCACCTGTATCCCACCAAAAGGAGGTACACAACTAAGTCCCTGGGTCTAAGAAAGGTAGTGCTACGAGACAGTAGACGATTCTGAAGTCTCAGGTGCAGCCGTCTCCCCTTTCTCTCACCTCTTTCACGGGGCGAAGGACTTTTAGGACTGAACCAACATTAGACACCGTAGGGACGGGTATAGTATAACGATTATGGGTCAGTACACCGGTGGGGAGCACTGTTCCTCCCTCGGAGTGGTTACTGGTCGACCCTCAAGGGAAGGTCCCGATTGAAATGTGACAACTTCCTCCACGTGTGCAATAACCACCCATCAACCAAAAGACACGAGGTCACTGTACTTACTACCACTCACTACCAAATCCTACTGTATCTACGGAATCCTCTCTCGACTAGGATCGGTCCAGTCAATGAGTTATCTTACCCACCGTCGGTTGATTAGTTAATGCATTTCGGGGAAATGAGGTGCACACCACCGAGTTGTCGTAACCGTAGTTATCCTTCGAACAAACTGCACGTCTTAAAGTTCGTAGTGGGGTCTGAAGTCCCCAGTCTTAGACGTAAATGTCAGGGGGGACGGTGGTAGGGTAGGTCACGTCTAAGACTAAATCCTCTCGATCCTAACTCGAACCCTAAGACTAACAAAGAATTGTTGAAGAGTCCATTACGTCTACAACGGCCAAGTACCTAATATGTAACTCATTGTTTGTACGTCTTCTACGGTTGAAGTCTTCGAGTTGAAGGGGGAGTCGTTCTACCCCAAAAAGTCACCGAAACACCTTTACCCCCCGGAGAGTGAGAGGTCAACAACACATCTCCCGCTAGCAGATGGGACGTACCCATCGTAAAGAGATTCTTCTTCCAATTCATCCTAAGACAAAACAGACTCTTTCCTCCTTTAGGTCTCTCGTGGGCGCCTTTGGGACGTCGACGCACAAATGACTATAGACCACCGACTCGTCCCTCTGTGACAAATGTCTACACACCAATCGTAGGTAGAGACCACCTGTACGCAGAGACAGGTCGACTCTAAAGGAACGTTAACAGACGTCGCTCGTCGCAATCCATTATTTCGGACCCGCTCTCAGTGTGTCCATTAGTGGAAGAAGAGAGGAAAGTGGGGGGACAGGGACACTGTCAAGTAAGAAAACCTTTTTAAGTAATTGGATGTCATTGTGAAAAGTGACCACTGTTGAGAATTCATTTTCGTCGGAGCGTGCAGAATGAAAAGTGTCTGATAAGAGCGTCGAGGGACTCTTAGTGTGTGCAAAGTCTTCTTGTTTTTTATCGGAACTGAACCCTAGTCACGACTTCGAGACACCGACGGATTTTTATTAAGACCAGACCTAACGTTTGACTACCAGTTTCGTAGAGTCTTTAACATCGCACCTCTCACCTTCCCCACTTTACATGTACATAGTGGATGATACACGGCACGAGAAACTAAAAAGGTCACATGGAAGAAGTAGAAGTTTTAGTAGGTGTTTATCCCTCCCTTAACCACAAATAATTTTGGAGGATCCGCGAGACGAAATACGATCCGTAACAGACAGTATAGACGGTAGATTAAATTGGACGTCGGGGTTTCTCACTTGTATTAACAATAAAATATTTGCTTCCATTTCAAACCTCTCACTAATTCATTTGGGGTCTCGGTTCTAAATTTGGGTTGAGGCAGGTACGGTTTCGAGTGTGGGAAGGTCGTAGTAACGTCCCAGTGACAACCACTCTAGGTTCAGTACCTGAAAACCTCACCACCCAACGAGAAGAGATCAAACGTTTAGGTGCTCTAACGAGTCGAATCCCCAGTTCCCGTGAGATCATCCCGTCGGCTCACACACTCGAAACTCAGTTTAGGTAGACACAAATTAATGTTGAGTCGACCCTCAACATTAGTTTAACGAATTGGAAGGTCTCCGAGTCAAAGGAGTCAACCTTTTACCCCTATTTTTGTCACGATGAGAGTCTACCCCGAAGGGACCCCCGAGTCAACGATTCTAAGACCGACGTTACATCCTCCGGACACAAGCTAGGGACCTATACGTTCTAGGGAACCTCTCCTTTACCGTTGGTTGAGATCATAAGAACGGACCTCTTAGGGCACCCGTCTCCTCGGACCACCCGATGTCAGGTACCCCAACGTTTCTCAACCTGTGGTGAATCGGTGATTTGGCGGTGGGAGTCTCTTTTATACTCCTTGTTACTCTGTTATTATGTTCAAAATCACACTGACGTCTATGTGATGTTTTGTTCACAAACACTTTCTTTTACTTGCACAAGCAACGAGTCAACACGGGCTGAGAAACGCTTAGGTACCTAACATCGGTTGGTCTGAGGAGCCAGGTACCTTAAGAGGTCCGTCCTTATGACCTTACCCAACGGTAAGGGAAGAGGACCCCTAGAAGGGTTGGGTCCCTAGTTTGGGTTCAGAGGAGGTAACGTCCATCTAAGAAATAACAGACTCGGTGGTCCCTCTGGTTTATTCACAAACCATTTACGATTAATAGTAATGATTATAATTATATACATTTCAGTTCAATGAAAACCGACTTTTCCTGTCTGTACTGAGTAGGGTCTAGTGTACTTACATCCCACCCCGACAACGTTTCGACACTTCTCGTCGGTCTTACCTTTCAGTCTATGACTCCGAGGAGAAAGGTAGAAGAGACCCGGGTGTACAGTAGGAGTGGAGACGAAGAGAACAACCTAGACCTAGAAGACAGAGAACTGGTCTTAGGAGATAAGTGAAGAATTTTTTTTTTTTTTTCTATAAGTACATAAATAAACCGACATGTCCCAGTATCAAAACCGTACACCCTGAAAGTCAGAAGTAACGCCTACACCCTAGAAATCGACACCGTACACTTGAGAACCAACGCAGATCAAAGGACTGGTCCCTAACTTGGACCTGAGAGACGTAACGTTCGCACCTCAGAATCCGTGACCTGGTGATCCCTTCAGGGAGAAGACAAGGGACGAAAACGAGTTGTGGTTTGTTCCAAAGGGTTCGAGACTCACACGCATGGTGAAATAGGATTTGGGGACGGTAGATGTTATCTGAATACCTAAGTGTCCGTATTAAATTTGGAGTACTCTCTCATGGTACGATCAACTTCCGGTCCTTTGTCTATCTGTAGATGTCAAACTCCAGACAACCGGTTTTGTACAACCCTTCCTATCAAAGTACACAAGCCTGGATAATGTTCTTCCTGACGGGACACGAAGGTCGGAATTCACTGGAGAAAACCTAAAATCGAAGACGTGACACACCCGTCCGGAACTGTCCACAAAAAGACAAAGAAAGACAGAGAATACGGAAATCTGTATTAACGACGATAAAAAGTAATTTCTTCTTAATAGAATCTCTTTTAATCAAAGAGTCGGGAAACGATAAAAGTACCGGACTTTCAGTAACCGTTCAAGATCTCGGTTCTAAAACAGAAAACCAAAGTCCTAGAATAAGTGACCTTTAATACTCGTTTGGTTGAGTCAAGTGACTTCTTGGAGGGGTTATGTAAGGTTTTTGGGATTATCCCAACCAATGAATAGACACTGTACCAATAATACTTGAAACTTACCCTCAAATTCGTCTATCAAATCCCCAATCTTATTCTTAGGTCTACCTAAGTCTTAGATAGGAAGATGGATCCCACTGAACCCCGATCTTTGTCTAACCCTGAGGAACATCTCAAAAGTCTTAACCAACATTTGTTAGTAAATAAGTAAGTATGTAAATCAGTTTTTACAAATGACTTATAAATACGACACGGTAATATCAACTCTCTCATTACGAGAGTTTTATATAAATACCAAAGAATCTTTAGGTCTTGTCAAACTTCAATCAACTCCGATCTCCGAGGAGAACCAGTTCCTAGATATTTACCCGTATAAGGAGACCCGGGTTTTATGAGTTAATGCCCGGGTTCTGGAAAGACGTATCGTCGTCTGAGTCACCAACTCCTCGATATACAAGGACTAACATATTGAAGTTATCTTCCTACCAGAAGACAGAGGGCCCGAGGACTCCCTAATACACGTCGTCTCGGGGAGTGCATGAGAACAACCCGAGCACCGTGTTCACTATTTCTTCATCTCGAAATAACATAATGCAATAACTGAAAACTTCAAACTTCCAAACCAAGACACCGGAGTGGAGTAGAGGGGACGTATTAAGTCGATCCGTAACACAACTTCCTACTTCAAGTTGGTTCTTATTTTATTAACATCAAGAATACCTCAACATCATATCAGTCCCTCTGTTTTTAATAAGTTTGGTAGTACGTTTATTTTTGATACTTTCACTATATCTTACACGCTCCACACATACTGCTTTACAAGTGTCGAGAAAGAAATGTCTTGTCCCCGAATCAGTTGGAACCGTGCTGGAACACAGTAGTGGTATTTAGCCCTCACTTTTTCAGGAGGAACGTAACGACACTTCTATATCGACGTTTTTCACTTAGTTGAACTGAATACCTATGTTACGATCACGAGTCTCTCCCTTCAAAGTACTTTCACGAAGGTAAAAGACTTATTATTAACAACATTATTAGGACTATTATTATCACTATTAATTTACAGTCCGACTCACTTGTCATAGTTATTTAGAAACGACAGAAACTCGAATAGTTGATCATCCATCCAAAATGAGAACTCCTTTGACACTGAACCTCTCATATTCCCTGCACTTTAGTTCTCCCCCTCTTCTCCCCTGGTTTACGGTCTTCGTCTTTATTGAGGACGGTTCCGGACGGGGAGTACTCTTCTCAACTGAGCAACCTTTTCTGAGACTACGACCCTCCCTAACCCCCGTCCTCCTCTTCCCCTGCTGACTCCTACTCTACCGACCTACCGTAGTGCCTGAGCTACCTGCACTCAGACTCACATGAGACCCTCTACCACTACCTGTCCCTCCGGACCGCACGACGCTAAGTACCCCAGCGTTTCTCAGCCTGTGCTGACTCGCTGACTTGACTTGACTTGACTTCCGGACGGGGATGTCGATCCCTGTTAAAGATCCCTTATCCTTCAACAATCCATGTGCAGGGTTCCCCCGACTGATAAAAAGTGAGAAAACATTTCATACCGACAAACGCAAACGAGTCACAAAGTTATGTCGACGGTTTGTATAATGATTAGACGTACATGCATGAATCAAGTAACTCTTTCCCGGACGGACTGTTCGACGTCTCAGAGGGACCTCTCGCCGCCGACCAGTACACCTGCACTAATCACTCTCGTAAACGTCCTACTACCCACAATACGTCGAGGAATTACTCCTATTGAGTCGGAACAGAGGACGTCATGAATCGTGTCACGGATCATTTATGATTTACTGTCTGATATCCTGTAACACGAATGTTTCGTAAATATCCTTTTTTTCACCCATAACCTAAAAACAATATAGTAAAAAAGTAATTAGACTACACAGGACAACTAAGTAGAATTATCCTATGACACTACTCATTAAAATAAACAGTTGTACCGACTCGGTATTACAGGTTTATACACCAGTTTGTAATAAGATTCACAAAGAAGTCGATACAAAAACATACTCCGATTGTTAATTTAACCATTTGAAACTTATTTCGTCTAACGGGAAGTATTGTACCCACTCGGAGTAGGTCAGTCAACTTCTGGACTTACCTTGTTTACTAACTGAAAGAGACTCATTTTCCCTTAAGATGTCGTCTACCCGAAAACTGAAAGTGACGTGTAAGGGACAAAGGACCCATCGGACTATCGGGTAGAACGTCTAAAACGCGAACAGTCGAAGGTATTGACGTACTTGGGTAATGAATTTTACTTAGAAGACATATACATGTTTAGAGTGGAAAACCAAGACCAAGAGACTTCTTGGGATTGATTATGTCTATGAGTAAATAAATTGGGGGACTAAATAAATTATGGATGATTTACGGTCCATGACTACCGTTTTGTTTCTTCTTATTCGGTATAATAAACGGAAATTCGAGATAGACAAGTAGTAAATAACTCTTTTACAACTGATAGAGGATACAACGTCCGTGACAAGATCCGTGAACTGTAAATCGTCATTGTTTTGTCTGGACTTAAGAAAGGGAGAACTCTCGACCCCCAATTATTATCCGTCCGTTATTTATTTCATATATTCATTTTAATTTTTTTTTATATTAGACAGTCTACTACTATTCCATCTGTACAGACTGGAACTGACCCTCGGGGTGGTCCGAGGAGACAGGTACCCCTAAGAGGTCCGTTCTTATGACCTTACCCAACGGAACGGGAGGAGGTCCCCTAGAATGCTTGGGTCCCTAGTATGGGTTCAGAGGGTGTAACGTCCGTCTAAGAAATGGTCGACTCGATGGTCCCTTCGGGTTAAATTTTTCCCACCAGACTCTTCCAAAAAGACTATTCCGTCATAAACTCTTCTCTGGGTTTTCTACGGGTCTTCACCTAGTACCCAACAGAGTCTCATCTCCCGGGGTCTAACGTATGTTTCCGGGGGATGATCCTCGGCGAACCGGATCTGTCCTTCTCTTCCTTCTGACCACACCGATTTCACCTCTCTTGGGTCGTGTTCTTCTCCGGTCTCTCTAATACCCAGCCCGGTACATCACAGAAAAGTGGTAACACTCTTAAAACAGGAAAGAAGACCAATTCCACCCTTCAGTAAATCTCTACAATTTGTTACCGTCCTGTAAATTCATCTCCGTACTTTCGAGTAACTTTCGAGTACTTTCGAGTAAACTTTCGAGTAAGACCAACTACACCCTCTTGTCTTATGTCCCCAGTATCCGTCTTCTCCCTGAAGTGAGTCCTTCGATAACACTATTACGATCACCCTGAACTACAACCGAACCGAGTTCCATGTTACCACCACCACCATTCCTCACCAACCCAATACCGACATAAAACTTCCATCTCGACTATCCTAAACTACTACCTAATCAACACCACATACCCTCTGTTCCTCAGTTTTTACCCAGGTCCCAAAACCAACCTGGTTTAAGTTTGTTACCTCAATAGTGAATGCCTCTCCTTATTTCTGTTTAATTCCAACCCTACCATATCGTAGTGTCTCATTTGACCCCCTCCAGTCGACTATAAAGGTTTTAAGTACCCAATTAAGGACTAACTCCTTGAGATCAAAAAGAAGAAATTCCTCTTATCGGTCGGTGCACCGATTAGGACTTAGAATTTGGTCCTAAAGGATAAAGATGTATAAAGGATCCTATATACTTTTACCGACATCGTTAAGTCCAGAAATTTAAGACAGAGATATCTTATAAATGTAGAGAGCTCAGAACGCCTACTGCGAATCGTTACTAATCTGAGTCGCAGTATTAATTCCCGGTCTTGACAACTCAACCAGAAAAACTCTA
This sequence comes from Capra ibex, assembly GCA_006410555.1. Classification (NCBI taxonomy): domain Eukaryota; kingdom Metazoa; phylum Chordata; class Mammalia; order Artiodactyla; family Bovidae; genus Capra; species Capra ibex. The sequence goes on from SJYO01035988.1 coordinate 6,734,998, forward strand.
ACGTAGAAATGATAGGTCGAGACACGGAAACAAAGGGTAGGAGGACCCAGGGTGAAACGAGTGAATACTGGGATCGGTCACTATTCACTATCATCGGCGAATCAAATCACTGCCTTACACAATCACGGACCTCGGAATGGACCGTACGTCACTCAAGAGTCGTCGACGACCGATGACAATTATGACAATACTCGTAATAAGGAATGTCAAGACTCATCAAACATGTAGACAACTTTTTAACAGAAAATCAGGCAAAGTGTGGTCACCAAATCTTATTTTCTCCTACGGGGGACTGGGAGAACGGGACAGTGTACTTTCCGTATTCGGACAAGGGTCGGTGAATGCAACCACTCATGACACCAGAGACTCTTCGAAGTAAGTCTGATTCCTTTCGTAGGAGGTAACGAGGGAAGGAGCATATAAAAGAGGAAGGACTTTTATTCTACATTTTTCGAAGAGAAAGGGTACACCGAAACTCACGGTTAAAATTCGAGTCAGTATCTTTGGAATAATTATATACGTTAGACATATAAACAAACTAGGAAAAGGAAAGTAGACTTATAAGAAAAAAAAATAATTGGAAATAATTTTTTTTATATTCTTATCGATTGCAAATGCTTACAATTTCCGATTACGTCACGGACGGTGAACCAATCAGAAATGTGTGATAAGGGAAACGTACGAAATTTACGAATGCCTTGTGAAAGAGGTTCGTCGTTTGAGGTAAAGGGACACACTATCCTTGAGTTTCCACGACTCAAGTTCGTGTCGTGCCAGTAACGGTTGAGATACTTGGACCAGTTTGGTGGTGCGAGAATAACAAAGAAGGAGACAATATGCTGATCTTTTTTGAACGTGTGAACCGAACCTCCTCTGTAAAACTCTTTCCGGAAAACTGCACTAGTTTTATATCATAAAGAGAAACCACATAACTCTTTACAAATGTTATATAGTAGGACAGGGAAGGGGAGAGTAGGGAGTGGAACAGAGTCCAAGGGTAACACACACATACAACCCCCTCAACTCTCACCCTCCTCCGACATCCAATGAGTATCCCAGTCCGAGTCTTTACCCCTATTCTAGAGACAAAAAGTGAATTAAATTGTTAATTTTGTTAATCACCGAATAGAAATTTCGTAAAGTTTTGGAAAAAGTAGTTTTATCATCGTAGTTTCTCAAACGTTGTTTCAGTCGTATTATCTTACAAAACACAGGTAGGTAGGTCCAGGGTCCCAACATGTTCCTATACTCTTATTTCGTATATGAATATCCTGTTTCGACACATGTGATTCAACGACACATTCACGATTCACAACACCAACATTTAGTCGCACAGAAACGAAGTTTCGTTAAGGGTGAGGTCATGAGAACGGACCTTTTAAAGTACCTACCTCCTCGGACCATCCGACGTCACGTACCCCAGCGATTCTCAGCCTGTGCTGACTCGCTGAAGTGAAAGTGAAAAGTGAAAGTACGTAACCTTTTCCTTTACCGTTGGGTGAGGTCACAAGAACGGACCTCTTAGGGTCCGTACCCCCTCGGACCACCCACGACAGACACCCCAGCGTGTCTCAGCCTATGCTGACTTCGCTGAATCGTCGTTGATACATACGTCATCGGAGTGGAGAGATTCAACCGTCCTATACCTCTTTTAATTGTCAGTCATACCACACCCCATTTAGTTCCTGTCGAGGGTACTCTTCCACTCGGGACCCGGTCCAGAGGTTCCACCACTAAGTGTCCCTAGACTTCTTTGTTCCCACACTGCTCGAGACCCCCGATCTTCACTCTTGACCGTTCGACCCTCGTGTCGACCCCGTAGTCCAGGAAGGTCAGAAGCGACACCTGTCTTCTTGGAGAACGAAAAACACTCTCTTATACTTACGCAAGACAATCAAGTCGATACGTCCTTCTCGAGGGGGAGACACTAGGTAGGGGCGTGACAGTCGTCCGTTGACTCTACAAACTTCGTCTACCCGTCGGTCGGGAAGAAGGAGGTGGACGGAGACGGAAGGATCAATTCTGGACTATCTGTGGACGAGGAGGGTGTTTAGTCGTCAGACCGGTATGGGTCAACCCCTCTCTTCTCCCAAAAGATAAAAGTAATAATAAAAAAAATCGGTGAGTGCGATAGTACGAAACATTCGTGGGAATCTAAAGTCTCTCATTTAGTAATTATAGGTTAAACCCCTTCAGTCCGCATACATTGACGTCGTAACCGTTTCATTTACCTTTCACCTTCCGATCCTCGTCCCGTAATGAATAGGACACGACGTCTGTCTTGTACCCGTCCACAAAGACCCAAGGTAGATCGGTGACGGTGCCGACGTGACCGAGATTAGTCACCCTAAGTACCGATACCCCCGTGAAGGAGGACACGGGACGGTTCGTCGGAGATCGAGGTCGTTAAGTACAATGACACTTAAGTCTCTTTTATCTTAGAGATGACTATTGTAAAGTACTCCCCTGTCACAGAATCTTTCGGTGTAGGGAAGGGAAACCCGTTCAAAACAATCTTATTGGAAAGGCCTACAAAGAGTTTATGTTTGACGTCTCTTATACTAATGCCAATGACCACCCCAACCCCCCTCCCGCCCACCTATTTGACCCTCTGACCTTAACTGTAGATGTACGATGATATATATTTTATCTAGTGACTATTCCTGGATGACATATCGTGTCCCTTGAGACGAGTTATGAGAAACTACTGGATGTACCCTTCTCTTGTACTTTTTCTCAGGTACTCCAGCGTTTCTCAGCCTGTGCTGATTCGTTGAAAGTGTTTTTTTCTCACACATATATATATATGTATATTGGTTATATAATTACATACATATTGTCCGAAAGGACCACCGAGTCACGATTACGTCCTCTACCCCCTAGTCAGGGACCCAGTCCCTCTAGGAGACCTCTTCCTTTACCGTTGGGTGAGGTCGCAGGAACGGACCCTTTAGGGTACCTGTCTCCGTAGACCGTCCGATATCAGGTACCAAAACGTTTTCTCAATCTGTGTTGAATCGCTGATTTGTTGTCGTTGTTGCCTAAGTAAAACGACACGTCGTCTTTGACTGTGTTGTAATGCCGTCTTTGGCTGTACTGCAGTGTCGTCTTCGGCTGTACTGCAGTGTCGCCTTCGGCTGTGCTGCAGTGTCGTCTTTGACTGTGTTGTAACACTTCGTTGACATGGGGTCACGTTTAAATTTTGTCTCTTACTCCGATTTGTAGTGGCTACCCCAATGTCGTTTACCCAGACCCTACTCCTAAAGGGGTCGAGCGCACACCACAAATCAGCGAGTCAGCACAGACTGAGAAACACTGGGGTACTTGACATCGGACGGTCCGAGGAGACAGACACCTTAAGAGGTCCGTTCTTATGACGTCACCCAACGATAAGGGAAGAGGTCCCCTAGAAGAGTTGGGTCCCTAGTTTGGGTCCAGAGGACGCAACATCCGTCTAAGAAACGATAGACTCGGTGGATCCCATTTGGGGAGGGGTTGAATGTACCCCTAATTATTTATATGGGAACTCACTCATAATGTATTACTCTTAAAATTTTTAACCAGGATTCTAGTAACTTAGGTTTGGGAAAAGAATGAAACTGTAGAAGACAGGAGACTAACCCTGGAATACTAAGAGACAGACAGAAGACGGAAAACAGACCGTTAAAGGTGACAGTTAAGTTGTTGACGGTAATTACAATTTCGACGGAACGCATACTGTAATAAAACTACAATAACGTGACTTTCCCGAGAGGTCATCCCCTCTCCCGTCAGTCCTAGTGTCTGCCGTTTCTCCCTTATGTGACGAAGAGACCGTACACTTCAGAACGCGAGCCTTTCACCCTTAGGACTCCTGTGAGAAGCCTTACCACGACCCCGACCCCGAGGCATAGCAACGGAACTTCCAGACCAAGGGCCCGACACACCCAACTCCGACTGGTCGAAGACGTGTTCCCTGTTCTACCGAAACACCCGGATTCCGGACCGAGACCGGTCGAGGGTAAAAATTCGTCTATGCGACAAAAAGAAAGAAAGTAGGTATAGAAAAGACCCCGACGTTTCCGTCAGAGCATAAGTCACTTATCGAGTCGACCTGTACCTGTCTATGTGACGTAACATAGTAAGGTACTACTAAGACACATAAATCTTTTGTCTTGTTTTGTTGTGAAACGACCCATTTATGTCACACACGAGGATCTTTCTCCTGGTGTCTTAAATAACTTTAATGTCTGTGTACACGTGCGTGTGCGTGTGGGGGTGTGTTTCACTTTCACTTTCACTTCAGCGAGTCAGTATAGGCTGTATGGGTGTGTACAACGAAGATTAATAATCGAAGTTCTTGTTTTTAATATAACAGAATGAACTAGATCGTATCCTTTTGAATTATACTAAAATAAAGTAAAGAGAGATGTAAAAGATGAGGTAGGAAGAGAAAGGATAGTGTAAAGGAACTTCAAAAAGTATCCCAAACCCTGAAATCTGACTCTAATACTTGTTTAACTAAAGAAATATTACCGTTATTGGTCACTATACGACCTGTGTTTACATTCGTGAAATGTGACTTAGGAATGTCGTTCTAAATAAAAACTGTAAAAGTCATTCGAAACATTGGTATACTTGTTTTTAATAAACCTGTTGAACAAAACGATTAGATAACAAGGAAATAACATACAAAAAGGGGTCAAGACTAAAAAGAGTAAAATTAAGTAGAGAACCGTTGCACCCCACACAGGAAAAATTCCTTCATACTGTGAACGACTCGTGTAAACCTCGTCGATTCTGACAAAGACAACAAGAACATGTACTAACTCTCAAGCAGTCCTAGTCTTAAGATTCAGGAGTTAGATCTGGGAGTTTTTAGTGTATCTTAATTAAGTAAGTGAATCCTAAAATCCCTTCTACAGTAGTAATTTAGACTATAAACAAAGATACTTCATCATATGATACAGAACATCTCACAAATGTGAAAAAGAAATGGAAACTTTACCTTTTTATACATTAACTAAAAATTTTTATAATACATAAATAAATAAATACCGACACGACCCAGAAACAACCCGAAAGGACCACCCAGTCTATCATTTCTTAAACGGACGTTACGTGTTCTGGACCCAAGACAGGAAACCAACCCTCCTAGGGGACCTCTTCCCTTACATATAGGTGAGGTCATAAGAACCCGAAGGGACCATTGAGTCTGTCATTTCTTAGGTGGACGTCATGCCCTCTGGACCCATACTAGGGACCAAATCCTTCTAGGGGACCTCCTCCCGTACCGTTGGGTGAGGTCATAAAACGGACCTCTTAGGGATACCTGTCTCCTCGGACCACCGAATGTCAGGTACCCAAACGTCTCTCAACTTGTGCTGAGACAACGACGTACGTCCGAAAGAGATATCAAAGTCACTTGCTCCCGACGAAAAGCAACACCACGTGTCTGAAGAGTAACGTCGTCGAAGAGAACATCGAGTCAACCATTTCTTAGGTGGACGTTACGTCCTCTGGGGCCAAAGTTAAGGACCCAACCCTTCTAGGAGACCTCTTCCCTATCCGATGGGTGAGGTCATAAGAACCCGAAGGGGACACCGAGTCGACCAATTCTTAGACGTACGTTAAGCCCTCTGGACTCAAACTAGGGACCCAACCCTTCTAGAGGACCTCTTCCCTTTCCGATGGGTGAGGTCATAAGACCGGACCTCTTAAGGTACCTGACATCGGGTACCGCAACGTTTCTCAACCTGTACCGACTCACTGAAAGTGAAAGAGAACAACGTCTCGTGTACGACATCCCGGGCACCGAATTGTCAACACCACGTATCCGAATCAACGGGGTTCCGTACACCTTAGAAGGTCCTGATCTCTAACTTGTTACAGGAGATGTAACGGTCCGTCCAATAATTGGTGACCTGGTGGTCCCTTCAGGACTTTACCTTTTTTGTTTGTGTATTTTCCTTGGTCCTCTCAGTTCCACACTGGTAGTAAGATAGTAAAACCGGAAAGTCGGTTCCTAGGGAAATCTAAAAGACTGAGTTCAACCGTGACTCGTCCGTCTATCAACCCCAAAAGGGTGTACTGACATTTCCCTCCTCTGTCCATTTCCCCTACTCCTGAGACGTACCCTCGTTAATATTACTACTTAAACTTGGGATCCAACCTGATTCGTATATATATTTGTAACCCCGGGTGACTTAATCACAAAAACAAAAAAGTTTACATATGGGTCCTCACTTTAAACGACCCAGTATGCCATCAAGATAAAAATCGAAAAAAAAAAAACTCTTTAGAGGTATGACAAAAGGCGTCACCGACGTGGTTGAATGTAAGGGTGGTTGTCACATACTCTCAAGGGGGAAAAAAAAAAATGTAGGAGTGGTTGTAAACAACAAACATAAGAAAAACTCTTATCGGTAAGACTGTCCCCACTTCACTATTGAGTAACACCAAAACTAAACGTAAAGGGACTATTAATCACTGCAATTCGTAGTAAAGTACGTGGATAACTGGTAGACATAAAGGAGAAACCTTTTTACAAGACGGGTTAAAAATTAGTTCAACCAAAGAAAAAAAAAACTACAACGAAACATACTTGACAAATATATGGAGCCTAAGGGGAGTGAGAAAAATTTCTTAGTCCCACATATAGGAACAGAAGGTTCAGGAAAAACGAGATTCTCTGTGAACATAGTAATCTGTATCGGATACCACTATATTAAATTAAAACCATTCGACGGTCAAGAGTAACAATGAATTGATAACTACGTTCTGTTCTCTTGATAACTAATGTACTTTTAGTTAAGTTCCAACTGGATAGGTGTTGACTACACTGTAGTTACCCAATGAAAGAAGACTTTTCTTTAATGAAAAAGAAAGAAGGGATACATTGGACAACGGAGATAACTGATGTGTGTGAAAGTTTGGGGCTGTAGTAGTTAAATGGTGACATAAAGTGTGACTTACAGACTCCCTTTTTTTAGAGTTGTATTCGTCTCTAATCAAAAGGTACGTAAGTTTTACTCTAGATTTATTCGTTCTGAATGTTCCCTTTACTGGCATAAATAGAACAACTAAGAAGTGTAAAATAGAGTGAATTCCTCCTACTTTTAGTTTAAGGAAAACGGAAGACTGTACCTCACACCGGACGTGTCGGGCACTGTCAATACCTACACTCCTACCCCCGAAAATTTACAGTAGTCAAGTCGGTTTATGGTCTCGAAAGACAAACAAAGTTGTCTGTCTTATCTACGGACTATTTCTACGATTGTTTTGTACTTTGTTTACTCGGACGGTAACCCTCCCTCGCCCTAGTGACCTTAAATGTTGGATAGATACTATGCGGTCAACTGTCAAGAGAACGAAAAAATTTTTACTAAATACATACCAACATGACCCAGAAACAACGACACACCCGAAAAGAGGTCGACACCGATCACCCCCGACGAGAGAGCAACACCGGGAACCTGAAGAGTAACGCGACCGAAGAGAAAGACGTCTCGGTCCGAGATCCCTGACGTCCGAAGTCACTGACACCAAGGGACCCAAGCTCTTGTCTCCGAGTCGTCAACACCACGTGCCCGAGTCCACGAGACGTGGTACACCCTAGGAAGTGTCGTCCCTAACCTGTCCACATAGGACGAACTGTCCGTCTAAGAAATGGTGTCTCGGTGGACCTTCCAGGGTCGAGAGATGAAAATAAACAGTAAAGCCGTCTACTTTACTTTTGGGGTACACCACATAAAGAGTACCCTACTTTGACACTGTGCCTCTCTAAGTCCTATAACCAAGACACAAAATTCAGTACCTGTTTCGGTTCGACCGAACCGATTCCGTACACGAAAGAAGTCAAGAACACATAATAAAAGATCCAAGGGTATATAGGGCGTTTCAGTTCTAGATCGACGTGTCCCTTTTACCTACAAACTCACTCCGAATTCATGTCGAGGGAAGTAGTAAACCCGAAGGGACCCCCGAGTCACCCTTTCTTAGGAGGACGGTTACGTCCTCTGCACCCAAGTCAGGGACCCAACCCTTTAGGGGACCTCTTCCTTTACCGTTGGGTGAGGTCATAAGAACGGACCTTTACGGTACCTGTCTCTTCGGACCACCTGACATCAGGTACCCCAGTTTTTCTCAGCCCGTACTGAATCACTGATTTGTTGTTGGTGTGGGTAGTAAACTCCGTTCTACGTAAGAATCTGACCGTAAGTAAACCTGTGGTTCCCCTTCTTCTGAACCGTAAAACTTCCTGAACTCATACTATGTAGAAAGGGACGACCTCAGGTGATCATAAAGAGAAGTAGGATCAAGGATCCACACAAGACTACGAAGATGAGAATCGGAAGTGAGTACTCTTCACCCCACAAACACACACACACATACAAAAACCCCGTCGCACCTTTACTTTTCGTAATTATATAAATCATAAAAACCGTCTAATCGATTGGTAAGTGGGTGCCCGTAATTTTAACTGTAAAAGTCTGTTCTGTTATTTAGGATTGGAGATAGACTTATTGGAAAATCACCAAAGAAACACCTATCTACTTAACCTTATAACTTCTCTTTTTATTACACACAGAACTGAAGAATTTTCGACAAAAGACAAGGGTCGTCCAATACACATGACAAAATGGGAAAAGGTAGGTCTAGACGGACTAGACTTCAAAACTTTGGTATAGATATAACGATACTAATAAAAGATCTGTCGTAGGGAGACTGGGTCTACACGTTGCCCCCATTGAAAACCGGACAACCCTTTACCATCGTAGTACGGTCATTGGAAAATAGGGACCTCAACCGACTTTCGGAACCTAAACATCCTGTTTACATTAAAAGATTATTTTATGAACCGAATTTATGTGTACCCCGTCAACGGTTTAAACAACCGTCAAGATGAACAACAGGTCTCTCCAATATAGAGGTGTTGTCGGTAAAGGGAGGGTTTGAACCAGGGTAAATGGAATCGTTGTACCCTATAGACGGGTCTATTCCCTATATCTTCTATATTAAGTACGAAAGATTCAGATAGATTTATTGTATGATCACTTGGGGAAAGGAAGGATAGAAGGGATTTATAGTCATATATTTCTCATGTACGACCCTTGATCTTTAAGCATCTGATCCTTCTGGGTTCCACTCGAATCTATTACCCGTGTACTTTGACCAAGTCAAGTCCAGTCAGCGAGTCAGCACAGACTGAGAAACGCTGGGGTACTTAGCGTCGTGCGGTCCGGAGGGACAGGTAGTGGTTGAGGGTCTCAAGTGGGTTTGAGTACACGTAACTCAGTCACTACGGTAGGTCGGTAGAGTAGGAGACAGTAGGGGAAAATGAGGACGGGGGTTAGGGAGGGTCATAGTCTCAGAAAAGGTTACTCAGTTGAGAAGTGTACTCCACCGGTTTCATAACCTCAAAGTCGAAGTCGTAGTCAGGAAGGTTACTTGTGGGTCCTGACTAGAAGTCTTACCTGACCAACCTAGAGGAACGTCAGGTTCCCTGACAGTTCTCAGAAGAGGTTGTAGTGTCAAGTTTTCGTAGTTAAGAAGCCACGAGTCGAAATCTTGTGTTATTTTTAGTAATGTCCATTTCCCGTAGTCTCTTTCAGAATATTCTCTATAATAGACCCTGTTTAAACCTCTTACCCGTACCTAAAAGACGTGACTCTTCCGTCCTCTTTCCGTGTGCTCCGTCTTCTCCCAATTCTTTCTCAAACTGAACCAACCATTTCTCATCAACCCTAGTTCAAGTGTATTCTTACGCCTCCTATTGTCGTCTTCACTCCACTGTATTACACGACCCCGATAAATTCCGGTATTTGGGATTTACGTCCTACTCCTTAGACTTAAAATAGGATTCCACTACCCTCGGTAACTTCCAAAAGTTATTCTTCTCGAAGTACACTTCTAAATATAAAACCTTATCTTCGATCACTACATAACTCCCATCTAACTCGGTCAATTCCTACTTCTCCCTGATCCCCTGTTCTAAGGTTCAACTCCGACAAACTGGTCGGATCGACTCGTGGATTTAATCCATTGACTACTACTCTTATTTCCCCTCTTTATACAAGTCCGTTGTAAAACCTCTGACTTACCAACCCTGAATCAATGATTTACACCCGACCCCTACACCCTTTACGATCCTTACCAGGGGTCAAAGATTGACCTGTTGACTTCCGTACCTCCACTGGAACTTCCTCTTGTCCTTCTCCTCGTCAAACAACTCCCCTACGCCCTCCTACTCCCGCATAATGAGCCCTCAGTGACGGAAGAGATTACGACATTGGAACTTACTTCTTGGTTACAGGAGGTCCTCTACGGTCACTTTAAGAGGACGAAAGTGCAACCGGAAAATCCCGAGTGGCCCTACGACGACACACTTCTCGACACAGTAGGACTCAAGAGGCAGGAGTGTCTACGTTCGTGTCGATTAGGCATCGTAGTCTCTAGGCGCTCGTCGTCGTGCCCCACAAACGTCGAGTCCGACTTACTCATCCCGTTCGGTCTTGAAAGAGATTACGTTACACTGTCACCATAGTCCGGTCTCGAATGAGAATTATTTATTCGAAACAGTAGTTCGGCATTAGTGAGTCATAAGTTTTTTTTAGTTGGAAGGTGTCGAAGATTCAGGTTCGGTTTACGGGTCTCGGTAATACACCTAATAGGGGACTTCTGTCAGACGCAAGGGGCCACGGACCGAAACAACGACCACTAATCTTGTGACTGTTACATGACCGGTTTCACAGAAGAACCCCTCAGTGAGACGTTGACAAACCCACTTCTCTTTACCACTCGTTCCGTCTACCTATCCCTGACCGACCGGTTTTTCTGTCTTTCTATCTTGCCTTTGAGACTTCGAAACAACTTGGTTTTGTATCGTTTTCCCTCTTTATGTAAAAAAGGATTTATGTTTGAAGACGAAATACGTTCAGTAGAGTCACCTTTCATAAATATGACCGATCAAAGAAATTCTTACGGATGTCACACACTTCTTTCGTTACAGGGTCCCGACCCCTTTACAGGAGTACTACAGAAACTGGTAAAAAACTCTCAGTTCTGTACATTTCCCTTTCATTATCTCTTACCAAAGGACACAGGGGGCAATCCTTAGCAATTCGAAGAACCCCCGGTTGGTACTGAACTATCCAGGACGACGGAGGGTCAACTGTTCTAGTACTTTTCTTCTTCGTACTTACTACCTGGTCCGTTCTGGTCACTTCGGTCACCACACACCGAAAGGAGAGAGAAGAGACGTGAGTAACAGTAGTCACGTGTTTCTTCGAAACGTCAAAAGACCGGGTCCCGGTCGTGTAGGGTAGTTTAAAATAGACATAAGAGACACATTCCTCTTTTAATGTTCCGTGTTTTAACTTCCGTCCTCGTTAGTTACACTTTGTACGTGTCGATTTATTCGATAAATTTATGTACCGAGGTCTAAGGGTCCAGACAGGTGACCCTATCCCCGGTCGTTATCTCGGGGTCGGTTCCAAGGTCTTGACCGAAGGTCCGTCTATAGAGTCACGTTTCGGGGTCTCCCGGACAGTCCTCTACGGATACACAATGAAAATACTTCTCAAATACTCCGAGTCACCACCTCTAAAAGACCCGACTAAACCCACCCGTCTGTCTTACGACCTTGAATTCCATTTCGTAAGTAAAGAGAAGTCAAGAGGTCTACCTCAATTTAAACCGGTCTCTCCGTATTGTGAACCATCTAACTTACACTCGTAATCACTTCTAACCTAAGAACCGAAAAACTACTAGTTTCCTCAGAGACTTACCCGGTCAACAGGGAGTAGGACTTATAGTCCACTTCTATCTTGTTTTGTCCGGATATTTATAAGGGAAAAGGACCTCTGAAAATACCGCTACAATGTCGTAACGTACTGAATTTACAAACATCCCTAAAAAAGTCCGAATCTGATTTTCGACCTTCTTCTGATCCTTTGACCCAACCGATCTGGTCGACTCTAACACTAATGTTGACGACTGAACCTTTAAAAGGATCTATGTACTACTATTTCCTTTATTAAATAGTAGGGGCGGGGGTGGTCCTTTAAGAAACCTCAGGTAATTGAATAAAAAAGTGGTATGATTTTTAGACAGGATAAGATTTTTCTGTGTCAAGAAATCTACTAACGGAAAATCAAATGAACTTCCGTCTCTTAGAAACTCAGATTTTTAGTGAATTTTATGTCCTTTAGACTACTGAGTAACACTTCAACTGGAGAAACGAAGGACCGTGTCAGGACCTAAGTTGACTTCTTAATTACTTGATAAAATTCTAATGATATTTTAACAGTAATTATTTTCTGTCCTAGGACTGAATCTTTATAGAGTTGAAGGTATATATTTTTTCTATAAGAAGTTTTTTGAAATTTTTTCAAGTAGAGACCCTTAGGAAACATCTTTAAAATATCTCTCTATTTCATGTAATTTTACTTTCAGTTTCCGAAATAATAATTGTATTTCTGGAATGCGGTTGTTGAATGAGAAGAACCGAAGGTAGAAGAGTAGACATATTACTCTTTCCATCCACCTCACTAGAGATTTCCGACCAAAGATAGGTGACGGATAGGGAAATGTTGGTATCGACGACTTCTGAATGAGTCCACACGTTCTACACAGGACCCTGGTCGTCGTAGACCTAGTGAGGCGTCCGCGAATATCCTTTACGTCATAGAACCGGAAGTGCGATCGGGATGATTTCGGCTTAGACGAGTACTCATTCTTGAGCCCCGTCAAGTATGTGGAATCTCTTCGCGACTAGACGTCGAACGTCCGAGGACAGAAAACATGAGATCGTAAGAACGACTTGAACGACATGATGAAATAAACGAAAAAAAAAGAGAAAACGCGTGGTGACCGAACATACTAAAATCAAGGGTCTGACCTCTGACTTGAACCCGGTACCGTCACTTTCACGGTTCACGATTGGTGACCTGAAGGTCCCTTAAGGACGACGTGGTCAAAAAACTGGCTCGTATAGAGAAAGGAGACATAGAAGTGAAAGAAAGAGGGAGGGAGTATATGTAAAATCCCAGGATGGAGTTTCTCTGACTCGAGGACCTTCTCCTATGGTAGTGGACTCAGTGCCCACTACATACATACATACATTAAGTACAGAACCCATTGACTATGACAAACAACAGAGGTATTTCGGAAAAACATACCGATATCTATTGATTAATAGACTAACCGAAAATATCTCAATGGTCATATAGTTTGTATAACTAATCAAACAACGGGTCTCATCTGTTTTGTCTGTCCCGAAGATAGATTTAAGATGAAATGGTCGAAATGTCGATGGTCCTTTATAACGTACAATGTTTACGTAGATTTTTATGTATAAATGAAAGAAAGCGACATTTGGAAGCGTATGCAGTCTGGGAAATTATTGTGTGTTATAGAAGTAGGTTTCAACTGAATCCTCGCATATAACGGTACTGACTTAACAAGGTACTCAAATTCTAATTAATGACACGCTTAAGGTCGAGACTCTTGGATAACGTCACAAGGCCAAAGTTCCTGTCTGTAATGGTCTGTAATGGTCGATACTAATATACCATCAACTAAAAGTCAAACGTTCCAGTCCTAATTATCTTATTTATATCACATTTGTGTTGTAACCGTAAAATTTGGGGGGGGAAAAAAAAGGATGCCTTTCTCTTTTATTACAAAAAGGGAACTCGAACGACTCGGTCGACTGAAACACGTCTGTTTCCGGGGGAGGACAATAGTCGAAAACAACCTTTACCCTCTTCGTCGACGACCTGGTCTCGTCCGAATCGAGGGTGACAGTCTTCACCCTGTCGATAATCACACCCCTGTCACGAGAAAACGAACAGCTCAAGTTTAACTATCGTGTTTCTTAAACATATACTACCTTTTCTTCTCCTCAGAGTACGGGTTCATCCCTTCCCAGGTATTCCGTAATGTAAAAATTCTACTCTTTGAATTAGTGTTAATTCTAATCCCATGAGTCTTGAAGGTTCTCCTCTCACTCGAAAGAACGAATGGGACATAGTCCCCAACTGTCGGACACGGGGTACTCAGTTTAGAACCGTCGACGGAGAAAAATTTTTATTTCGAAAATTTGAAACCTGATGTCGGTAGGAGTAAGTAAACGTATAATAGATACCGACAAAAGTACAATGTTTCTGTCTTGATTCTTTAAGGTTGTTTCTGGAATCTCGGACGTTTCGGATTGACAGAACAGGATATGTCTTTTTAAAACGACTCAATATGAGGTAAAATAGGGACTCAAAATTTATAATACCCCCTCCCCCCAAACTACTTAAAATCAATCCTAATAGTAAATACTACTTTGAAATAGGATGATATTATATTTGAACCAAAGACTTGTCACCAGTTTTATTGAACTAAATTTTTTTACCCGTTTACTGACCTTATCTATAAAGAGGTTTCTCCTGTATGTTGACCGGTTGTCTACATCCTTTACCACAAGTCGTAGTAATTAATGGTCCCTTTCCGTATAATTTTGACATAACTTTATAATGAAGTATGGACAATCCTAACCGATAATAGTATTTTCCTTTCTATTGTTCGTAACCGCTCCTACGCTTCTTCAACCTTGGAAACACGTGACCACCACTCTTCCGTGTCACCATATTGATGATACCTTTTGTCACATCGCCAAAGACTTTTCTAATTTTAATCTTAGTAACATACTAGGTCGTTAGGGTGAAGACCTACATATGGGCTTCACTAACTTCAGTCTTAGAGTTTCTCTAGAGACGTCAGAATACAATGACGTTACAATAAATGTTAAGAATTCTATACCTTTGTTGAGTTCATTAGTAGTTATCTAAGTACCTATTTTTTACACCATATATCTATGCTACCTGACAATAAGTCGGAATTGTCCTTTAGGACTGTGAACGTCGTAACACTTTTTTGGAACTCCTACTTGAAAAGTGATTTACTTTATTCAGTCTGTCTCTTTCTGTTTCTAGCGTACTAAGGTGAATATGCGCCACAAATGCTATCAGTTTGAATGGTTTCGTCTCTAATGATATCACCAACGGTCACCGACCCCATAACCCCTTTATCGTTCACCGACACGTTTCCTGGAGTTTAATTCTATCTGTCTATTCAAGATCTCTAACTGACAATGTATCACGGATATCAATTGTCATGCCATGACACGTAAAACTTCAAACAATTCTCTCATCTAGAATGATGTTTTTTACTCTTCATTTTTGTTCTCCTGTGTTCCCTTGAAACCCTCCAGAACCTAGATAGGTAATGGAACCAACACCACTACCATAGTACTCACAAACGTATACAGGTTTGAGTAGTTTAAGATGTGTAAATTTATCGTATCAAGAAAATATAGTTAATATGAAGATATTTTGAGAATCTTTTCCTTTTTTTCTATTCATCATTGAGACTGTCTACAAAGATCAAAAAACCAGGTCCTGTAAAACGTGACTCGGGACGTCCTCTAACCCACTACAGACGGAGGGTAGAAAGAAACGTTACCAAATCGAACTCCTTTCGTACCTTCCTTTCACAATGTTGTAAGACCTCCTTTAGTACATACCGTCCTTAACAAAGGTTACAAAGTGAAACGACCGAGAACTCAGAGTTTCGGAGAAAGAATCGGTCATGGATAAGACTCATAATCATTGTTGTCTAGATGACTGTAATTGTACTTGACCTCTTATCGGACATCTTATGGGGAAGTAATAAGAACCTGTTGACCGTTTATCTGTCCTTTTGTCACCGACTGAAATAAAAAACCCGAGGTTTTAGTGACGTCTACCACTGACGTCGGTACTTTAATTTTCTGCGAATAAGGAACCTTCCTTTCAATACTGGTTGGATCTGTCGTATAATTTTTCGTCTCTGTAATGAAACAGTCATTTCCAGGCAGATCAGTTCCGATACCAAAAAGGTCGTCAGTGTATACCTACACTCTCAACCTGATATTTCTTTCGACTCGCGGTTTCTTAACTACGAAAACTGGACACCACAGCCTCTTCTGAGAACTCTCAGGGAACCTGACGTTCCTCTAGGTTGGTCAGGTAGGATTTCCTCTAGTCAGGTCCCACAAGTAACCTTCCTGACTACAACTTCGACTTTGAGGTTATGAAACCGGTGAACTACGCTTCTCGACTGAGTAAACTTTTCTGGGACTACGACCCTTTCTAACTCCCGTCCTCCTCTTCCCCTGTTGTCTCCTATTCTACTAACCTACCGTAGTCACTGAGTTACGTGTACTCAAACCCACTTGAAACCCTCAACAATACCTGTCCCACCGGACCGCACGACGCCAAGTACCCTAGCGTTTCTCAGCCTGTGTTGACCCACTGACTTGACTTGACTTGGTAAGTAGAATGTAAAGAAAAAATTTTTCAAAATAACCTCATCTCAACTGACTGTTACAGGACAGTCAAAGTCTACATGTCTTTTCACTTAATATGTAAAAAATAAGGTAAAAACTACTAACACCAGTTACGAGTTCCCGTTCAAATACACTTACACTTAAGTCCAAGTGTACACTTACCGTTCTCCCAGTTTCCCCGATCGAAGTACTCATGGAGTTTATCGTATTTACTCTAATGTTCCGTTACGAAAATTGATTAAACATTTACGATATGTTTGTTTGAAAAGTTCCTAGACCATATATGATTAATGTTTGCTTAAGGATGCGTGAAAAATGTGTCTAAGGGATTCTTATTGACACAGAAAAATTTTTTTATATTGACTAAAATAACCGAATTTAATTTCGTTATTCTACCAACGAAATTTTCATATGATATAGACTTGATTTTCACCCTGTTCGGCCATAATCCACGGAGTCCTACACTTTGTTTTTATGTCGTGGATACTGCATAAGGGTAGATTTTTTAAGTTGGACTTAGATTAGGTTAAAGATCCTTAATGCCCTATTTTTCTTTGTTTAATTTGTTACAGTCTTCCTTCGTTGATGGACTTAGGTCTTTACACCCCCCTGTCAGATATTCTGTGTATTGGGTTAAAAGATTGTTTAGTTGTAATTTTTTTATTTTGTCTTCCTCCTGACTATCCTCACTGTCCAAATTCGTTGTGTCGTTGGTTTACGGTCCGTCTGAGACCTAGGTTTGACTTTGTTTGGTTGAAACTCTGTTGGACTGAATTGTAAATCCTTATTAGAACGAACGAAAATAATTCAGATCATTGCCTGTAATTTTTTTAGGAATAGTCAATGTCTACGCTTGAATGATAAAATTTTTCTTTTTTTATGTGTGTGACTCTAAAAATCCTCTAAAACTCAATAGTCTCGAAGATGATCTGTTAAATTTCTACTCCAGAGAGAAGGTGGTGGTTTAAGTCTTCGCTTAGTGTTTCAGTATGTCTACAATGACTAGTAAAAGTTTTATGGGTGCAAGAAAGAGAGGAGGAAAAGGGAAATAAATAGTGAATCGAATGTCCCTTTAAGTTTACAAAGACAGTCAAACCAAATAGCACCACGAGTCACAGAAACCGATATTTGTGTTCACACCATCTACTGAGGGACGACCGGAACCCCAGTAGTCGTTTTAGTGTCTTCTTCTAACCTTCCTGAACCTTTCGGGTAGAATATCTGATTCTCTGACTCCGAGACTCTGTTGACTCACTAAAAGTTCCAATGAGAGGATTAAGGGTCGTCTTGGTTCGTTCGTGAGCACCGAACCTTATAGAAGGAATGTGGCTGTCCCTCCGCAAGTGACCAGTGAATGGAAGGGCACAAGGAAGGAGTGCACCCTTTACTTTTGTAGACACGTACTTGTAATCCCGGTGTGAGGGTTGTGTAGGTGGGTCCTGACCGGTGAAAGAACCCAAGGTTACTAAAAAAAGTGTCCACTACCCCTAAAGAAAAGGTTGAAGAGAAAGGGTAAGTACCTAGCCCACAGGAGAAACAAAACCAAACGACTTAAAACCCAACATCCGAATTACGAGTTTCCGTTCAAATATGGGTTCAACCCTCCGGAAAGCTATGAAAAGTTGCAAGGTACGCATCTGAACTATACCGGGTGGTACTCAACGAAGACACGTATATTTTCTCTTGTCAGACCTGAGAAACTTCTGTCTACGGAAGACCAAAAGTTATACAACCAGTTTTGTCGCTATGTCGTCCCAAACGTCCCATTTATGCCTCAGTGTGTACCTTGTGAATACAATAAAAACCAAGAAGATAGAACTACGGTCCTACGACGCACGTCCGTACTCTCACACATGAACCCCGTCTGAATTTACGGTGACCTGTTTATCCTGTGAACATCTTCTGAAGTGTCACTCTTGGAACTTGTACTCTGAAGTCATTCCGGTTCGTCTCATGGGTTGTAACGCTACGTGTGTAGCCTTTGGGTGAGATGCACGTCACGTCTGTCAAGAACCACTACACCCAGACCCTCACTCGCCCCGATGTCTACCGAGGCGTGAGCCCCGTCCACATCCCTCTAAGCACGACTACCTAAGAGACCACCTTCGCATTGACGGGACCAATCCTTCGTCGCAGACCGTCTGTCAAGTTCAGAAAACAGGTGAACATAGACGTCGGACGACCTTTACCCGCCGGTCGCTGCAGAGTAGGACCTTTTGAAGCAATGTGAGGGTCACAAAGTCTGACTCGGACGTCTCGAACCTCCCCAGAAGTAGGTCTCCGTGCCGACCTTACTACCCACACGACCTTCCCCGACTATACTGACAGGCCCAATACGGTCTGACCTAAAACCACTGGCACACACACGTCCGAGGGTGTCTCGAGCCTTCCCACCTGCTACTCCGGCCTCATAACGGACTACCTCTTTGTTAGTAAGCTAGACGGCCCTGACCGAAGTTCTAGTTCACTCTCGTGACGCAGGGGTACGGGAAGAGGAACCTTAGTCACTATGCAAACATATATAGGTAAGAAAAAGTCTAGGAAAAGGGTATATCCATCAATGTCTTATGACTTATTTCACGGGACCCGGTATGCCATCCAGGAATAACCAAGAGACAAAACATATACCATCACACACATACAGACGGGACGAGAGGGGAAACCATTGGTCGTCAGTAGAGTACACACCGACACAGGAGTCAACACGACTGAGAAACACTGCGGGTACCTGATAGTCGGGTGCGAGGGGACAGGTACCCTAAAGGGTCCGTTCGCCCTCTCCAACGGTGACCTCACTCAACGGGAAAGGAGGAGGTCCCCTAGAAGGGTCGGGTCCCTAGTTTGGACGCAGAGGACGCAGAAGACGTGACGTCCGCCCGTGAAATGACGACTCGGTGACCCCTTCGAGCACAGTAGAATACGAAAAAATTAAGATCACGATTATGGTCATTGATCGTAATAACCTTTGTCAGAGGTTAGAGGATTCTATTTCACCTTATGTACAGGTGGGCACCACCTAAGTACAGTCACATACCGTTTTGTTACGTTATCACATGTCATTAATCGGAGGTTAATTTTATTTACGTAAATATAATTTTTATTTATTTATTTACCGAACTTTCGCAATTTTTTTCTCAGAATAATTTTATTTCTCAGAAAAATCACATAAATAATCGGATCAGTACCTTTGGTCCTTTCCTCTTATTATATAGAGGGATTCTGAGTTCCTTCTTCGGGTTCGAAGTAGTAGTTATGGGTTTCGAATTTAAGATGAATTTGATAAGGAACTATAAACAATACCCTCTAAAGGTGTTAAAAATGGATGACACAACCATAATTTTATCATAAGAAAGGGAGTTATTTACTGACACATGAAACACGTACAATTTTATACAATAACGATGTCACTCTCCGTTGACTCTCATCTTTCGTTGGAAAGTTAGTACAGGACACTTTAAGTTCCAAGATGACGTCACAACCCAACGATTTACAGTCATGATTAATATAATACTATTCGTAGGTTTAAGTCTAAGAGACCCACTTTTTGTCGTTTTGAGACTATTCACAGACCTTGTTTCAACTTCCTCTCTTTATTTAGGGTCGTTTGTGAAAATTTCCTTAACAAAATTAAAGAAAAGGAAAGGAAAGAAAAGACAATTAAAAAAACCAATTTAAATTTAAAATTAGATCTAGGTATTCCAGATCTAAAAGGGTGTAGAATTCTTTTTCGTTTCCATATCCTAAACCTCTCTCGTCAGAAACCTCAGTATCGTCCAAAACTGAGGATCGAGATATCGACCGTCCGAAGACACCACCGGGTCTACCATTTCTTAAACGGACGTTACGTCCTCTGGATCCAAGTCAAGGACGCAACCCTTCTAGGGGACCTCTTCCCCTGGATAAGGTCATAAGAACGAACCTCTTAAGATAACTGTCCCCTCGGTCCACCCGATGTCAGGTACACCAACGTTTCTCAACCTGTACTGGCTCGTTGATTGTATGTGTGAAAGGTATCGACCGTGTACTCAACAAATTAAAATCTGTTCACGTAACTAAACTCGCAGACAAAAGAAGTAGACAATGTTATTGTTGGGATACACACTTACATACACCTTACGTACTTTAAGGTATGTGAGAGGACTCGTAATCATGATTATCAAATCCTTTAATGATTATCCAATTATCCAATTAGCGAATTTTTAAAAAAATTTGAGACAGATAGGATTAGGAATTTCCCGACATAATAAGGTAGAACAAAACTCAGTCTCTTCGTCTCGATCGACGGTAAAAGTAACTTCACTGAACAAATATTTAGACCTACCTACAAAATTTTTGATTTGATGATCTCCTAAGTCTCATCACTCTTTCCTTTGCTTTAGTACCAGATTAAGGAAGGGTGGTCTAGGGCAAACATGCGAAGGGGTCTAGGTACACTACGTTCTCTTGACGGACGGAGAACCCGGGTTCGACAACAGGAACTTTCGGAACCGGTTACAAAAATCGTGAAATAAAGGACTCTAGGGTCCAACCGAAACGGCGACGTGTGTTTCTGGTCTAAGGAGATAACGATACCGTTGAGGTCACGACCCAGGTCGAATTGGTCTATGTGTCCAACCGACGAGTCTCCTACCCCGCCCCCCTCACACTGTGTTGGACCTTTACTCCTCTTCAGTCACGGGAGACCCCGTCGAAATTGGTTATTGTAAGTGTCTTCAATCATTACTCAGGGGACTATTTAGTCATTGGGTTAAGGTCTCTACACAATCTATTAGGTCTTTGTCCGACCCAAAAGAATAAAAAAAGTGAACCACTGTACAAATACAAAAATAATGTAGTAGAGAATAGAAATATATCCATATTTTAGGGAATATACTTTTTTATTCTCAACACTTCTATTAAAATTGAGATAATTCTATCCTGTTTTTAATATATGTTATTAATCCTTCAAATCCCACTATTTTCCTTATTTCATCTTGGTCACTCAGATGGTTTCCGTCTCGGTCCGACCGAAGATCCAAAAAAAAATTAGGTTAGAATTTCAGAGAGGTAGTGGCGTGTGAACGTAAGACATATCCCACACGTCTCACTACGTCACAGGATATTTCGTCCCCAACCACCGTTTGTAAAAGATATTTCCCGATCCCGAAGGGACCACCGAGTCTGCCATTTCGCAGACGGATGTTACGCCCTCTGGGCCCAAGTTAGGGACCCAGTCCTTCTAGGAGACCTCTTCCTTTACCGTTGGGTGAGGTCATGAGAACGGACCTTTTAGGGTAGCTACCTCCTCGGACCATCCGATGTCAGATACCCCAGCGTTTCTCAGCCTGTGCTGACTCACTGAAATGAGTGAGTGAGGTTACCGTTTATAAAAACCGAAACTTACGGTACTCCAGAGACAACGTCGATAAGTTGAAACGATAAAGTCATGTTTTGTCGACGTCTAGTGTATAGTCGTTTGCCAGTATTGACACAAATCCTAGTTTATGTACTATACTTGCTGGAACAAGTTTTACTGTTACGTTTCGAGACAAAAAAAAAAAGAAGGGTTCTTACTAGTTCTTAAAGTTTTGTAGTTATCGTCACGTGGTTTGATTTACCCCCCGGGAAGGCTCACACCCCGGAACACTGATGCGTCCAATGTGTGGATACTTCGTTCTGAACTGACACGAGTTTATTTTGCAATAAGTGATTTTGTCCACTTCCCGATCTAAACCGGGTACGTGTTCCAATGACCTGGGTTGATACTTTTTAGTTGACTATCGTACATAGAAACGAACTAGTTCTCCCAGGAGTCAATTCACGTACCATAACTGAATGAATGGGTCGGTAAGGAGTCAAAAGGGTAAATAAACGGTAAACGACCCGGAACCGTATATCAACAGGACCGGGATCTTCGATTATCCGGATGTCGTCACGAAAGACGTGATTCCTGTAGGGTAAGGACCAATGGAGACCCTTCTGTTTTTTCCGGAAAAACAAAGCCAAGAAAAAATAAGGTCCATTGAAATACGACTGAAAGGGACCTTCACAGGAACTGAAGACTTTGTGGAAGTTTCTGGTGAAAACTTTATTTGTGTATCACTAGGAAAGTCTTCGGACAGTCGAAAACTAATTGAGAACGACTGAGAGATTCTCGTACAGAACAGTGAAAAGAACTCAAAAGTTCCCTCCGGAAACATCACATATATATATATATATATAAAATTAGACAAAAGTGAAGGGGTTTAATCTTGGTTCGAGGATCACACAGGGACCCGACCCGGACGACCAAAGACAATGTCGGGTGAACCAAATAACACGACCGAATTACTGAGTTCTTTGAAAGAGACCCATCTACACCCTAAAATTTTTGAGGTACAATAATCATCGTCACGGTGGATCTTTTACCTAAACCGGACATATTAACCTTACCTGTTGACGGAAAAGAAGGGTAAGGAATAGAGACCCTAAACGTTTCTGTTCTCCATCCAAGTATCCTACACTCCTGTAACTTGTTTTTATACATAAAATGTCCTTTGATGTTTCAGATAATGTGTTTCATACATCGGTATTCATTTCTCGAGCATAACCCGGACCCAACTAGGTACGGACGGACCCTCTTCCGTGGAGTCCGAACAGAAGAAGGTCGGACTAAGGGTTCGATTCACCGTACTATTTGTTAGTTTGTTTACTTACTTGTTTGATTATTTGTTTTGCTCTTTTTTTCTCACTATCCCTGTAACCTTATTTAAGATAAGGGAGAATCAGTTACCGTCTCACCGGAAGGTTTACACCTACTACATTAAGGTTGATAGACTTTATTGTAACTTTATTCTATAACCTTCTTTATTATTTCTATGACCGTCCCACGTAAAGGACCTAACCCCCGACTCTTTATGTGGTAGACGTCCACCAGGAAGTAAAACGAGTCTGACGAGGACTCTCCGTCCAAATGAACCAGTTCGATTAGTCCCTCTCTTAGGTGAAGAGAGGATGGGGTCAGTACGTCCCAGGTCGTCTCCCTGGACCTCTACTTTGTAGTCCGACCTACTGTCGTAGAGTAAGTACACCCCCTAACATTCGACGGATACTCCAATACCGTACTAATTATGTTCACTGACATACGAACGAAACGAATGACAACTCCCTCTTTGCGGTGTCGTGACGACGGACCCAGTCTGACCCTTGGGCCCCTTATCTCGGTTATAGACTCTCTTACGAGTCGTCATCGTGCTTCTTTATCGAGACTTAAGGTCCCCCTTGAACACCTCGACACTGTTCCACGTAAACGTTCAGTTAGACACTCGACCTAATCTCTACAATAATGTAAACGTCGGGGATCTGTGGGACCTATGCCTCCTCCATTTAGAGGAGACCGACGAACCATCGAGACCCACAAAGACGTCACCTGTTGAAGAACGAGAGACTCCGAAAAATTAAACTCATGTCTGGTTAGACTCTCGTCTCTCTACCCTGAGTCCTAATGAATGTCCAAAATCTGTCTGTAGTAAACGGACGTAAACATTCGGGTGTAGTACCGTCCATCGTCCGGTCTCACGTGGTGTGAGACATATAAACGGAAGAATAGTACCTCGGTACCTCCACTACCGGTAAAATGTAGTCATTCAACGACGTCCCTTTATTATAAGTAAAATCCCCACTACTCGTCCGAACTACTCATCTGAGGAGTTGACAGAAGGCCCTCCTCGCTGGAACAGTAATAGAAGAAACACAGTAACCTTTAGTCTCTAGACTGTACTACCTCCCAATCTCGTTGACACAACGGACCCCGAACGTGTTGGTCACTCCGTGTCTCGACCGGTTATTCGGTTACGACCGCCCCTCTCTTCCGTCGTGTACTCCCATATACCACCGTGAAGGAGGGAAAACCTCAGCACTGGAAGTCTTTGAAATGGAGGACCGTGAGGATTGATATAGTACGAAAATAAAGGGGAAGAGGAAATATCGGGGTGTAGAGTAAAACTCTAACAGACCCTAAAATCAAAGTCTATCATTAAACAATT
Source organism: Capra ibex (assembly GCA_006410555.1). NCBI lineage: Eukaryota > Metazoa > Chordata > Mammalia > Artiodactyla > Bovidae > Capra > Capra ibex. The sequence goes on from SJYO01035988.1 coordinate 6,759,358, forward strand.
GAACTAAAAACTTAGTCACCAATGAATTGATGTTCAAACTCACTAAAGAAACAAAAGTAAACAAAGAACGTAGAGTCGTAAAAAGATCAACATAAGTAAAAAAAAGATAACACATGACTCAAGAAAGTCTCTTCAAGGTACTCCTCTATTAGTATACTTAAGAACATACAGGTCTACATAGATATAAAACGAAGGGAGAACTTATAATAAAACCGACCTCTATCCTCAAATCAAAGTTTTGTGAAGAGGAGTCCCAAAACTTCTGAACAAAATTTTTGAAACCATAGACTATAAAGGTCACTCTTCAGATTACAATAAGACTAAAAATAAGGTGAGACCCACTGTTTACTTTTTTATACACCTACAAAACTCCCAAATATATACACACACTCACACACACATATCAAGTCAAGTCAAGTCAGCGAGTCAGCACAGGCTGAGAAACGCTGGGGTACTTAGCGTCGTACGGTCCGGAGGGACAGGTAGTGGTAGAGGGCCTCAAGTGAGTCTGAGTACAGGTAACTCAGGTACTACGGTAGGTCGTTAGAGCAGGAGACAGCAGGGGAAGAGGAGGACGGGGGTTAGGGAGGGTCGTAGTCTCAGAAAAGGTTACTCAGTTGAGAAGCGTACTCCACCGGTTTCATGACCTCAAAGTCGAAATCGTAGTAAGGAAGGTTTCTATAGGGTCCCAACTAGAGGAAGTCTTACCTGACCAACCTAGAGGAACGTCAGGTTCCCTGGGAGTTCTCAGAAGAGGTTGTGGTGTCAAGTTTTCGTAGTTAAGAAGCCACGAGTCGGAAGAAGTGTCAGGTTGAGAGTGTAGGTATGTACTGGTGTCCTTTTTGGTGTCGGAATTGACCTGTCTGGAATCAACCGTTTCATTACAGAGACGAAAACTTATACGATAGATCCAACCAGTATTAAAAAGAAGGTTCCTCATTCGCAGAAAATTAAAGTACCGACGTCAGCGGTAGACGTCACTAAAACCTCGGGGTTTTTTCAGACTGTGACAAAGGTGACAAAGGGGTAGATAAAGGGTAGTTCACTACCCTGGTCTACGGTACTAGAAAAGACTTACAACTCGAAATTCGGTTGAAAAAGTGAGAGGAGAAAGTGAAAGTAGTTCTCCGTAAAATCAAGGAGAAGTGAAAGACGGTAATCCCACCACAGTAGACGTATAGATTCCAATAACTATAAAGAGAGCCGTTAGAACTAAGGTCGAACACAAAGAGGGTCAGGTCGCAAAGAGTACTACATGAGACGTATCTTCAATTTATTCGTCCCACTGTTATATGTCGGAACTGCATGAGGAAAAGGATAAACCTTGGTCAGACAACAAGGTACAGGTCAAGATTGACAACGAAGGACTGGACGTATGTCTAAAGAGTTTTCCGTCCAGTCCACCAGACCGTAAGGGTAGAGAAAGTCTTAACAGGAGTCAAATAACACTAGGTGTGTCAGTTTCCGAAACCGTATCAGTTATTTCGTTTTCATCTACAAAAAGACCTTGAGAGAACAAAAAAAGGTACTAGGTCGCCTACAACCGTTAAACTAGAGACCAAGGAGACGGAAAAGCTTTTGGTCGAACTTGTAGTCCCTCAAGTGTCAAGTGCATAACGACTTCGGACCGAACCTCTTAAAACTCGTAATGAAATGATCGTACACTCTACTCACGTTGACACGCCATCAAACTCGTAAGAAAACGTAAAGGAAAGAAACCCTAACCTTACTTTTGACTGGAAAAGGTCAGGACACCGGTGACGACTCAAAAGGTTTAAACGACCGTATAGCTCACGTCGTGAAAGTGTCGTAGTAGAAAGTCCTAAACTTTGTCGAATTGAACGACCCCAGGTCGGGACCACCTAGGTCCCTTAAGCTTCGTACCTGCAGCAACCACTCCTCTCTGAATAAATAAATACTTATATTCTTTATATTCTAATCTAATCCTTCTTTATCACATTATCGTTTTAATTCACCTCTTTCTCCCGACTTTTTGAACCTAATGCACCTTCCGGTTATTTAGGGTCTGTTCCTTAAACATGGTAGATGCAACCCGGTGGTCGCGAGCGAAAATCCCATGGAGTGGAATCCGAGGGAAAGCGCACCCAGAATTGTCGGTCCCGTTCATTCATCTGAACCGCTCGGAGGTACGGGGTCTACCCTTAAGTCGGACTTCAATTTCATTTCTCCTTTTTCTCTCTCTGTCCCCCCTTTGGTCAGGTCGCTGACCGAGACCGGAGACAACAAGTCTTCCGGAATTTATGAAAACTATTTTGTACCTCTAGTTACCCATTGTGTTTCAATACGTCGCAATCGTCAGGTCTGAGAATAGTTTTGGTCCGAAAAGAGAGGCGTATGGATTAACATATGTGTTCAGAATCCACTAAATGTAGTAGAAGACCGGTTTTTCCTGGTTAATTGTAAAATATCGGAAAAAAGATTATTCCCAAACAGTTGGTCTTCTGAATAAACACAACTAGAAGGGTTTTAGACCACGGTAAGAGTCTTTCGTGATTTATTTCAATGTAAGAATGTATCGTTCCTGTGTTCTCCTCCCGTTTCTCTTCATTAATTGAGTTTTCAGATCACAACGATTGTAGTCTTGATGATATATAGAAAAAGGTATAGGGTAAATGTAACTAATTGTAGGAGGGTCCACGGATTTTCTATTTCTTATACCTCCGGACCGTCGTCAGTAACTCAGTTGTCACTTTCGGGAGATGATTATATTAAAAATTGAGAAATCTTTTCCGAGACATAGAATTCTACGAAAATTCGAAACACGGAGAACACCAACACCCCGACATTCGTTAAGTGTTCGACATTCTCCAGACCCCTTGGACAATCCGTTCGATCTCTCGATAGTCTCCCCCAAATTGACTTTGTAGGGAAAGTTTTCGTCTTCTGATTTCGGGACTCAACTGAAAAAAGGTCTCTTATAGTCTTCTCACCTTTTCGTCTCATGTTTCCGGCCGTCTAAGAATAAAAAACCCCCCCCACCTACGAGTCCTTTAAGGTCCCCCGTTTGAACTCCAGACTAATCGGAACGGTAGTCTCGAGAACGGCGTACTGGAACAGTGCCCACCTTAAGGAGTGCGACCGAAGGCCGTGTTGACCTTAAGGTAGTGGAGGTGATCGAAACAAACATCACTACGAAAGATTCTGGGTGAACTGAAGTGTAAGGTCCTACAGACCGAGATCTACTCACTAGTGTAGTAGTACTAATAGACCCAGCACTTCTAGAAAAACCATATCAAGAAGACACATAAGAACGGTGGAGAAGAATTATAGAAGACGAAGACAATCCAGGTATGGTAAAGACAGGAAATAGCTCGGGTAGAAACGTACTTTACAAGGGAACCATAGAGATTAAAAGAACTTCTCTAGAGATCAGAAAGGGTAAGACAACAAAAGGAGATAAAGAAACGTAACTAGTGACTTCTTCCGAAAGAATAGAGAAGAACGATAAGAAACCTTGAGACGTAAGTCTACGAATATAGAAAGGAAAAGAGGAAACGAAAAGCGGAGAGAAGAAAAGTGTCGATAAACATTCCGGAGGGGTCTGTCGGTAAAACGAAAAAACGTAAAGAAAAGGTACCCCTACCAGAATTAGGGACAGAGGACATGTCACAGTGCTTGGAGTAAGGTATCAAGTAGTCCGTGAGATAGATAGTCTAGATCCGGGAATTTAGATAAAGAGTGAAGGTGACATATTAGTATTCCCTAAACTAAATCCAGTATGGACTTACCAGATCGCCAAAAGGGATGAAAGAAGTTAAACTCAGACTTAAACCGTTATTCCTCAAGTACTGGAATCGGTGTCAGTCGAGGACCAGAACAAAAACAACTGACATATCTCGAAGAGGTAGAAACCGACGTTTCTTATATTAGTTAGACTAAAGCCACAACTGGTAGATCACTACAGGTACACATCTCAGAAGAGAACACAACAACCTTCTCCCACAAACGATACTGGTCACGTAAAAGAACCGTTTTGAGATAATCAGAAACGGGACGAAGTAAGACGTAAGGTTCCGGTTTAAACGGTCAATGAGGTCCACAAAGAACTGAAGGATGAAAACGTAAGGTCAGGGGATATTACTTTTCCTGTAGAAAAAAAACCCACAATCGAGATTTTCCAGAACATCCAGAAGTATTTTGGTAAGTTGAAGTCAAAGAAGTCGTAATGACCAACCCCGTATCTGAACCTATTGACACTATAACTTACCAAACGGAACCTCTGCTTGTCTCTAGTAAGACAGTAAAAACTCTAACGTAGGTTCATGACGTAAAGTCTGAGAAAACAACTGGTACTACCGATGAGGTAAAGAAGACTCCCTAAGGACGGGCGTCATCATCTACATTACCAGTAGACTCAATTTAAGTGGGTAAGGTCAGGTAAAATCAAGAGACTAAGGATTTTACAGTTGCAAGTGGGAACGGTAGAGAACAAACTGGTGAAGGTTAAACGGAACTAAGTACCTGGACTGTAAGGTCCAAGGATACGTTATAACGAGAAATGTCGTAAATTAGAACGAAGACAGTGGTCAGTGTAGGTGTCGACCCATAACAAAAACGAAACCGAGGTAGGGGAGTAATAAAGACCTCAATAAAGAGGTGACTAGAGGTCATCGTATAAACCGTGGATTACTGGACCCCTCAAGGAGAAAACCATAGGACTTCGTTGTGGTGACGTAAGATCTATACACAGAAAAGTTGGACGAATAGTCGTACACCACTGTTGGAAATCAGAATGATATTTGTGAAAGTCAGGACTCTTTGGAATAAAAATAAAGAAACTACTGAGGTAAGAGAAACGTAAGAGAAAAACCTTGAAGATGATCTGACTGTGATGTTTAAAATGGATATAAGAGGTATCAAGTTAATAAGGTCGGGGGAATAAAAGGGAAAGATCGTCATAATGATGCACTGTTCGGTGACCTTTTAAGTCACCGCATTTTACTACTGTGTTTTAAATAAAACACAAAACTAAGACCCAACTATTCCGACACAAGGACGGGACACGACCCAGTAGGTCCGAGCGGGTCCACCGCCGGAAGTCGACCTTTGAGTCGCCCCCTCGGATGAAACAAAAGGGCTTCGAAGAGAAAGACACACCACAATAGGAGTCCTCCAAGAGGTGAACCAGGAGTAGGAGGTGTCTCATCGGATCTGAAGGAAGACTGTACCGTCGGATCTTGTAAGATTCACCTTTTTCGAGACAAACGCAGTTGCGACTATTACAAGGCACCCCGTTTCGTTCAGTTTTCGGTTCTGACTCAGTCACAGACTTCAATGAAACGACGACGACGATTCAGCGTAGTCAGCACAGGCTGAGACACACTGGGGTATCTGCCGTCGGGTGGTCCGAGGGGGTAGGGACCCTAAGAGGTCCGTTCTTGTGACCTCACCCAACGGTGAAGGAAGAGGTTACGTACTTTCACCTTTCACTTTCACTTCAGCGAGTCAGCACAGACTGACATGTTCCCATATTTACGACTCTCCATCCTAAAAATTTCTCCGATTGTTCAGTTAGTTTCACTCCTACGACTATTGTGAAAAAAAAAAAAGAGAGAGAAAATTGACAATGTAACCTCATATCACCTAATTGTTACAACACTATCAAAATCCCCCTATCGTTTCCCTGAGTCGGTATGTATGTACCCATAGGTAAGAGAGGGTTTAAAGGGAGGGTAGGTGTAACGGTACACCGTAACTCGTCTCAAGGAGCACACGGAAAACTCTCGTCTTAAAGAGAAGACTTCAATTTGCGGATGGACTGAGTTCTGAGTCGAAGAAGACACCGGGTGTGGGACCCAGGTCACGTACCCCTTCCCGAGACAGTGGACGATTGACGAACGACCCTCGTGTCCCGCGGCTAGTCGACAGGACTCGAGTCGAAGGGTTAATTCGAAAAATGACACACGAAACAACGGGGGAGGAGGAAGACGAAAACAGAGAGTCAGAGATTCACAGGGTCAGAACTGGGTGTAACAAAATCCACCGTCGAAGGAAAAAGGGGAACCGACATCGGAGGACTTAGAGGAGGGAACGAAAATAAGGGGTGACCTCTAACTTACGATAGGAAACTCTTATATTTAACCCAAAAGACGGTCTTTAGTCAATTCAAAATAGAAAAAAGGGGTTTCTACAAAGTGAAACAGAAATACTAAATTTATTAGTGAAAAATTAATGTGAATCGTTTATAAACAACTTACCAAGTTAATTGTACGCCCTTAAATAACCAACTCGAATTACTTTAGACAATGACGTCACAACCTCCATGGGACTCTCCAGTGGATCTGATTATTAAGAGTCGAAATGAATTTTTAGGTAGTTACCGAAGGGTGTCGTGAAACCTATTTCGGGGCAAAAGACTCATAAAGTGTTCACTGGAGAACTCCAGGAGAGTCACGAAGGTAAGAGGTCGGGGTAAAAAAAAAACAGAAACTAGTAAAGGAGAAGATATAACCTGGGTCAGAAATAAATCGAGAAGTGTAAACAGACATTTTAAGACATTTTCGCTCCGAAAGACAGTCATTCTCAGAAGAGAGAAATCGATCAGTCACGATTGCATGGGAAATCTAGATCAAAGAGACCTTGTAGTTGGTGCTGAAGTGGTATATCAGTTTGGACCCAATTTTAGAGAGTACACGAAATTTTAAGAGACCGGACTCGCGAATAGTAAGACGTCACATTAACGTTTAGCTAACAGACCGGGTGGATTACCTGACATTTAAGATCTTCCCTGGTATAGCCAGTAAGTCGGACATCGTGTAAAAATTTGTAGGACGGATCATGACACGGATCGTACACCAGCTGTGTCTCCTTGGTAAAAGCCTCAGTGACTAACGTAAGTACATCAAGTCCTCTGAAATAATGTAGACCTCTTTTAAAAGACAATAATCGGACATAAATTTGTAACACTCTTTAGACAAGTTGTGAAAGGATCTTGTCTCCAAACTTTTCTTAAAGGTCAACTTGTGTCTCAAAACGATAATTTTCTCGAACCTTTGAGGACGGGACCCTGGTACTAAAGTAGAGTGTCTACGTCTTACTTGAGATCGGATCCCTCTCTATGTGTTCACAGGGTAGAAACGCTTACCGTGACCTTGATCCGGTGGTGGGTCGAGAGACACACCCGGCACACCGGAACGACACGGCAGACTGGAGCAGGTCGGACGTCGGGATTTACAAGACAGGCGTCTACAAGTCCGCTATGGGTTGAAAGGAACCCTACTTCTACTGAGACATTTTATAGAGAGTAATCACGATAAAGGATACTGTAACCCTAGTAGTTCGGAATCACCCGGAACTCGTCTTTTCCGAGTCATTAAGATAAGTATAGTACGATCCTGAAACTTCTTCCAAATCAGAGAGAGACGACGACGACGACGACGACGATGAGGACGAGGATTCAGTGAAGTCCGCACAGACTGAGACACACTGGGGTATCTGCCGTCGGGTGGTCCGAGGGGGTAGGGACCCTAAGAGGTCCGTTCTTGTGACCTCACCCAACGGTAAAGGAAGAGGTTACGTACTTTCACTTTTCACTTTCACTTCAGTGTGTCGGCACAGGTTGAGGATCGCTGCGGTACCTGACGTCGGATGGTCCGAGGAGGCAGGTACCCTAAAAGGTCCGTTCTCATGACCTCACCCCACGGTAACGGAAGAGGCGTCAGAGAGAGACGACGAAGACGACGACGATTCAGCGAAGTCAACACAGGCTGAGACACACTGGGGTATCTACCGTCCGGTAGTCCGAGGTGGTAAGGACCCTAAGAGCTCCGTTCTTGTGACCTCACCCAACGGTAAAGGAAGAGGTTACGTACTTCCACTTTTCACTTTCACTTCAGCGAGTCAGCACAGGCTGAGAATCGCTGGGGTACCTGACGTCGGATGGTCCGAGGAGGTGGGTATCCTAAAAGGTCCGTTCTCATGACCTCACCCCACGGTAACGGAAGAGACGTCAGAGAGAGATCGACTACAGTTTTGAGAAGGAAACCCACATAGTCTACGGAATACACATAGAATGGTGTCAGTTCTCTCCATCCGTCCGACCAAAAACAGTAGGACTAAATGTCGATTCCTTTGGTTCTGATCTTTAACTGTACTCGAACCGGGTCTGTCACTGTCCGTCTCGGTTCTTTCTTGTCCATGAGTGATGTAGGGAGAACCCCTAGTATGACGACAATTGACTGGTCGAATTGTTTATGAACTACAAGGTGAGTCGTTCTCCGTTTGATGTCGTACTTTGTCTAGTTGTATTTTAGTGTTCACGAACAAAGCCCTCGTCGAACAATTTATCCGGAAGAGGTAGAAACTGTAAGTGATCGTCGGACTATCACGACACGACACCATGTGGTGGGTCCCGGTGGGAAGTCCTGTCTCCATGAGTCAGGGGGTCGACGATCCTCTCGACAGAAGAACTGAGTGTCGTACGAGGAAGGGACCCTCAGTTGAGGGAACTGACTCCCTCAACAGAAACGGGTTCAATTAACGGGAAGGGACCCTCGTTCAGACGCAACTCCCGACCAACTACGTTCCCAGGTCTCTGACTCTACAAAGGTTAGACTCTTCCCTGGTAGGTCGAAGTCTCGAGGGCACTCCCCAGTCGATTCCCGACTGTGTTGACATACCTTCAGGTAGAAGAGGAAACCGGGTCGGGACGGGGAAGGAAGTGAAGAAATCTCCTCAGTGAGGACGGACACGCGGAGTTAGTCGGAGGAACCACATTTGAGGTAAAGTCTCAATTAACGACCCCTTGGCTGGATGTTTCTCTTTAACTACTCGACCAGTAATGGGTGAGGGGTACTCCTTGACTTCCCCTCAGGAAGGGGTAGTAGTTCGACCCTCTCCTCCTCGAAGTCTCTTAGTGTTTCTCGTACTTTATACAAGACCTAAAAGGTCTTACACCTCTGACTCTGGATTGAGTCCGGACTTTACGAAAGTCGACCCTCCGAACGGCCCTCAATGAAGACTACCGACCTGTCCCGTTATCCTCCCCCTTACTCGTCGTCTACACCCAGGACCTCTTTGTCCGTAGAACTTTCTAAAAATAGGTTCTCCGACCGGATCCCCCACTTTACTGAGGAAGGACCACCTAACGGTCTGAGGTCCCCGGATCCCATGGTAGGATCACCAATCAATCTTCTCCGTTACAAAAAATTTGAAAAAAATTTATACCTGGTAAATTTTTTAGAAATAACTTAAACAATGTCATAACGAAAACAAATTACTAAAAAGCCGGTGTTCCGTACACCCTAGAATCGAGGGGTTTGTCCCTGACTTGGACGTCGGGGACGTAACCTTTCGCTTCAGAATTAGTGACCTGAAGGTCCCTTCAGGGATCTTCTCCGTTGTAACTGTGATCGTCGTACTTCCGTAACTCCCAGAGAACTTCTTTGGGGTGTTCATGAGGGCATCCCGTCGTCTCAGTCATAAATTCATAGACGTACCAATTCCCGTAATTCTTTGGGTCTCTCTTAGTCTCTCTCGTGTTCCGTATACTCTGTGCCACTGTAAAAAATGAAAAGAACAACGAGAAAAGGGGAGGGGTTGTAGTCTCCTCGGACCTCGTCGTACCACGTACCTCCTTCGTACTTTTCGGATCCCCTTACGAATTCCCTTTATTACTTTCGTTTCACTTTTCTGATATTGACGGGAAGGAAAAGGTAATAACCGAAAGAGAGAGACAAGGAAGTACACCAAACCTCTCTCTACAAAATTTAACCTACTCTCTAGCTTCAAAACTATAAGTTTAACTGGCCGATAAAATTGAGAACTTGTACTCTAGTTAATAATGATGAACTCTTACTGACTCTATCGAGACCCCAGACGGCCTTTAAAGTAGGTCCCTGTCTGTTCAGACCAAACCGACTCGTCCACTTCCCCTCCCTCTGGACTAGTCTTCCTCGTGTAAATCACAGAAGAACTTTGAATACCTCAGTTCGAGTAAGTTACTTGTCCAATATGAGTCGAAGGAGAAAACAATTAAAGGACGACTTCCGTCTCACACCGTTAAGGAAACTAGACCTTCTAAAAGAATCGTATCATGAAACGGTTCACACAAGGTATCAGACAGACTACTTACTCATAAAGAGTTTTTCCTAAGAAACATCGGTTTATTAAACCCTTTGTAACCCGACAAGTGACTATTATAAAAGAAGTCCGGAGAAGTCTCGAAAATTTTGTAATTACATGAAAAATTCAAAATTCAATTCCTACTCGAAAGGGTTGACTTTGAGTAAACCATTGATTTGGTAAAAAGACTACTCATAGAGAATCCAGATCACAAAGACCTTTACGAATCCTTATCTACTTAAAATCCTCGTGTAGAGGAACATGGGTATACAGTCTCGTCACGAAAAACCGGTACTCGTGTACCGTTCTACCCAAAGGAACCACCGAGTTACAATTTCTTAGACGGCCGGTCACGTCCTCCGTACTCAAGTTGGGTACTAGGTCCTTCTAAGGGGACCTTTTCCTTTACCGTTGGGTGAGGTCGTAAGAACGGACCTTTTAAGGTGCCTGTCTTCTCCGTCCGATACCAAGTACCCAGCGTCTCAGTCTATGTTGAATCGCTGACTTATTTGTTTTGTATACCGTTCTATCATATAACTCTATAACAGAGTCAAACTCGACACTGTTGTTTCAATGGTATCTAACCCATCGAATTTGTGGTCTTGAACTAAAGAGTATCAAGACATCCGACCCTTCAGGTTCTCGTTCCGGGACCTTCTAAGTCACAGACCACTCCCGAGTGAAGATCAAGTACCTACTGAAGTAAGAGACGGCTCAGGAGTGTACTACCTCCTGTCTCACGGTCCGAGAAGTGACAGAATGCACCCGTGGTCAGTGGAGTACCCCCGAGGTAGGAGCACTGAATTAAGGGAGAGTTTCCGGGGTTGAGGTTTGAGGTAGTGTGACACCTGATCTAACGTCGTATACTTAAAACACAATAAGAATCCCCCGTTCCAAACGTGTGTGTGACCCGGGTTGTCTATAATTGACTCTTCAATTCCAAAGTGGGAACGAAGAGTCGGATCGATACGGTACATCGTTAAAGTCCAGAGGAGATTGAATGGAAATACCCGTACCCCGAAGGACACCGTCCCAACGGTATACATAAGAAAGTGTCCTCACGTGGTATATCGTAAGTGTCTCGCCACCCCTTCCCTAGGAGTGACATCGACCCGTCGTCAAAGGGACCTCCGACAGGACGTCTGTCTTTCTTTTAGTTCGTCTACACGACATCGCTCCAGGACAACGGGTCGTAGGACTCCGGTAAGGACAAAAATCGTTCTGTGGGAGGTACTTATACCATGGAAAAAGAGAAGACTAGGAAAAGGACCCTATGTGACAGATCCAGGACCTCATGTCAGTACAGTAGATCATCATCTTCTGAACCCACTCCCCTACCAAGTCCCGTGGTCGTCAAGACCTTGGACGTAGAGAAAAAAGAGGACATAATCGTCCGTCCAAGAAATGGTGATCGCGGTGGACCCTTCGGGTATTGACAACACAATACCCCTAAGGTTGGACGATATAAGTCCGTTCCTGTCTCCGTTGTAAGTCTCCCTTAACCCGTACTCTTGTCGTGGTAGACAACAACTCTGTTCCTCGAGGCTCCCTTTTTATAGTATGTTTCTCCTTTTAAGAAAAGTACCAAGTTGAATAATAAAGGAGTTAGGGTGTGTAATGAAAACGGGAACGACATTTTTAAGATAACTAAATATTATTTCGAGACGGACACCTCCCCTTTACTCTCGCGTCCTCGGGTACTGACTCAATAACACGAACAACAATTATAAACCACATCGACCGTTTTACTGATACCTTTCACACCAGGGACTTCTCTTCCGAAGGGTCTTCGGTGTCTTAAAGGTAGTCGTGGAGGGAGTAGAGAGGCGTGCCACAGAGTGGAGGAGACTCCATAGGGACCCATGGAAACTCCTATTTTCTTCTCCTACTAAATTCCCTTAATTTTTTTTTAAAAGGACATTCGTTGGGTTGTCTTCTTGTCACATGGATGTCTTCTTATTTGTCGGTGAGTGGAACCTAAAGTGACGTTGTGTCTTGGTGGTAGAGGTCTCCAAATCTACTTCTTCCACCACTGGGTTCTTAAGATGGAAACCGATTTAACAATAAGTACACACTTCGACGTTTTTCTGTGAAAGTCCTTACGTCACCAAATCTTTCGTACAGTGAAAGAATAAGAAGGGTCTTTGACGATATTCTACATAAAACCGACTGATCCTCTATTTAGTTTAGTTCCTAATTTTTCACCTACTCTCGCATGTGACGGTCCTTTTAGAGGTATACAAGGGTTCTCATATTTTCTCGGGTTCAGTGTAAAAGATTGACCCCACGTTATCTCAAAAAAAAAATTATATTTAAATAAATAAAATTAACCTCCGATTAATGAAATGTTATAACATAACCAAAACGGTATGTAGTTGTACTTAGGCTGTGTCCATATGTGCACAAGGGGTAGGACTTGAGGAGAGGGAGGAGGGAGGGGCATGGTAGGGAGACCCAGCAGGGTCACGTGGTCGGGGTTCGTAGGTCATAGTACGTAGCTTGGACCTGACCACTAAGTAAAGTATATACTATAATATGTACAAAATTACGGTAAGAGGGCTTAGTAGGATGGGAGAAGGAGAGGGTGTCTCAGGTTTTCTAACTAGACACAGAGAAAACGACAGAACGTATGTTCCAATAGCAATGGTAGAAAGATTTAAGGTATATATACGCAGTCATATGACATAACCACAAAAAGAAAGACCGAATGGAGTGAGACATATTAGTCGAGGTCAAAGTAGATGGAGTAACCTTAACTAAGTTTACATAAAAATTTACCGACTCATTATGAGGTAACACATATCTATGGTGTCGAAAGAATAGGTAAGTAGACGACTACCTGTAGATCCAACGAAGGTACAGGACCGACATTATTTGTCACGACGTTACTTGTAACCCCATGTGCACAGAGAAAGTCAAGACCAAAGGAGACACACATACGGGTCGTCACCCTAACGACCCAGTATTCCGTCAAGATAAAGTTATCTCAAAAATTTTTAGGTATTATTCACCTTAGTTCTTCATTGAAAGTATTTACTGAAGACCTACTTTCTACTTTATTTTTACGTTAATATCTTTTACTCCTTAAGTTATATTATTTTTGTAAAGGATTAAATTAGGATTAGTAAAGTAATTATTTTATTCAACAAGATACCCCACTGTTAGTAACACTAGTACTATCCTCAAGGGTGGAAGGGGACTCTTCGTTTACTACCTCTCTCCTCGGTGGATGGGTCCTCTTCGTGGACTTGACGGGTTCTTCGGGAGTCGCTCTCTCCCACCAACTTGAGTAGACTATCCTCAATCGACTTCTTATTCTTTTTATCGTCCCTACAGACAAGACTCAAGTTTTTCTGTCTTTCCCCTTAGTTTCCGTAGTCGTCCTATCTCGATCTCTGAACGGACGTCCAGAACTCCAAGTTCCTTAGGGTTCAGGTGGGAGTGTAGGGACAAGTGCTACTTGAACCAACGTAGCGTGCACGGGGAGGTCCTTTGACTGACTCGTCAGTGTAGTCGGGAACCGACGACAGGTACCACGGACGAACCCCTCTAGCGGTTTCAGATGGACTCCGTAACGGAAATCCCCGGGGAACCCTCAGGAGTCACGATATGAACTCACATCCTCGTCCTTCGGATCCCCGTCCAGATACTTTACGGGAGTTCACCGGGAATCTCTAGGAGAGGACCACTCAACGGGAGACGGGGAAACGGACGGGGTTGGTCGTGGAGACGGGTTTCGGGTATATCGCTCCCGGTGAGAAGGAGATAAATGGTGAAAAAGGAAGGAAGTGGGTACGAGTGTCTCCTACGATTAGACCGTCACGGGTGACGAGTGTCCGGAGGATCCTTGAGGGGGGTCGTCGTCACGTTTCCCATGGGACCCGTCGTCAAGAGTACAGGAACCCTCCGACAGGACAACATCAGGAAGACCGTTGACCCCGTCTCCAGGACGAAGGAGAGTGTAGGGGTCTACACCAAACGTCCTACCTTGTACTCTTACTGAGTGGTTCACGGTTCCGACGACTACGAACCCTTCACCGAACAGGGTGTCCATCCTGTGGACCCCTTCCCTTGTAGGACCGTGGGACTCTTTTCCTGTTCTATGACCCAGGTGACCTACGTCGAGGGCCATACACACCGGTCCTCGGGGGGACGTATAGTCACCAGCACGATGTCACACCCGGAAACTCGTACCTCGTGGGGGAGTGGGGATCACGGGAGACGGGGAAGGAGGTGACGTGACGGACCAGGTGGTCGCGGTGACACATCGGACAGAGACGTAACGAAAGGACGGAAGTCGAGGCATGAAAGAGAAACTGGAAGATTTACGGTAGACTTCTACTGAAAGGATGTTGGGTTTAGACTAGTGTAGAAGTAGGGAATGTAAAAAGACCCGGACGAGCAATCAGGAAACCTATCATGGACTTCCGTTGACGTACTAAGACGTACAGAAAGGACCCGAATAAAACGAGGAAAGACAGAGTCTGAGAAGAGGTCGGAGAGACTGAATCATAAAGACAGAACCCGACGACGAGTACGAGGTACGTGACGGACTACTCTGTCGAGACGAGAAAGTAGTCTCTCTCGTCGAAGAAGAGTATGATACCCAGAGTCTGTAAGAAACTCGTCCTGTCGGAAGCGACCGGGAACTCCGGACCGAATCCGTCACGAAGTCTCAAGACGTCCGTATAAAAAGAAAGGGTAGTGTCGTCCGTAGTGCGGGTTGACATAACGAATAAAAGACCATGTGAGTGTTGTCTGGAATCCAAGACGGTCCGGTCCTTTACAAAAGACTAGTGAAAAACAAATACATAAACAAACCTAGGACGACGACTGAGTATTGACCAAGTTTTTCACGAACGTGACTACTTGTATCGACGTTTTTAGGAGTTGTCTTAAAATCGTTTGTCTTAAGTCTTTGTGTAGTTTTTCGAGTATGTGGTACTAGTTCAACCCAAATAAGGTCCTTACGTTTCTAAGAAGTCATATATGTTTAGTTAGTCACACTATATGGTATAATTGTTTAACTTTCTATTTTTGGTATACTAGTAGAGTTATCTACGTCTTTTGCGGAAACTGTTTTAAATCGGGGTTAAATACTAATTTTTTGAAGTTTGTTACCCGTATCTTCCTTGGATGGAGTTGTATCATTTCCGGTATATATTATTTGGATATCGTTTGCAATAAGAGTTACCACTTTTTGACTTTCCTAAAGGGTATTCTAGTCCTTGTTCTGTTCCCACGGGTGAAAGTGGTGACAATAAGTTGTATCAAGGCCTTCAGAATCGATGTTGTTAGTCTCTTCTTTTTCTTTCTTTTCCTTAGGTCCATCCTTTTCTTCTTTATTTCGAGAGTGACAAACGTCTACTGTACCATGACATGTATCTTTTGGGAATTCTATCATAGTCTCTTAATGATCTCGATTAGTCACTTAAATCGTTTCAACGTCCTATGTTTTAGTTATGTGGTTTTAGTGAACGTAAATATATATGATTGTTACTTTTTAGTCTTTTTCTTTAATTCCTTAGTTATGGTAAGTGGTAACGTTGTTTTTCTTAGTTGATAGATCCTTATTTGAACGGATTCCTCTATTTTCTTGACATGTGTCTTTTAATATTCTGTGATTACTTTCTTTAGTTTCTGTTGTATTTCTCTACCTTTCTATAGTGTACAACGACCCATCCTTCTTAGTTATAACACTTTTACTGATATGACGGTTTGTGTTAGATGTCTAAGTTATACTTGGGATAGTTTAATGGTTACCGTAAAAAGTGTCTTGATCTTGTTTTTTTAAGTATACCTTTGTGTTTTATGGGACGTATCGGTTTCGTCAGAACTCTTTCTTCTTACCTCGACCTACTTAGTTTGAAGAACTGAAGTCTAATACGATGTTTCGATGTCAGTAGTTCTGTCACACCATGACCGTGTCTTTGTCTTCATATCTGGTTACCTTGTTCTATCTTTCGGGTCTTTATTTGAGTACGTGGATACCCATGGAATAAAAACTGTTTCCTCCGTTTTTATACGTTACCTCGTTTCTGTCGGAGAATTTATTCACGACCCTTTTGACCCGTCGATGTACATATTCTTACTTTAATCTTGTGAAGGATTGTGGTGTGTGTTTCTCTTTTATTTTTACCTAATTTCTGGATTTACATTCTGGTCTTTGATATTTTAAGAATCTCCTTTTGTATCCGTCTTGTGAGTCACTGTATTTAGTTTCACTCGAGGAGATACTGGGTGGAGGATCTCATTACCTTTATTTCTGTTTTCATTTGTTCACCTTGGACTAATTTTTGCAAACGTGTCGTTTCCTTTGATATTCGTTCCACTTTTCTGTTGGGAGTCCTATCCTCTTTTATTATCGTTTACTTTGTTGACTGTTCCCTAATTAAACTTTTATATACTCGTCGAGTACGTTGAGTTACGGTCTTTTTGTTTGTTGGGTTAGTTTTTCAACCTTTTTCTGGATTTCTCTGTAAAGAGGTTTCTTCTGTATGTCTACCGATTATTTGTGTACTTTTCTACGAGTTGTAGCGAGTAATAATCTCTTTACGTTTAGTTTTGACGTTACTCTATAGTGGTGTGTGGTCAGTCTTACCGATAGTAGTTTCTCAGATGTTTGTTATTTACGACCTCTCCCACACCTCTTTTCTCTTACGAGAACGTGACAACCACCCTTACATTTAACTACGTCGGTGACACCTCCTGCTATACCTCTAAGGAATTTTTTGATCCTTATTTTGGTACCATACTGGGTCGTTACCGTGAGGATCCGTATATGGGACTCCTTTGGTCCCAACTTTTTCTGCGTACATAGGACAACAAGTGACGTCGTAACAAATTTAATCGATCTTGTACCTTCGTTGGATCTACAGGTAACTGTCTACTTACCTATTTCGTCAAAACCATGTATATGTGTTACTTTATAATGAGTCTGTATTTTTCCTTGTGTAAACTCAGTCAAGACTACTCCACCTACTTGGATCTTGGATGATATACCTCACTTCACTCAGTCTTTCTCTTTCTATTTATAACATAAGATTGTGTGTATATGTCTTAGATCTTTTTACCATGACTTCTTAAATAAGTGTCCCGTCGTTACCTCTCTGTCTGTCTCTCTTATCTGAATACCTACACCCCTATCCCCTCCTCTCCTACTCTACACCTTTCTCATTGTACCTTGAATATAATGGTATACATTTTATCTATCGGTTACCCCTAAACGACATATCGAGTTCTTTGAGTTTCTCGGCGAGACATAGTTAGATCTCCCCACCTACCCCTCCCTTTACCCTCTCTCCAAGTTTTCCCTCCCCTATGTTTGTGGGAGAAGGTTGTTGTGTTCTCTTCTGAGATGTGTACCTGTAGTGGTCTACCAGTTGTGGTTTTAGTCTAACTAATATAAGAAACGTCAGTTTCTTATATAGAAACGTCAGTTGTTTTTGTTCTGGTCCTCGACTGACACCGAGTCTAGTACTTGAGGAATAACGGTTTAAGTCTGAATTTAACTTCTTTCATCCCTTTTGGTGATCTGGTAATTACGTACGGGATTTATTTTAGGGAATACTAATATGTCACCTTCACTCTTTATCTAAATTCCCGGATCTAGACTATCTATCTCACGGACTACTTGATACCTTACTCCAAGTACTGTGACATGTCCTCTGTCCCTAGATCTGGTAGGGGTACCTTTTCTTTACGTTTTTTTTTTTTTTTTTTTTTTNCGTTTTTTCGTTTTACCGACAGACCCCTCCGGAATGTTTATCGACACTTTTCTTCTCTCCACTTTTCGTTTCCTCTTTTCCTTTCTATATTCGTAGACTTACGTCTCAAGGGTTTCTTATCGTTCTTCTCTATTCTTTCGGAAGAAGTCACTAGTTACGTTTCTTTATCTCCTTTTGTTGTCTTACCCTTTCTGATCTCTAGAGTTCTTTTAATCTCTATGGTTCCCTTGTAAAGTCCGTTTCTACCCGAGTTATTTCCTGTCTTTACCAGACCTGGATTGTCTTCGTCTTCTATAATTCTCCACCGTTCTTATGTACCTTCTTGATATGTTTTTTCTAGAAGTGCTGGGTCTATTAGTACTACTACACTAGTGATTAGATCTCGGTCTGTAGAACCTTACACTTCAGTTCACCCGGAATCTTTCGTAGTGATACTTGTTTCGATCACCTCCACTACCTTAAGGTCAACTCGACAAAGTTTAGGACTTTCTACTACGACACTTTCACGACGTGAGTTATACGGTCGTTTAAACCTTTTGAGTCGTCACCGGTGTCCTGACCTTTTCCAGTCAAAAGTAAGGATAGGGCTTCTTTCCGTTACGGTTTCTTACATTTTGATGGTGTGTTAACGTGAATAGAGTGTACGATCATTTCATTACGAGTTTCAAGAGGTTCGGTCCGAAATAGTTATGTACTTGACACTTGGGGACTACAAGTTCGACCAAAAGCTTTTCCGTCTCCTTGGTCTCTAGTTTAACGGTTGTAGGTGACCTAGTACCTTTTTCGTTCTCTCAAGGTCTTTTTGTAGATGAAGACGAAATAACTGATACGGTTTCGGAAACTGACACACCTAGTGTTATTTGACTCCTGTTAAGACTTTCTCTACCCTTATGGTCTGGTGGACTGGACGGAGAACTCTTTAGACATACGTCCAGTCCTTCGTTGTCAATCTTGACCCTTACCTTGTTGTCTGACCAAGGTTTATCCTTTTCGTCATGCAGTTCCGACATATAACAGTGAGACATTTAAGATACGTCTCATGTAGTACTCTTTACGACCCGACCTTCTTTGTGTTCGACCTTAGTTCTAACGACCCTCTTTCTAGTTAGTGGAGTCTATACGTCTACTGTGGTGGGAATACCGTCTTTCACTTCTCCTTGATTTCTCGGAGAACTACTTTCACTTTCTCCTCTCACTTTTTCAACCGAATTTCGAGTTGTAAGTCTTTTACTTCTAGTACCGTAGACCAGGGTAGTGAAGTACCCTTTATCTACCGCTTTGTCACCTTTGTCACAGTCTGAAGTAAAAAAATCCGAGGTTTTAGTGACGTCTACCGCTGACGTCAGTACTTTAATTTTCTGCGAATGAGGAACCTTCTTTTCAATACTGGTTGAATCTGTCGTATAAGTTTTCGTCTCTGTAATGAAACGGTTGATTCCAGGTAGATCAGTTCCGATACCAAAAAGGTCACCAGTACATACCTACACTCTCAACCTGACACTTCTTCCGACTCGTGGCTTCTTAACTACGAAAACTTGACACCACAATCTCTTCTGAGAACTCTCAGGGAACCTAACGTTCCTCTAGGTTGGTCGGGTAAGACTTCCTCTAGTCAGGACCCTAAAGAAACCTTCCTTACTACGATTTCGACTTTGAGGTCATGAAACCGGTGGAGTACGCTTCTCAACTGAGTAACCTTTTCTGAGACTACGACCCTCCCTAACCCCCGTCCTCCTCTTCCCCTACTGTCTCCTACTCTACCGACCCACCGTAGTGCCTGAGCTACTTGCACTCAGACTCACTTGAGACCCTCTACCACTACCTGTCCCTCCGGACCACACGACGTCAAGTACCCCAGCGTTTCTCAGCCTGTGCTGACTCACTGACTTGACTTGACATATACATATGGATACCGACTAAGTACAACGTCAAACTGTCTTTTATTTTAAGACAATTCGATAATAGGAAGTTATTTTTTTTTTGTTTGTTTTTCTCCACGACGGCCCGAACCGGTTAGTCTCTCGTCTCACCCCGGGGAGGGGCGACCACTGACCTCCTCACCCCACCCAACCCCGTCACCGAGACCACACACGTGAGGAGCCATTTCAAACGTCTGACGACACTCAGGGACAAGAATGGGACGCGCTCAGGTGTTCGGCGAAAGAGACAACAGACTGGACGACCCGAGACGCTACGGTCACCTGGAGTCGTTCACCAGGCCCGGAAACTCGGACGTCCTTCTCCTACTCTCCGGCGTCGTGAGAGACGCCGTCCCGCCTCAAGCTGCTTGACCCGTTTCACGACTGTGGATGGGTCTAATTCTTGGTCGAGTGGTCGTAATGTACCCTACCGGAACTAGGTCCATTTAACTTGTGGGACCAGAACTGTCTAGGCCACGAGGGTCGTCCTTCCTGGGGTTTATATCCCTTACTGTCATAAAGGACCACCAGTTGTACTTCCCGTTGTTGTACTCGTCAGTGTCAAGAGAGGTCAATACACCCGGGACCCGGAGGGTTCCCACGACCGGACGTGGTGATGTAGACCGACCAAATGTTCGTCCTTTCTGGTGGTTTCACACTGCTAGGATAAAAGTCGTTGGATAGACCTCCGGTGGCACCGTTTAAGTTCCACCGGAGAAAAACGTTTTTCATACTCGAGACCTGGGATCACCGGCCGTGCACAATGGTCCGACTTACCCTACTAATACACGGGTTTGAGATCCTCGTCGACAGACCCTTCATGTCCTCTACCTGTGACAGGGTCTCAAGGGTTTGTCACAAAGTCAAATCGCTACGTACATCTAAAAGGGGGTAGAGGGACGGGTTCGGGACTCGCCAATCTAAATCTAAATCCTACTGAAAAGGAAGGAAGACGGACAGAACATATTAAAATCCCTCAAATACAAAACTAGCTTAAACTTGAGGCAAAACCACTCCGTAAGAAACCATGACACTACCCCAAATAGTTTTACAATTATGTTCTTGTTGTTGGTCTGAAATTTCTTCTTTTTGTTTAAGACCATTTTTCTGGTCCAAATGTCATAATCTCGTCTCGAAGTTTCTTAGAAATTCCCTCCAACTTTTACTTTTTTCTAACCAACGGAGGCGGAAACACTCGGACTCGTGTCTTAACACACACTTTCGTGGATGACCGTACACAAAAGTACCGGAACAGAGTGATCCTGTTGGTCCCCGACCGTACAGGTGAGTGGCAGTTGCAGAGTCCGATCAACGACCCATAGTCACAGGACAAGACCGAGAAAATTACTCGTTATGATCTCTTTCGAGTTCTCTTCAGTGAAACGACAATTTCGGACCGGTAGATCCACTCGTCGTCCCGTACCATTCTCCAATAGTCTTTAGGCTTTCAGACACGAACAATTTAACTAAGGAGAAACCCCATTTTTTCTTTCGGTCAGACCTCAACCAATTGCAACACAATTAAAACGACAAACGAATATCAACTTGTTTTTATTTTTGTGACACATCTACCTTTTTTTTACTTTTCCTTTTTCTTAGT
The DNA here is from genome assembly GCA_006410555.1 of Capra ibex. Lineage (NCBI taxonomy): Eukaryota > Metazoa > Chordata > Mammalia > Artiodactyla > Bovidae > Capra > Capra ibex. The sequence continues at coordinate 6,780,687 of SJYO01035988.1, forward strand.
TCTACTTATAAAATAAAAAAAAGTAATTTAAAAATAAAAATGAAATAAAATGAAATGTTATGACATAACCAAAACGGTATGTAACTGTACTTAGGTGGTGCCCACATGTACGCTAGGGTTTGTACTTGGGGGAGGGTGGAGGGAGGGGTGTTGTAGGGAGACCCAGTAGGGGCACGTGGTCGGTGTTCGTACGACATAGGACGTAACCTGTATCTGACCACTAAGCTAAGAATGTACTCACATATGTACAAAGTTACGGTAAGAGAGTTTAGTAGGGTGGGAGAGGGAGAGGGAGACTCAGGTTTTCAGGCGATATGTGTAGACACAGAAAAAACGACAGAACGTATGTCCCAGTAGTAACGGTAGAAAGATTTAAGGTATATATACACAATCATATGACATAACCACAAAAAGAAAGACCGAATGAAGTGAGACATATTAGCCGAGGTCAAAGTAGGTAGAGTAGTCTTGACTAAGTTTACTTAAGAAAAATTGCCGACTCATTATGAGGTAACACATATACATGGTGTCGAAAGAATAGGTAAGTAGACGACTACCTGTAGATCCAACAAAGGTACAGGACCGATAATATTCGTCACGACGCTACTTGTAACCCCATGTATACAGAGAAAGTTAAGACCAAAGGAGCCACACATACGGGTCGTCACCCTAACGACCCAGTATTCCATCAAGATAAACGTTAAAAAATTCCTTAGAGGTGTGACAAGAGGTATCACCGACATGATCAAACGTAAGGGTGGTTGTCACATCCTCCCAAGGGAAAAGAGGTGTGGGAGAGGTCGTAAATAACGAACGTCTAAAAACCTAGCGTCGGTAAGACTGACCACACTTCACCATGGAGTAACACCAAAACTAAACGTAAAGAGATTATTACTCACTACAACTCGTAGAAAAGTACACAAACAATCGGTAGGCATACAGAAGAAACCTCTTTACAGATAAATCAAGAAACCGGGTAAAAAACTAACCCAGCAAATAAAAAGACCTTAACTCGACGTATTCAACGAACATATAAAAACTCTAATCAACAAACAGTCAACGAAGTAAACGATAATAAAAGAGGGTAAGTCTTCCGACAGAAAAGTGGAACGAATATAAAAGGAAACAACACGTCTTCGAAAATTAAAATTAATCTAGGGTAAACAAATAAAAACGAAAATAAAGGTCTTAAGACCCTCCACCTAGTATCTCCTAGGACGACACTAAATACAGACTCTCACAAAACGGATACAAGAGGAGATCCTCAAAATATCAAAGACCAGAATGTAAATCTAGAAATTAGGTAAAACTCAAATAAAAACACACGCCACAATCTTTCACTAGATCAAAGTAAGAAAATGTTCACCAACTGGTCAAAAGGGTCGTGGTGAACAATTTCTCTAACAGAAATGAGGTAACATATAAGAACGGAGGAAACAGTTTCTATTCCACAGGTATACACACACCTAAATAGAGACCCGAAAGATAAAACAAGGTAACTAGATATACAGACAGAAACACGGTCATGGTATGACAGAACTACTGACACCGAAACATCATCTCGGACTTCAGTCCGTTCAACTAAGGAGGTCAAGGTAAGAAGAAAGAGTTCTAACGAAACCGATAAGCTCCAAAAAACATAAAGGTATGTTTAGAACTTTAATAAACAAGATCAAGACACTTTTTACACCGACCATCGAACTATCCCTAACGTAACTTAAACATTTAACGAAACCCATCATATGAGTAAAAGTGATATAACTAAGAAGGCTAGGTACTTGTACCATATAAAGAGGTAGATAATCACAGGAGAAACTAAAGAAAGTAGTCACAAAATATCAAAAGATATATATCCAGAAATCAAAGAAATCCATCTATATAAGGATTCATAAAATAAGAAAAGCAACGTTACCACTTACCTTAACAAAGGAATTAAAGAAAAAGATGAAAGAGTAATAAGCACATATCCTTACGTTCCCTAAAGACACACAACTAAAATATAGGACGTTGAAATGATATAAGTAACTAATCGAGATCATTAAAAGACCACCTCAGAAATCCCAAAAGGTACATCTCCTAGTACAGTAGACGTTTGTCACTCTCAAAATGAAGAAGAAAAGGTTAAACCTAAGGAAAATAAAGAAAAAGACGAGACTAACGACACCGGTTTTGAAGGTCTTGATACAACTTATCATCGCCACTTTCACCTGTGGGAACAGAACAAGGACTGAAATCCCCTTTACGAAAGTTAAAAAGTGGTAACTCCTATTACAAACGACACCCAAACAGTATATATCGAAAATAATACAACTCCATACAAGGAAGATAAGGACGAAAGACCTCTCAAAAATAGTATTTACCTACAACTTAAAACAGTTTCCGGAAGAGACGTAGATAACTCTATTAGTATACCAAAAATAAAAAGTTAAACAATTACACCACTTAATGTAACTAACTAAACGCCTATAACTTCTTAGGAACGTAGGGACCCTATTTCGGGTGAACCAGTACCACATACTAGAAAAATTACACAACAACCTAAGACTAACGATCTTAAAACAACTCCTAAAAACGTAGATACAAGTAGTCACTATAACCGGACATCAAAAGAAAAAAACACTGTAGAAACAGTCCAAAACCATAATCCCACTACCACCGGAGTATCTTACTCAAACCTTCAAATGGAAGGAGACGTTAAAAGACCTTCTCAAACTCCTCCTATCCACAATCGAGAAGAGCTTTAAAAACCATCTTAAGTCGACACTTCGGCAGACCTGGACCCGAAAACAAACGACCTTCTAAAGACTAATGTCAAAGTTAAAGGCACGAACACTACCCAGACAATTCTAAAAGATAAAGAAGGACCAAGTCAAAACCTTTTAACATGAAAAGATTCTTAAACAGGTAAAGAAGGTGCAACAGGTAAAATAACCGTATGTTGACGACTATCATCAGAGAATACTAGGAAACATAAAGACACAACAGACAACACTAGAGAGGTAAAAGTAAAGATTAAAATAACTAAACTAAAAAGAGAGAAACGAAGAACTACTCAGACCGATTACCAAACAGTTAAAATAAATAGGAAAGTTTCTTGGTCGAAAACCGAAACAACTAAAAACGATACCAGAGAAAACAAAGAAAACGTAAATAAAGACGGGATTAAAAATTCTAAAGAAAGGAAGATGATTGAGACCCCAAGAGGTTAAGAGGGAAAAGATCAACGAAATCCACATCTCAATCCAATAAATAAACTGAAAAAAGAACAAAGAACTCCATACGGACATCACGATATTTGAAAGAAGAATCGTGACGAAAATATCACAGGGTGTCCAAAACCCAACAACACAAAAGTAAAAGTAATCAAAGATACGTATAAAACTAAAGAAAGAACTAAAGAAGACATTAAACAACCAATAAGTTGGAGGTATACAACCTTAAAAATTATGAAAAAGAAGACATTAACTCTAGATTAGAATTACGTAATACCAGTCTTTTCTACGAACCTTACTAAAACTAAAAAAACTTAAATAGTTCCAATCTAAATACCGGGTCCTACACTAGATAGGACCTCTTCCAAGGTACTCGTGAACTCTTTTTCCACTTTAAGTAATAAAACCCCACTTCACAGAATATCTATAGTTAATCCAGATTGACCAGATTACATAGTGAATTTCAAACACAAAGAAACAATTAAAAGACAATTCAACTAGACAGGTATCCACATTCACCCCATAATTTCAGAGGGCGATAATAACACAATAAAAATTAAAGGGGAAAGTATGAACAATCGTAAACAGAATGTATCACGTTACGAGGATATAACCCACGTATATACAAATATTAACAATATAGAAGAAGAACCTAACTAGGAAACTAGTAATACATCACCGGAAGAAATAGAGAAAAGTGTCGGAAACAAAATTTCAGATAAAATAGCCTATACTCATAACGATGAGGACGAAAGAAAACCAGCGATAAACACACCTTATAGAAAAAAGGTCGGGAAGTGAAAGTCAGACATACACAGGGAACAAAACTCCACCCAGAAAACATTCGTCGTATATCTCCCCAGAACAAAAACATAGGTAAGCCGGTTAGAAACAGAAGACCAACCCCGTAAGTTGGGTAAATGCAATTTCCATTAATAACTATCCATACTAGGACAAGGGTAAATGAAATAACAAAACCCAAGCCCAAATATGTGGAAAAAACACAAAGGACAGATCTCTTATAGAAAAGCTTAAACAACCTCTCGACCAAACCACCACGACTTAAGAGAGTCGAAAACGAACAGACATTTCGAAAACTAAAGAGGAAGCATAAACTTACTCTAGGAACGACCCATGTCATTAGACCCGACATCCAATAAAAGAAAGTAGTGAAATTCATACAGAACGGTAAGGGAGGACCGGACTTCTCAAAGATAACTTTCTAGTCGACATTAGGAATACCCTTAGGGGAACACACAATAAACAAAAAGGGAACGACGAAATTTATAAACAAGAAACACAAACTAGAAACAATTAAACTAATTATACACAGAACCCCACAAAACGGAACCGAAATAGGACAAACCTTGTGAGACACAAAGAACCTGAACCCACTAATAAAGGAAGGGGTAAAATCCCTTCAAAAGTTGATAATAGAGGAGTTCCTAAAAGAGTACCAGAAAGAAAAACAGAAGAAGAAGACTCTGAGGATATTAAGCTTACAACCTCGCAAAGTACAACAGGACCTCCAGAGACTCCAACAGGAGTAAAGAAAATTAAGCAAAAAGAAAAAAGGAGAGACGAATTAAAAAAAGATGGTAAGATAGAAGATAAAGTGATTAGGATAGAAGACGGAGGCATTAAGATAAACAACGGAGGTCTCACAAAGACTAGAGTAAATAACGTAATAAGTAATATATAACTGAGAAAAAATAAAGAAGATTCAGGAACAATTTGGAAAGAACGTAGAAGAGTTAGGAACAGAGATCCGATAAATAGACACTAAGGTAAAACTAAAGTTCTAAAACCTAGTAAAAGTGATAGTTAAAATTCTTAAGAAAGAGTCCATCTAAGGGATAGAGAAGGAGGGAACAAACCAAACCACCCGTAAAGAGGACAAGGAAATGGACGACTCATAAGGAGATAGAGAAGTAGAACCAATATAACGACGTAAACCCCACCGGAAAATTATAAGACCTTTAAACACCTCGAAACAAATAATACCTCGAAGGAGTGACACCCACCCCAACATAGTCACCGAACAGTTCCAAAGGACCAATCCCTCCGAACACAACCTCAAGACCACCCACTTCGACCCAAAGAAGAGAGACCTCACGTCACCTCACTGGTCATTACCCAATACTCTGCAGCTTCCAAAACCTCATCGAAACTCGACGGACATATAACTTCGAGTCCCCACACAAGGACACAACGACCTCTTAAACACACGATACAGAACGAGACCTTGAACAACAGGGAACCCACCACGAATCAAAGTCACATCCATACCTCCGTAAACTACTCGAGGACAAGGAATTACAAGGGACTTAAGTCCTCAAGAGACTACAAGAGTCCGAAACCTAAATTCGGAGGACGAAGACCAAAAGTCAAAATAAAAACGTCATCGGAGTTCTGAAGAGGTAGATATGTCGTGGCTACTATTTTGTAGATCCAATTTCTACTTTTCAAAGAGGTGTAACTCCCTGTGGGTCTCTCCAAGTGACTCAATGTACCTCTTCTCTTCTCCCTCCCCCATCATTCTCCACTGACCTTACTCTATGACACTCTAGTTTTCTCCTCTCTCGTTCGATCGGACATCAGTGAAGGAATACACGCGAGGTATCAGACCTGGCGAGTTTCCATAAATACCTCAATATGTCCCTTCTCCTCTCCCTCCTTCATCTGTCTCCACCGGTCCTCCTATTCTCTCTCCTTACTTTTCCTCTCTCTGTTTAGGACGGTCATTGGTCAAGGAATCCACAAGAGGTGGGTAGACCTTGTGTGTCTCTAAGTGTCTCAACCTATCTCTTCTCTACCCCATCCTTTCTCTGTCTCCGGTGGACCACCTCTTTTTCCTCTCAGGTTTCCTCCTCTCTCAGTTCGGTTATTAGAGCGAGAGTCCATTTTAACCCATTACTTCAAACCCAAAAATTTACATGTTTTAACTGTTGTTTATGGTTTTTCGTTTCTAATTTTTAGATCTCATCTCCAACCTAAAAGTTTTTATGTTATAATTTCTTCTCTTCGGTTTCCTTTTTCCTTTTTCCTTTTTTTTTTTTTTCTTTTTTTTCGGTGTTCTTAATAAATTTTTGAGGTCGTTGTTGGTATATTTTTGACATATACCACAAACGGAATTTTTTTATCCCAGAAAAAAAACTTTTCATTATCATCCAATATCTTTATTTTAAATCTCCTCTTTATCTCCTGAATTGTTAATTTTTTTTTCAATCTTTTTTTTTTCGTTCCTTTTTTTCTCCCCCCCCCCTTTTTNATCTCCTGAATTGTTAATTTTTTTTTCAATCTTTTTTTTTTTTTCGTTCCTTTTTTTCTCCCCCCTTTTTTTTTCCTTACTAAAATTTTTATCATTTTTATATAGACCGGGAAGAGACTACAATACCCGGCACACCCTAGTGAAGGTCCCACCAAGGGAGACAAATTGAAGAAGACAAACGACCAAAAAATCCGAGTGATCAAGTCAGAGCGACACCCCTCCCCCCCTACGACGTTTGTTTATCGTGACAGCACACGTGTGTCACAGAGTCGGGGCGACCTGGACAAGGAAGAGTGCCGCGTGTTTGGCGAGACCAAGATGCTACGAGTCGGTCCTTGGCAGACTCCGGCCGGGATCCGACGTACGTGGAGGGGCCAGATTCGGTGAGTCCAAGCCACGAGGTCATCGGGAGTCTCCGAGTCTAAACCAACCCTGACGAAAAACACGGGAATGGTCCAGGCTCATCGAATCCTCAAACCGCTCGCGCTAGCGACGCTCAACAGTGGAAAAGACAGAGACGACGAGTCAAAAGACCCACCTGGCGACCGCGGGGAACACTCCGTCTACCACCGACAGGTCGTGGGGGTCTTCAGAATCGTTTCTTCGGACGAACGTCAAACCATCCATCTCAGAGAGGCCCCGACGTTAACGGGGAAAGGTCGGGAATGCCGAGACCGACTGACAGGGACCGCCCCCTACCAGACGTCGGCCGATAAAGGTAAGACAGGAAACAAGACACGCGCCAGGACCGCCACAGAATACAAACTCGAAAAGCGCACCATCGATAGGGTGTCAGACCAAACGATCGGGTTCAATCTAACAAGACCAATACGCACCCCGCAAGGACGGGCTAAGAATGTTTCGAGACGTCGGGCGCGGAGGACTCGAAGGGACGGGACGGCGGTGAACGATCACTACCTACGTCCGCAGACACGACGAAAAGGCGACCCCCTCAATGACAACCCGAACATTAGAGAACCAAAATTAATAAAGAAATAAAAAGGGAAGGACAATACAACGGGAGACACAAAGGTTCCGAGCGGTGTNAGGACGGGCTAAGAATGTTTCGAGACGTCGGGCGCGGAGGACTCGAAGGGACGGGACGGGGGTGAACGATCACCACCTACGTCCGCAGACACGACGAAAAGGCGACCCCCTCAATGACAACCCGAACATTAGAGAACCAAAATTAATAAAGAAATAAAAAGGGAAGGACAATACAACGGGAGACACAAAGGTTCCGAGCGGTGTCTGAGCCGTCCCTCTCACAAAGGACCACAAACCTTTGGAGAGAAGAATTTTAAGGGAAGGGCCCTGTCCGAAGGGAAGGGTCCTGCCTCGAGGGAGGGGTGGAGGAAACAGAGAGAAAAGCAGAAAATATAAAAAAGGATGGAAAAAAACTTCTGTTACTAGACGAAAAGACCAACGGACTACAGGAGACGGTCGGATGTCTTCAACAAAACACCTCAAACGAGTCGCAACTTTACAAGAAAACTCCTTAAACACTCCCTCTTTCACCAGAAGGACAGGATAAGGAGGCGGTAGAATCCTGGCGGGGGGTTCTAATTATAAAATTTAATAAAATTTATAAAGACTGAAGTTTAAAGGTTAAATACATTTATAACAACAAAATATGTTAAATAGTTAAGTCTTTCGAGTACCTTGTTGATTTTTAATATTATGTAGTTGGTCTTCAGACAGAGAGATCTATGTATATACGTATGTGTATGTTGATATCATACATAAATATTTTTATCTTAATAGAACACATAACGAAACATCGGAGGAAAAAAGAACGTTGTATAACACTGTTTAAAGAGTGGTAATTTGTAATAAAAAGTTACTGACGTATAATTTAGAAATATATTTATTTTTTCACGTCTTGTTAGTGTCTCTATTATCACCCAAACGACATCAGGATGACCCACGACGTGAACGGTGACCTCTTACTGTCCTGAAACCTCCACCGCGCAGAGAACAACCGAGGTCTCAGGAGGGTGTCGATCCGAGTAACTCCCAAGTGCGGGGCACCCCCATGACTCTTTCAGGTCGAAACAGCTTCTGCCACCTCACGTCCCCTTTCCTCTCCCCTACACTCGTTGGAGTCACAAAAAATCCACTCGAAGGGAAAGAACATCCAAGATTCTGAAGAGACTGCATTCATACAAAACAGTCTAGTCTGAAATCAGTTCCTAACCGTAGGCATTTTCATTTCTCCCGAAGACGGTTCCATACCCGAAGGGAACACCGAGTCGACCATTTCTTAGGCGGACGTTACATCCTCTGGACCCAAGTCAGGGACCCAACCCTCCTAGGGGACCTCTTCCCTTTCCGATGGGTGAGGTCAGAAGACCGGACGTCTTAAGGAACCTGACATATCAGGTGCCCCAGCGTTTCTCAGCCTGTGCTGACTCGTTGAAAGTGAAAGCGCACTCGCACTGACGCGGGTGTAGGGGCACAGAACCTACACATTATCCTTGGACGTAGGATCAGTAACCGTAAGGACTTGAACTGTCCTAGGTCACCAAGCCTAGGACTTACTAAACAGAAGGAAACACAAACACAGTATTGAGGTTCCCCCACCTACCAAACCCGACACGGTTCCCCTTAAGTCCAACCTCTTCAATCAAGGACGGTGGAAAATTTACTGTGTACCAGTCGTTAATGGATTTCTTTACCTCTGACATCATCTTTCGACATCTAAAAGTTGTTTGAGGGAAAGAAAAAAAGAAAGAAAGGACGGGCTGGGACCGTCCTGTGTGTTGAACTTATGTAAAAAGTCAGGAGAACCATCAATCCACTATCAAAACCGTTTACCTGACAACTATCGTCACTATCGCCGGTAAAGATCCGGGACGTAGATTTTATGTAGGACACAGCCCCTGAAGGAACCGTCAGGTCACCAATCCTGAGACACGAGGGTTCTGCCCCGGACCCAAGCTAGGGACACCCTTTGATTCTAGGGTGTATGACGGACCGGATTTTTATACTTTTGTTGGGAGCACGCTCTTTCTGTGAGGTATGACCGAGAGAGAACGGAGCAACTGATGTGTCTACGTCTTCTGGGTCACGTCTTGAGGTTTCAGATCTCCCGAGGTTCCCCAAGTCCTCTATCTCCTCGTTGATTCACTTTCCACGGACCCAGGGACCTCCTGAGACACCTGGTCTCGTTGAGAACGAATAGGGAGGAGGGAACGGTCGAGTCACACCGGACACTGTACTCGTTCTTCGTCTGAAAACACCGTAATTCGGAGACTCTAAACCCTCAATAAACACTTTCGTGACTCGGTCAAGTTGTGTCGTTGGAAGGTTGGAGGGCGTAACCAGGACAGAGTAGAGGGACTTGAAGGTCAAAACGACAATACATGAATCTTCTCTTTCTCGTCCGGGTCCAGGATGACGGCCTCTCAACCGTGTCTGTGACCCTCGACCTCATCTTTCCCTCGGGACCGTACGACTGACGGACACAATGAGACGGTGACGGTACACGGTCCTCCACGTCCTTCAAGAGGACAGTTTCGCACCGACACCGATCGTGTTATGGACGACACAACCGACACTTTCTTCTTCCGCCGAGGCACCTTTGACCCGGGAGGAGAAGGACGTCCTCAAGACACAGGTACCAGGAGACTCGTGACCTCTGGTACTGACCCCTGTCCGGGACGGGTAGGACCCTGTAGCTCGACGACAGGTTCCGTAAGGCCTTACCTCGTCTAAGAAGAAGCAACACCACTTTTTTAAGGTCCAAGTCCCAGTGTGTCTACATCCAAAGTTCAAACGAAACTATAAACTGATTGATACCTGTTAGAATTATAGAAGTTCAAAGTAAAAAGTGTGAATAAAGAAAAGATAGATAAATTAGATATTTATATCTCTATATGAGACCATACGTAGATAAAATAGATACATAGACAGATTAAATACATAGATAGATTAGAAGAGACCACCGAGTCTACCTTTTTGTAGACGGACGTTACACCCTCTGACTAAGGTAGGGGATCAACCCTTCTAGAAGACCTCCTCCCTTATGGTTGGGTCAAGTCCTAAGAAAGGACGTCTTAAAGTACCTCTCTCCTTGGACCACATAGGCACCCCAGTGTTTCTCAACCTGTACTGACTCCCGATTGTAAAAGTAAAAGTGAAAGTTAGAGAGAGAAATATATATGAATATATATATATTTAATAAATAGAAATACAAAAATAGATAGATAACCAACTAGTGTTACACACAATCAACGAGTCCGTACAGGCTGGGAAACACTGGGGTGACTGACATGTCGGACGGTCCGAGAAGACAGGTACCCTAAAAGGTCCGTTCCTATGACTTCACCCAACGGTAAAGGAAGAGGTCCCCTAGAAGGACTGGGTCCCTAGCTTGGGCCCAGAAGACGTAACGCCAGTCTACGAAATGGCAGACTCGATGATCCTAAATTTTGTCTAATGAAATGTGTCGGGAGTCATCTCACGGATTATGTACGGTACAGGATTCATACAATCGAGACACGTACCATCATTTATGTCATTATTATTGACGAATTACTCACGATACAATTAAGTAAACCGGGAGTGTTATTCGGACACTGAATCCAGATAATAGTCGAGGTAAAAGATCTATTCCTTCGACTCCGTCTCAATATGTGGGAGACGTCAAGTGGACCAATATCTCAATCTCGATTACAAGTTAGGGCGGGTTAGTTCTCAGGGACGAGAATTGATGATTCTACTTCCCCTCCTTCTTCCTCTGTTCCCACTACAGTCGTAGGAGACCAAATGGTTGGAAAGACATCCCCCGAAACGGGTATTCCCCTAAAGTAACACTGACTCCAAGGAAACGGAGACCAAAGGTACCTAGGGTCAAACCCGTCGACTTCGTACAAATCTACGTTCTTTCCTCCAGAGAGAGTCACACGTTTCGGAGAGACGGGTACCGGTCAGGATGTGCAGGGTCATTACGACGGTTCTTTGACCGAACCCTTTTTCTCCGTCTGACCACGACGGGACACTCCCCACACCGAAGAGGACAAGTACGGTGGGTGTCGAAGGTACTCCTTCGGGACTCCTCCACGGTGAGGAGTCCACGAGAAGACCTCCCGACCTTCAGACGGAAATGGTGGAACGACGATAGGAGATACCCACATTGACCTCTTCAGTTCTGAAAGAAACTGGAGATGGTGACGGACACCGAGTACCAGGAAAACGGGACATTCGTTTTGTCTAAGGACGTCGTCGCGTTTGTAGAGTAGCAGGACCCATTTCGGAACGGTCCTGAACAGGTCGTGGCGACTACCACGGTGGCTCACCCTACAACGGTCAAGACCGGGAGTCACTTCCGGTGTAATACACACCTGTGTCCACAACTAGTGTACTACTGGTTGATGTCATCCGACCCGGACGTCCGGACAGGACCCTCCGAGTACCGTGGACAAACCCTACACCACCGACGAAGACAGAGTCGCAGTGGGTCGTGCGTACCACTATTGTCGTCACAGGACCCCCGATTCGGAATGGAAGGGGATCACAGTACCAGCAACGTCGACTCCTCGTCTTTTATGAGCCATGTACGTTTATGAGTATTGACGACGGTAGCTGTCTTAACACAGGGGTGTTCGAGTATATAGTATGTAAGTGATTGGGAGGTTATACTGACATAGACCTCTATTCTCTCACTTCAGTGAGTCAACACAGGTTGAGAGACACTGGGCCACCTGACATTGGATGGTCCGAGGAGGTAGGCACCCTAAAAGGTCCGTTCTTATGACCTCACCTAACGGTAAAGGAAGAGGTCCTCTAGAAGGGTTGGGTCCCTAACTTGGGTCCAGATGACGTAACATCCGTCTGTGATATGATAGACTCGGTGGTCGCTTCACGACCACTATCCAAGACCTAATCACTACAACTAAACCCTGTGGGTTCCCGTTACTAGTTTCATCTCTGGCACGGGAGCTCCCTAAGGGTGCTTGTGGACTCAAAAGAGTCCGTTTGTCACTCGTCTAAGGTCAGAGATGGAGGACGGACATCGGGGATGGTGAGTACATGATCTTCGACATAAGTCTCCCGAACGTTATCCCTTTAGAGACTCGGTTCCTCCTAGGGTAGAACGTAACCCAGTATAACACCTCCCACAACATCTCCTACTCTCCCCTCTGCTCTCTGAACGAGAGAGGTGACACCATAGATGTCACAGCCTCACTTTACCCCGGGGTCCCCGGGACGTCCTCGAAGTCCAAACCTGGAGGGACTTCATACTAGTGGTTCGGTCTGAAGAGGGGAACGAGGACCGAAGGAGTAAGGCCCGGACAGAGAAGTCACCTGATGGGACACCAAAACTCGGGTCTGTTCTAGACTCGTGGTAGTAGAAAGGAACTAAATAATGTATTTGGTATACGACAACTCCCCAACCTCTCCGAACCCGAACTTATAGTGGAGACCCTTGAAGGGACCACCAGGTCACCGATTCTGAGGTACGAAGGTTACGTCCCCCGGGTCCAAGCTAGGGACTAGTCCCTTGATCTAGGGTGTACGGGGTTGATTGTCAAGTATACAGTGTTGATTTATAGGACGTACGGTGTTGCTTTTAGTTTCTAACACACACGACGTCGATTCTGGACCACACCGGTTTGTGTATTTTTATTTATAAACTTATGGTGGAGACATTCATCGACACACTAGAACTCGTACCGTATCTGGAGTCACAGAAAGAGACATTTGACCCAATAACACTCCTAAGGTTCTTTGACTCAAGGAAGTTATCACACATTTGGTGGATCGAGGCGCGGACTATACGTCCATAGGACCCTACTGTGAGTCCAACTGGCCGGTGTCTGTCCGGTGACGGTAGTTTGGGTCGGGTAGGACGATTGGCGACTCTTACAGACGTCAAAGGGTGGTTTTTCGGAAGTTGGACTAGTCATTCACTAACAGACATAGGACACCGACACTGGTACACCCGAGGTCCCTGTGGGACCGACAAAGGATCAAATAGGTCTGAGCAGAGAGGGTGGAAGGACGGTCCATGGACTACGAAGGACGGACCCCGCTTAAGACGACAGTTTGGTCTACCGAAGGGACGGTCAGGCCACTGAACCCTCAGTCTTGTATGTCTAGGAGAATTGTGTTCTACTCCACCCCAACCTTCAATGATCGTACCCTTGGGTCAGTAACAGAAGACTCACGATAGTGATCACGCCCCCGTCCCCCTGACGGACTTATGATCCGCTCGGTCGAAAGGGGGTAACAGACCCTTCTAGTGTCCCTCGGGTAACGGACACCACTGTAAGTCCCGACCGTCAATGGGTTGTGTCACAGGTAGATGGGAGTTTAAATTATGTATTTAGTCCATACAACACTTTCCCGGACTTTTCCGAAATTAAAAGAGACGGTAGTTTCCGAGGTACTACCGAACTCACAGGGGTCGTGTTTCCGTGACAGGTAGTACACAAAACGACTTATGTTGTGAATCGGGTCGACACGTCAGAAGGGTCTGTCGAGTTGTTACTCCGAGTTAGTTCCGAATCTTGAAGAGGAGGGTAGGAGAGTCTGGGCAAGGACGAAGGGAGAAAGACCCTCTTTCATCAGGCAGCGACCCATAAAGAGACTACGAATATCAACCGACTACCCTACAGAGACGACTAAAGACACTGGGACATTGGAACGTTGACTCAAAAGAACCACCCCCGACCTCCCCCCACCAGTAATCCGACAGTGGAGGAGGTCGAGATAAAGGAGAAGATCGTCGGCTTCATTAAAAGGAAACCTTTTAAACCTTTAAAGACGAATTTGACGGTCAGACACTCTGAAACTCCGGGAAATTTAGAAAGGAGGTAAGAGTCTCGACTCATTCGACCCCAAGTCGAGGGGTCCATAATGGACCGTTAAATTTGAATTTACAGGGTGAATCTGGTTGGTGAGATGTCCCTGTCTGAACGAAACGTCCTATAACATTCATTTAGGTCCTTCGTGACTCGACCGTATGTAAAAACTGGACCGAGTCACCATAGACCCCTTAGTACCCTCCTCCACGAATTTTCTTTTCTCCGAAACGCTGCCTAGGTCCACCCACTACAAACCAGACAACAGTTTTACCACGTGAAAACCGTCCTCAACAGTGTTGAGTCCATTGAATCGACGTCTCGTCCGACCCAGTCTCGATCGTCCGACACCTCGATCTCCTTCGACCATGAACCCGAACCTCTTGAGTGACTTGAAGTCCCGTTAAGGGATTTTAGTACAACGACCAACAGGTGATGTGTCTGTAAGTTTCCCTACACCCCTGAGACCAGACTGAGTTACCTTCGTAGACTCAGTCCACCATACGGGTCATAGTACAAGTCTATAAGGAATAGATACAAGTTTTTCTGACGTTAGTTTTTCTGATTATATACGACCAACGGACCTCCTTATATAAACTTTGTTTTGGTTTTCCGAATATTAAGAACTATAAAGTACAAGTTGCATACTTTTCAATACCATTGGATTTTGTCATGATATTAAGTTTTCATAAGACTTTAGTATATTTAGGTCTATATCATATATGTAAAAATAAGTAGATGGTGTTATGGACCTGAAGGGTCCACCGCGATCACTATTTCTTGGACGAACGGTTACGTCTCTTCGTCCTCTGTACCCAAACTAGGGACTCACTCCTTCTAAGAGACCTCATCCTTTCCCGTTGGGTGAGGTCATAAGAACGGACCTTGTAAGGTACCTGTCTCCTTGGGCCACCCGACGTCAGGTACCTCAACGTTTCTCTGTACTGACTTCGCTGAAACGCGTGTGGTACGTTCATTCTACGGTCGTCTCTCAAGTTCCCTCCGTCTGAGGTCGAGTCCGTCCACTTTCCGTAATTATAGAGTCGGACCACCACAGTTTCTGTACTCCCGACCTTAAAAAGGTTCGATCTTAAGTCCTTTTACTACAGACTACCTGACTCGGCAGTTCCACGTCTCGTCGAGATCCTGCACCCCTTAAGGGACTTTGTTGTGGGTGGGGAGGAGTCAGGGGCGGCATGACTATTCGACTATGGAACCCGTAGTGAAGGGACTCGAAAACACTCTAACTACGACGTCGGCTTCTCCATGGTCTATCCGACTTAGACTGTTTTTTATTTCGACAGAGAAAATGTATCTTCCTTTGTACATTTACCGACCAACCAAATGACTTCTTATTAGAGTATTGCAGTGTTTACTTACATTAATATCGTAAAACATACACAACGTCCGTGAGTCTTACCCTAAACACCGTATCTAATTATCAGGAATCTTCGATTACGAAAAAGAATGGTAACTGAAACGGAAAATGTAAAGACGACGAAAGAGACCAGTGTGTTAAGATGAAGGACACGATTTGAACAGAGAAAGATGGGATAAAATGGAAACAAAAATGGGAGACAAGACTAATAACACCGTATTGATTCTCGGAGTTTTGAAACACCGAATTCTGTCGGTAAACTTAAACGAAAACCTAAAGTAACTAGTCTTAAACCTTTCTTTCCCAAAAGAGAAGGGGTACTACAGACCCTTCTGAGCTCACCAACCCTTACTAAATTTACTAATCTGAATAGACCTTTGAAGAAGTGAACATTTGGACGACGAACCCGACCTTACCGTCCTTCCAACCCGAGTCGAATAAGGAGACCTCTTAGGCGTACCTTGGGTAGGTCGTACCGTCGAATCTCGTACCTGTAATACTGGGCCCGAAGGGTCCACCGAGTCACCTTTTCTTAGGCGGACGGTTACTTCCTCTGCGTCCTCAACGTCCAAGCTAACGACCCAGTCCTTCTAGGGGACCTCTTCCTTTACCGTTGGGTGAGGTCATAAAAACGGACCCTTTAGGACCCTTGTCTCCTCGGACCGCCCGATGTCAGGCACCTCAGTGTTTCTCAGTCTGTGTTGACTCGTGTGTGTGAACGCACGCATGTGCGTAATACTGGGTCGGAGCTTTCAGGGTGTTGTACGGAAGCCGGTATGAGAGAACGAACTTAACCAGTGTGCGGACGATTGAAGTTCCCTTCACTTCTGTCTCTCCTTATAGGGGTTTAAGCTCCGGCACTAAAGTCCAGTGGTACTGGAGACCTGAAACCTAAACTAACTGACAATGATGACGATTGCGAACCGGACAAAAAAGGGGAGAGTAAGACGAGTTCGTCCGACGGTGGAATGAATCCATCATGAGAGAGAGAGAGTAGACAGACTCGGATAGACAAGTAAAAAATGCCAAACAAGAACGACGTACCGACACCCCTACCCCAATAAGAAATAGAGAGGGAGTCCCTTTGGACAGTAAACAGACTCAAACGTCGAGTGGTTTGGTCCTTCTAATAAGTGTCCCTTCGTAATAAGAACCACAAAGGTTCTACCAAGGAAAAGAAGAGGGTGACCAAAATAGTTTCCAGTATGAAAATATCCTTGATCTCTACTGTCTTATTTAGTAACAGAATTCACAGAGTTGAAAAGGACCTGAGGTTATCGAGAACAGGTACCTTCCGGTGTGTTGAACTCTAAAAATACTATGTGTCATTATATAAAAAAGAGATTAACAACTTTTCATACGGCCAGACCAGAGGATCTGATATAAGTCTTATTCACTCTCTTGTTCACAACATCAAACGAATATGGGTGAACTGGTTGAAACAACGACCGGTTCGTCATATTAACTAAGCTTTCAAGTACGAGTTCGAATGAAGTCACACTAAGTTAAAAAGACAAACCAAACAGACTAATCGGGTTGTTTCATTCAATTGTCGGATCCACGTTTACTCACTGTAGGTTTCCTTAGGTAGTCGGAGAAAAGTTTTCCCTGTAAGTGTACAGGAAAACACTAAAATACTAAATACTGTAATAAACCCCTACCTTAGAAGAGACAACATCCCCCTTTCATTCCGTGTGTCCTGAACTCCAACTTCCGTCGCTAACTTAGGGTTGAGACGGTGATTATCACGATGTTGGAACCATTCAGTGCAGAAGTAAGACTTTAGATCAGAGAAATCGATATTTTACCATCATTGTGTTGGATAATAAATCTTAATCCTGACGACGACGACGATTCAGAGAAGTCAGCACAGACTGAGACACGCTGGGGTATCTACCGTTGGGTGGTCCGAGGGGACCGGGACCCTAAGAAGTCCGTTCTTGTGAACTCACCCAACGGTAAAGGAAGAGGTTACGTACTTTTACTTTTCACTTTCACTTCAACGACTCAGTACGGGGTGAGAATCGTTGGGGTACCTGACATCGGATAGTCCCAGGAGGAAGGTACCCTAAAAGGTCCGTTCTCATGACCTCACCCCACGATAACGGAAGAGACTGATTTTTCACGTTAAACAATACCGTTCTCACTTTACTCTCTCAAATACCCTCACAAACGTTTTACGTCACCATTTCAAACGTTAACAAGTAATCATTAAATTCAGTCACGACAATTCCTCGGTGCGACCACTAAACTTACTGACTTTTTCGACCTAGATTTTTCTCCTAACCACGACGTTCATGGTACAGTTCGATGTACACACTACTGTAAAATATCTTTATTTGTGTGTGTGTGGACCCCTTCAGATTGGTTCTAGTCATCTAAAATAGTTACACTTATAGGACCAACACTAAAAAATGATATCAAAACGTGCTACAATGGTCACTTCCTTCGACTTATTTCATCCCTACATAGACATCATAAAAAAGTTCAGGATAATTAGATATTGAAAGAGTTTTATTTTACAATTGCCGTTTGTTTCTTGACTACGACACAACGTTCTACGGCTCGACAAGAGTAAGTAAAAGGTTGTAAAAAACTCGTAAGTCCGGACCTTAGTTTTAGAAATAGATTTTTGAATCTTTTCAGTTAGGTCAATCTTATACAATACCTAACGGAATCTTTACTCGGAGTCGATACTGGACACCTATCCTGAGTCCGAAACGTTCTTCAATTTATAAAAAAGGACACGACACCCTTCTAACCTGTTGAAAAAGAGAACTAAAGAGTGTACAGTTAAGTCAAGAAGGAGGAAGTCTTGAGGACTCTATCCTGAGATAAAGACTTTTCGTTTAGCACGTGATAGACAATAGAGTTCTATAGAACAAAACCTGTTCAATGTCCCCAGGGGAAAGGAAAACTTACGACCTTTGGTGAGGTGACTCTTCTCCTCCGTGTTTCCTTGTTAAAGGATGGCTTAAGAATAATTTCTTTATCGAAAAGGCAGAAGACGAGGATAACTTCCGTCATCGGCCTAAAGTCAAACCTTTGGAGACATCGAGTTACCTTGGTACTTAACTTTCGTTAAGTACCGAAGTAGATTCCCTAACCTAACTCCATCTGGGTTAGTAAAAACCGTGTATCTACGAAATAAAGGGGACGTGAAAATAGCGTTTACGATGAGATAAAAAGTGTATGAGTTTTTTTTTTTTTAACATGTGTACAACGAGGCAAAGAAGAAAACAGTGTACTGAAGAGAGTGTTTGGAAAGACTGCTACACTCGACCACCACCACCGTCCACTCTCTCACCTGTCACTGGCTTTTAAGTGTTTGAACTAAAATGTACTAAAATAAACAAACTGAAACCGTAACAAATCTCGACAGTCTTCGATCTTCCTTTGTTAAAAACCATACATAACTCGTGGATGATACACGATTCCCACCACGATAAATAATTGTCCTGATCTTCGGTTCAGTGTTTAGGAATCTACTCCACTAAATGTCTAATCCTCCACAAAAGTTGACGTAGTAGAGTGGACCGAGAGTTTTTTAGGGACAGTCCATCTTTAATAATGATCAGTACTAAAATACTCTAAAATACTGTAAAATACTCTCTCTACCTTAGAGTCTATCCAATTTTCTTGTGGAATATAATTTCGACAACAGTTCTTGTCTCGAACTCAACATACATTGAATGTTAGATTAAAGTTGGGGATGGTAGAAAGAGGGGATCATACACTGTCCTAAGATAGAAGGTTCCCTTACAGTTTGTGTATAATTTTACAGGTTCGAAAGAGAGACAATAAGGAGGGGTGGAGGTGGGGTAGAGAAAGAGAGAGAAAGAGAGTGTGTTTATACATGTGTGTACTGTATCAGACTCTATAGTCTCTTCAGAAATGGAGTTTTACCAGCACGTAAGGTGCATCAACAAATCCCGGGGTTTTGAGTACACAAAGACACATTCAACAGTGTCAGAATCTACACACTAATGGTTCCATACGTCTCTACCGACTCATCCGAAATAAAAAATACATAAGGTCCGTCGTCTTCTCTAAAAATTTTTTAGAGAAGGTAAAACTCTAAAAACAGTTAGAAATGTAAAATTATTAACATAAAATGTGTTCTTTAAGTAAAAATGAACCCTTTGTAATTTAGTTTATTTAGTCGTTTTCCTTACTACTTTGTGGGGGTGGTATGTATTTTGATTTTACTGGTTCGTGTAGGATTTATATGAAGTATCAATTCTTCAAATTGAAACCATTTCTCTAAAGGTCTTAAATAAGGGTAAGGAAAGAGGGGAAAGTAGACGTTTTAACCGTAGTGTATTTATTGAATACTAGGGTGTTAAGGATAATGTATTGACATATAAAACCTGTGGAATACCCACATATTATCAACTAATTTAGGGGAGAAGATCCTGTCAAACTAACAAAATCTAAAAAGAGTAATTCCTACCACACCCAATGTTTTATTAAAAAAGTATCAATTATAGTTTTAATAAGATTCCTTCCTTTCATAGAAGTGAACCCCATTATAAAACGGTCAGTAGTTCCAACCTTTTATTTTGGATAGGAGATACTCGTCCTTCAGGCTCTTTTGACGAGTTCAGGGTTCCTCCTACATAACAGGTCAAGGGTGAAATCTACACCGACTCCTCTTATAGACCACCCGTCTCTGATCCTCGGTGTCTTAATACCTTTTCTCTTGATGAGGATCTCCTGTCTTAGTCTCGAAGAGTGGATGAGCGTAGGGAGAGGTCTGCAGGTACAGATGGGTCGACCTTAAGTCTTAACGGTACTTGACCACTAAGAAACAAAGGGTCAAAAGTCGTAAGACTTACCCTCATGAATAACGTCAGTCAGACGGGGACAGGACCGCGACATACTACCCACGTACACCTTCGTTTATTAAACAGTAACGACGAGACCTAGTTCTTCTCGATCCTGACTCCCTCTTTGACCATGTAATGGAACTCGGATCCTAACCTAAACTGAAATCACTGAACTATAATGAACTACAAAAGAGGGAACCCCTCATCCACCAAGACAACAAAAAATAAACAAAAGACCCAACCAACAATAACACCTCTCCTTAAGTAACTTAAGAACTACTGGTCTTTTTATCTAACACCATCTAAGGTCACGAGTAAAGATGAACTAAGAGAAAAGAAGGACTTACGAATCCTTCCGGAAAGAGTCGAGGGAACACCAATCCATCCCAATACATGAATCGAGATATCGGTCGTCCTAAACCCATCTTTACTTCACAAAGTGAATACCAGTTCCTTAAAATCTAGTTCATAGTGAAAAGGTACGAAATAACAGAGGACCACATCACTAAGTCCTTCTATACGTTACTTAAAAAAAAAAAAAAACTACACCGTAGTTTTCTAGTACCTTGGAGACAATTAAACCCTATTAATAATTTAATTAGACAATTAAAACAACCAAAACGTTCACACCAAATAGAACCTTTTCGGTAGTAGGTATAATGTCGTAAATTCCCAGGAACTTTTTCAAGGACACGTACGATTTAACAAAGTCAGTACAGACTGAAACACACTGGGATACCTGACATCGGACGACCTGAGGAGACAGGTACCCTAAGGGTCCGTTCTTATGTCCTCACCCAATTGCACGGGAGGAGGTCCCCTAGAAAGGTTGGGCTCCTAACTTGGACGCGGAGAATGTAGAGCACGTAACTGTCCGTCCAAGAAATGGTGATCGCGGTGGACCCTTCGGACTTTCGAGAATGAATGCATGTAAACGACGTGCCACCCATGAGAGAGGAACCGTAGACTCCAGGACCCAGTGTCACTTCTCCGTCTCCTTCCCTAGTCCGGGGGTTCGTGGTCCACTACCGGTACCGATGGACGGTCGAAATAGGATTCACAGAAACACCTCACTTCTCACTTTCACTTTCAGCGACTCAACACAGGTCGAGAAACGCTGTGGTACCTGTTATATCAGGTACCTTAAGAGGTCCAGTCTTATGACCTCACCCATCGGAAAGGGAAAAGGTCCCCTAGAAGGGTAGCGTCCCTAACTTGGGTCCAGAGGACGTAACGTCCGCCTAAGAAATGGTTGACTCGATAGTCCCTTCGGGACCATTTAGGGAGTGGTTACGTACAACAGACACATATTAATTATTTCTTGGAGTAAAGGTAAACAATTTAGTAACTCTAGACAAAGACATCGTATGAAACTAGTTAGGACTAATTTCGTGTATTTCATAATAATTCGAAAATATTACGTTGATATAGAGAGTTCAAAAGGTAAACATAAAATTAAAATACTATTTCAGTGATCTTAACGTTTCTAAAAATATTGAAATTCGGATTTCAGAGGATACTAAGTCGTTTGGATGTACCTTCTAGTCTTTATAAATCTCAGACTCTAAACCTCAAACTAAAAACAGAGAAAACAAATAATACACACATTTGAAACATTCCGTCATTCCGTGTTTCAATAAGTAACGTCGTCACAAATATTGTGACTTTTAAATTGGTCGTATTCACCGATAACTCAATTTATGTAATCTCATACTATCCTATTATACATCGATAATTTTGATACACCATACCAATGTAAATGAACGGACCTTTCTACAAGATCTATATAACGATCCAATCTTTAATCTACAAACACTTATTGGGTCCTCAGTTTCTTCTTTAAAGTTCCCTTTAATTTTTTATAAAGATTGACTATATTACTTTTATGTTGTATAAATTTCGAATAATTCATTTCTATTTCGACACGAATCTTTCAATGTCAAAATTTATGAATCTTTTTTCTTTTCAAATTTCAACAAATAGATTATAAGACTGGATGTTTACCTCTTGGTTATATGTATAGAGATACAAGAATTATAAGAGAGAAATCTAATGGAGTGAGTTAAGATAAGGAAACTTATGGCAGATGGAGAAAGTAACTACATCGAGACTAGAGAAAGGAATTGAAGTCCTTTACGTTTAAGGGTTAACTGTACAAGAGAATCTGTATATTATCAAATTTTAAGTTGTATAAATTTTGTGATTCTGACCTGTACCGGTTTATTCATTCATACATTCTTTTATTTATGATTATTAATCATTGTGATTGATATTATTTGACGTCTGATTAATCATTATGATTGATATTGATGTCTAATATCATTGATTAGTTCAATTTTTTTTATTTCTTTACTCTTAACTGGAACTTAACCATTGGAACTCTTCTCTACAAAGTAACCTCGTTACCCCCTTTTCCTAATTACATGTTATTCAAATTCTTCTTTGCCTCTTGAGAAAACTCTAAACAAGATTTCTCTTCGTCTTCTTACCCCAACCACAGACTTGCCCTCTTACCCTCCCAAAAAAAAAAAAAAATTCTTAATGTAAAATCGACTATCTTTACTGGGTCATCCAAACGTCCACTTGCGAACTCCTCAAAGAGAGGACTACCGAAGACAAAAGTGGCACTTTCCTCTTTGTTCCAGTAGGCACTTCTCATTCTCCTTTTCTCTATGTCCTTAAACCTCCCCTCACCTTTTCGTAAAGGACAAAAAATTTACGACTTTCAAAAGTGCAGACACCACTAACAAAAAGTAATTAAACGAGTCTGAGACACCTCCTGGAAACCAGTCACAACCCTAGACTCTAACGAGAATACTTTCTGACATGCACTGTGACTAGTAAACTGTCAAATCCGTACTCTTCCAGTTTCTCCTGTCGAGCTACCAGACACCCACAATTACAAACGACAAACTTACCCCGCGAGTAAACCGAAATACCACTTCCACCGTTCGGGACCCTTCGATAGGGTGCCCTTCTTTCGAAAGATGAAAAGAGTCCGGAAACATTTCTACTGACTTCCTTAATCAACTGTTCTGACACTCGGTGTAGGGACTAACGAGTACCATCCCAATGTTTTATTAGAGTTCATAAAAACGAATACTACTGGACCCGGACACGGTGGAACTCAAACACAGAATCAAACCCGATTCGGTATCGGACCCACCGAATTTTTGTTCTCTGTAAATAAAGAGCGTCAACACCTCCGACCCGGAGACTCTCGTCTCACGGTCGCACCAATCCGAGAAGATAGGAAGGCACCTCGTTAGACAGAACACCGAGAATTTTCCCGTGCCTACCCAAAGTATGTGTTTAGTAGAATCTTTTGTTCGTTACGAAATCGGGTGGAAACCTCTAGATATTACATGTAAACTTATAACTTTCAAACCACCTCAGGACGACTTTTCTTTGGACAATATATACAAAGGTCGATCACAAGTGGTCTAAATAAAGTGGACACAAAATTTCGTACGGTAGATAATCGTAGGGTATCCTCGACTTACACTACCTTTAACAATACCTTCTACGGCCCGACCTTCCTCAGAGAGTACGAAGACTTGAGGACATCATGTAAGAGAGAGAGGGGCATTCTGTCAGACGAGAAAGATGCAACATGTCTACGTGTATTAATTCTGGGTAGTGTTTCGACCCACAAGGAACTTCCGTCCCGATTTCCACTTTAGTCCAAATAGAAACACAGGTTAGAACCCTCGTTCCCTAGGGGTTTATATTCCACTTTTCACTTACCTACGATTCCCGTAAAGCCCTCCCTCGAGTTCAGTGGTGGTGGACATTCCGGTGGAAGGAAAGTATAGAAATTTTTACAAAATAGTCCTATTTTAATATTAACTAAATATTACAACACGATGAAGTCTACATGTCGTTTGATTTAGTCGATATGTATATGTAGATGAGAAAAGTCTAAGAAAGGGGTATATCCAGAAATACCTCATAACTCATAAGTGACTATGAGATGTCATCCAGGAATAATAGATAAAATATATATCACCGACACATATACAGTTAGGGTTAGAGGGTCAAATAGGGGGAGAAAGGAGGATCACTAACAAATAAAAGATGTAGACACTGGGATAAAGACAAAACATCTATTCAAGTAAATATGGGGAAAAATGAAAGGACTATCGAGTCAACCATTTCTTAGACGACGTTACGTCCTCTGGGGCCAAGTCAAGGACCCAACCCTTCTAAGTGACCTCTTCCCTACCCGCTGGGTGAGGTCATAAGAACCAGAAGGGAACACCGAGTCGACCATTTCTTAGGTCCGTGTTACGTCCTCTGGACCCAAGCTGGGGACCCAACCCTTCTAGGGGACCTCTCCCCTTTCCGGTGGGTGAGGTCCTAAGACCAGATCTCTTAAAGTACCTGACATATCAGGTACCCCAACGTTTCTCAGTCTGTGTTGACTCGTTGAAAGTGAAATATGGGGAAAAATCTGAGGTGTATATTCGCTATAGTCTCCGGGAAGAGACACAATATTCCACGGTCTGTGGTGGACCATTCCAGTCACTCCACAACGATAGGAGTAAAACACCGTTTCTTGAACCTTTGAATGTCCCCAATTCATTGAAAAAGTAATAATATGTCGTCTATTCAACACCTTACGATCTTGAGTCTAACCTCTTCCACAACCGCGGGGTGAGGTCATGAGAACGGACCTTTTAGGGTACCTACCTCCTCGGACCATCCGACGCCAGGTACCCCAGCGACTCTCAGCCTGTGCTGACTCACTGAGGGAAAAGTGAAAAGTGAAAGTACGTGACCTCTTCCTTTACCGTTGGGTGAGGTCACAAGAACGGACCTCTTAGGGTCCCTGCCCCCTCGGACCACCCGACGTCAGATACCCCCAGTGTGTCTCAGCCTGTGCTGACTTCGCTGAATCGTCGTCGTCGTCGTCGTCGTCTTAAGTCTAGAAAAATGTAGAAAGGAAATAGGATCAGATGGTACAAAGACAAGTTGTATAAGAGTAGAGAAGAAAACTAGTACGGCAAGGAAGAGAAACAACGCCCCCCCCCTCCTGTACTACGGTTTTTTCAACGTAGGGATGGTATTACTCGAGTAAGGAAAGTCACTGACTTTGACTAAAACTTATTTGAGACTAGGGGGGGGTTTAAACTACCCTCTTCACCTTTTGAATCGTCTTTCTTTTAAGGTATAAACGTAGACCTTAAAAACAATGTCACTACCTCTTTAAAAATCACCGTTATCTTAAAGAGTCAGACCGTAAAAGGAAACTCCGTAGATAACGTCTCCGGGGACCTGACAGGTCTCGAGTTGTGCCTGTTGAGGATAAAGAAGTCCTTGGTGATGACTGTAGAGTACGTTTTGCCTTCCTTCTCCCTCTAAAAGTCATGAACAAGTCGAACGAGTCTAGAACCACTAATTTACCGGAAAACAGTCTATTAATTCTAACATAAGGACCTACGTCTACAAGTTTCCCGAACCAATATTTATTGTAAATAAATTATACTTGTCCAGAACTAGGAAAACAGACAGATCCTAGTGAGTTATTCTGAAGAGAAAGTTTTACCTAAATCGAGTGTCTGACAAAATAGTGGACGGAAGTAGAACCTGGTTTCACTCTTTTTCCGTTTTACGAAAACACATACAAACTCAAACAGGAGAGGATTATTCTTGTCCCTTTGTGTCAGGTCGGTAGGACTGGGGAAAATAGTGAAACGAGTGTCGAGAATATGGTCAACATTTTCCCTGTGACTGTCGACCCCGTGATTGTAAAAATAGGAGTGCAAAATAGGTGAAGTACCTATTTTTTCGGAGATCTCTAAGTGAAACGTCCCACCTTGTACCTGAATTTGAACATGGATCTCACCCTACTTCAAATCGGGCACGATCACGACAAATACTCTCACCGAGTAAAGTGGAACCCGAGACACTGGAGAGATGTCGGCGACAACGAGGTTGTACTCTGAAAACGAACTCCTGTCGAACCAAAGCCAGTCGAAGACTAATTTTCGGTCGGTGACGTGGTAGTCGGAGAAGAGTATCGTGGTTAATGTGTCTGAGTATCGTCACAGACAAACTCCGATCAATAAGACCCTTACCGAAAAGACTCCACTACCTACGAGACACAAAATTTTGTTGACTTATTTGTCAGGACAAAGTAAACCCTCGAGAGTTGGTACCTCACAAAAAAATTTAGTAAATCATATATAAAAGAATGAGTGGATTACACCTAGATGAGGTAAAAAAAACCTTAAAAAATAAATCGAAAAAGGGGAAGTTTAACGACAGTAAAACTTAACGAAATTTAAGTGTAACACTTCTAGACAAATGTTGATTCGATCGGAGGAAGGAAGAAAGGTCGAGATATATTTATTAGTGTATGTAGGTAGTTCAGAGTCGATTTTACAAAGGGAAAGTTACTTCCGAGGACACAGAAGGATCCAAAAATTAAAACACACCCAGGTAAGGGTGTCTAGGGTCCTGAGACACCGGAACCCTCGTGTGGGTGGGAGGAGAAGAGTGTTATAAAGACTACATATGAACTTCTGGGACGGTGATAATGTCGTGATCGATAGAAACACTTTGACTAATTGTAAGAAAATTTACGTCTTAATTCGAACGTTCCTTTTGTCCGTTGACTACACACGATCTTTACTTTTCCAAAGACCTTTGGTCTGACCCTTCCTACCCTCGATTAGGAAGGCATCTAAACCACCCACCATTCTTTAACAGGTAGAGTCGTTTGATCCCTGTACCCCATATCGTGGATGTATGTCTTACTTTCACTTGACACGACAATGGGTTCCACCGTATAACCTTGACTCTGGGGACGCATTTCGTTGTTTCCCTCTTCCCGACCCCACCACCTCACACTTTCTTGCCAGGTCTTTTCCCGTGGAGCCTGTGTCTGTGCCCGTCTGCCGTTTTGTCAACGGACGGAGACGGACCTGGGACCCACCCTCTTTACAGGACTCACTATTTATACTGGAATCCAGACAGGGGGATCCCGACTCCAAGATTAGAAAGGACAACTAACCAAGTTCGTGGGAGTTCGACTTCCCTCGTTCTTAAAACTTAGAAAGACTTCTCTGTAGCACTTACCGATACACGACTTGTATAACTTTTAAAATTACTTTTTCTTATCTTAAGATCTTTTTATATTAGGTTGTCTTAATAAATTTTTCTTTATCTTTTCAGTTCATTTTCCTTCACTCTAATCAAAAATCTTTAAATGGGTCAACGAGGTTCACGATTACTTCTTATCTAGGTGTGGTATATGTCCATGGAAGAGGGTATGGAAACTCCTTATGTACTAAAATGGAAAATCTTTATGAAAATCTCTTATCTTTTACACCTTTTGTAGGGTTAATTCAACTACTACAATAAAATGAGAACCAAGGGTTTAGTCTGTTTTCGTCTTACTGTTTCTTTTTAGCTGTGTTAATAAATACTAGTCTCTCCGTTTTTAGGATTTATTTGACAATTGTTTGATTCGGATCCATACACACACACACTCTCTCTCTGTCTCTGTTTCTTTCTCTTATAGTTTTATGTAAGTACGGTGTTTGTATAAATATTATACATCCAAGAGGGTCCTTACGAAAAATAACTTTTTTCAGAAAATTTTGTCTTTACCTTCGCTTACAGAAGATTGACTTTTACTATAGGTGATTTACGGACGTCATAAATAAAAAATCGTCAACCACCACTTATGATCCTCGTAATGGAATTTTCAGTCGTTATTCGTTCTTATGGACGATAATGATTACGATGAGTATAACGGGACCTTCAAACTCCGTCATATGGTTGTAATCTAAAATAAGGTACTTTAACTACTATAAATTCATAAAAACTGGTTGTCGGATTGTATTTCTTTTTCTCTTCTATATTATAAAATCTTATACAAAAATACAGATACTTAGTTATCTTTTCTGTCGGGTTGTCTTCTACTTTTTATCCGTTTTACATAGAAACCTGTTGCGTGTCTCTTTAGGTTTACAGGACGAACTTCTTACCAAATTTGTCAAGTGAATCTAGACGTACGTAACTGTGTCTCCTACACCGATCTCTAAAATTTGACATAGGAAACTTGTTATCTCGTAAGTTTCTTGAAATTGTCCTTAGTGTGATACTGATTTTAAACAAAGACTTCTACAGTAAAAACAATAATAATAAGAAAACCCCCCACAAGACGTGTTTCTTGACCCCACAAGTTCACCTATCAAAATCAAGACCTTGCAATTTTCTAACCTATCTGGATATCCTTCACATTGACATGGTTTCCCTTCTAACCTTAAACTTCTGTTTCCTCTTCTTCCTCCCCGTCCCTCCCCCTTCCTCCTCTTTCTCTCCTTTTTCTCCTCTTTCTTTTCCTCCTTCTCCTCTCTGTCCTCTTCGTTCTCTTTCTCTTTCCACTAAGAGTTAAAGTCATTGGTTCGTTTACATTTAATTTTGTTTTACTCTATGATATTATAAAGAATGAATTACCTTAACAATTTTTCATTTGACTTTTACTTGAACTACTTATAGATCTCTTCTGTCTTAGTACGTAACGATCACCCTTACGTTTCACTACTTACTCAAATCTCTTGTTAAGTTCAGGATTATTACAATTTTTATACGTATAAGATAGTAGGGTCGTTAACGCTCAGAACGGACCTCTTGGAGACTACACTTATATATGTTCTCTATGTACACGTGGAGAAGCAAATTTGTGACAAATATTATTGGTCTCTCCCCCTCGTTTCTTCCCTCCCTTACTAACCTACAAAACGCTAAATACGTAGACTACCGTATGACGGTGAGTCGCCAAATTTGTCAAGTGAATCTAGATGTACGTAACTGTGTCTCCTATACCGATCTCTAAAATTTGACATAGGAAACTTGTTATCTCTAAAGTTTCTTGAAATTGTCCTTAGTGTGACACTGATTTTAAACAAAGACCTCTACAGTAATAATAATAATAATAGAAAAAACCACCCACAAGACGCGTTTCTTGACCCTACAAGTTCACCTATCACAATCAAGACCTTACAATTCTCTAACCTATCTGGATCTCCTTCACATTGACATGGTTTCCCTTCTAACCTGAAATATTTAACCCAACTTGTTAGGAGATTCTTTAATCTAGAGTAGACTCTTGTTCAATAACAACCCGTCTGGGTGACAGGTAAACGAAAACCTCCACATTTACTTCCGATAACTCCCCATTGATAATTGACTCTATTGACGACTCTGTGTAATACATTTAATGTTTCCCGACACGTAAACGGTTCCCCGAAGTAGAATAATACGTTTATTAGTCGGTCTTAAAGGTAGGGACCTCTCGTCTAGAAACCGTTCCGGGGAAGTCGAGGGTGGGTCGTCTAGGACATCTTTCCGTGGAATCGGGCCGTCCAACCTGAGTTAATTCCTTACAACCGTCGACACAGACCTCGGATCGTTTGTTCGACACACACACACACACACAAACAATAACAAGGTTTACGTAATAATTAACGAACCCATTTTCTTGTTCCGGTTAAATTCAGAGACTAAGGTGGTCCCTTAACGTACCCGAAACGTACTCTTCACTTACTGTACCCAAAGTTAAAGTCCTCGAACCGTAACGAGTGGCGAGTGGTAAAGATTGGTTTCCCTTTATGGGGTTTAGTCAAATTAATTGTATCAGGACTCTCTCGGACTCCCAACAATTACTGAGACAGGGAACGTACTTTTTCCCTTTTTTTTAGACTCGTTTATTCCGTCAAAGACTTCCCTTTCCTGGTCCCCTTTTAATAGTCCGTTTAAAAAAAAGTATACGAGACTTCGCTCTGTAAATTTTCCGGTCAACTGTTGAATGGACATAAAAATAGAGGGACAACCCCTTAACCCCTCAAAAGGAAAAACTAAGTAACGGGAAAGGTCTTCGTCGGATAATGGAACCCTTGTGACCCCTGGTGCACCGACTTTTACCGTGTTCGGAGAACGTTAACTCATAGTTCTAGTCCCGTAGAGACTGCCGTAGAACCACCTACGATACCCTTTCCATGAAGAATCCTCCTCTTCCCCGACACCCCTCATCCCCAGAATGTCGAAGTGACCACTTGTTGCCCAGTCAAGACCGATCCACCGAGATTGGTCTCTCATTTACGGGGATTGGTCTCGGGAAACGAAATCCCGATCTTGGAAGGACATTATCTTGATTAGATCAAAGAGGTCGACAAATAAGGTGATATTCTAGGGTACCTGTCTCCTCGGATCGGATCAGGTACGTCAGTCTTTCTCAGTCTATGTTGACTCGCTGAAGCGAAAGAAAACGATTATTAAATCTAGTCCCCAGGGGCTGGAGACCCTAGATTACAGACTACTAGACTCTACCTCGACTACATCATTATTATCTTTAATTACACAAACTTAGTAGGACTCTTTACCTCACACGCACGTACACGTTTCAGCGAAATCAGCACAAGTTGAGAAAGACTGGGATACCTAACATAGGACGGTCCGAGGAGACAGGTACTCTACGAGGTCCGTCCTTATGACCTCACTCAACGGTACGCGAGGAGGTCCCCAAGAAGGGTTGGGTCCCTGACTTGGAAACAGACGACAGACGTCGTAACCGTCCATCCAAGAAATGGTGGTCACGGTGGACCCTTCGGTAAAGGACGGACTAGTCATTTGTTCCTTCGGTGTCAGTAATCGCTAAGGTCGAGAGGTTTACACTCGAGGACTCGGGATTCCCGCAAGTCCTTCCTCTTCTTACTTAGACCGTTGGTAGTCCTGACGTTGGTGAGGGGTTCCCTCTCGTCCTCCACTTTTTTGTCCGATGACCGGGTCCTATCGACTCTACGTATACCTTTCCTTACTAAGTCTCTCGGGTCTGAGAACGTAGAAGGGTAGTTTCTCTTCACGACTTAAGGAATTAGACCCTACAGACCAAAAGAAATTAATTGGTATTAGAAAACTGTAAATTCGATGGACGGGGAACAGCGTTTTGAAAATATATTGGACGGAGGAGGGGAGAGGAGGAACCTCGACAAGAGAGTCCCAACGAACTCTACGACAAAGGACCCGAACTTCAGGACTTTTAAGGGAGACTTATTTTGTATCGAGAGTTGAAAATCCAACACTTATAAAAACTTCAACTGTTAAGACTTTGGTAGAGGGTGAGGGGTAGTAGACACCTCTTTAACAGAAGGTACTTTGATCCTCCCGGTGACTAAGTCTCGAGACATATGATAAGAAACGACGTCTTTTGACACTATCTCTGGTCATT
The DNA here is from genome assembly GCA_006410555.1 of Capra ibex. Classification (NCBI taxonomy): domain Eukaryota; kingdom Metazoa; phylum Chordata; class Mammalia; order Artiodactyla; family Bovidae; genus Capra; species Capra ibex. Next base: position 6,812,424 of record SJYO01035988.1, read on the forward strand.
CTCGTCCTCAGGATCACAGTCCAACCTAAGGGATCAGAGAAGAAAGAGTCTTTTCCATTGTCCATACTAGAAACCCTTGATTTGTCTCCGTAGAAATCTACAACCGGACCCACCTTACCCACCTTTGTGCACCCGGGAAATCAATAATCCAGAGGACAATGTGTTCAAATTAGAACGTCAGTATTTACCGTAAATGACTTACAAAAACGTAGGTTCAAACGGAATAAATCCCTACTCCTTACGTCGACTCACAGAAGACAGGTCAAGAATTAACAGATTTTTGTATTCATCTACTATTGATATTCGGCAAATTACAATCTGAAACGTTACGACACACACACGACACAGACTGAGAAACACTGGGGTACCTAACATCGGGTAGTCCGAGGAGACAGGTACCCTAAAAGGTCCGTTCCTACGACCTCACCCAACGGCGAAGGAGAAGGTACCCTAGAAGGACTGGATCCCTAACTTGGGTCCAGACGACGACGAAGACGCAACCGTCCGTCTAAGAAGTGGTGACTCGGTCGACCCTTCGGAGGAAACGTACGCTCAGTGTCGGATATATACTTCGAGAGTCTCGACCACTGGTTTGTCCGGGTCTTTGGTGGGACCACACTGAGAGAGACTCCCGACAGAGTTCGACGTCCGTGTCAAACCCACGGCTCTAGAGGAACCGACCATCGCATTCAAGAGACTTTGTACGTCTCGAGAATTGTATCCTTACCTTCTATTCCAGTATCCCACTCGTACAGATCAGACCAAACCGGACGGTACATCCTTCTGTAAACGGTTTCTATTTGATACACAACGAAAGGGTTACTATTTAGACACTCTGGGGGGGGAGGGGCCGGGGAAAAGACAGTAACAGTCTTTTCAGAGTTGACTGGAACTGTGGTCCTCACATACCTCGTAAAATTATCCCGGTCCCGATCTGTCTCCAATCTTAAGGTCCGTGGACGGGAGAACCTCAAAAGTCCAAAAGTCAAACAAACCTCTTTCTCTCTTACTTCCTTCCCTGTGTCGATTCCTACTTCTCTGACCAGTAACACCTCATAAATGTTACAAGGTTCCTGGTATCATCCACATGATGATGTAATAGGGTGACACGAGTGGTCACTAAGATATTATTATGGGTAAGATGTCTAATCCTTTGACTCCTACTCGTGACACGGGTTTCACTGGTAGAACCACCCTACCGTGTCGGTTTTAAACTTCGTCCTACACGGTATAATTTCAGAACAAAAATAGTGACAAGGCGTGATTTGAAACACAATAAACTGATTGCTATCTAGTGGGTTCCAGAAAATCGTTTACTCAGTACTCTTTTATAGGACTAACCCAAAAAGATCCTCCCACTTCTCTTCACACTGGGTCTACCTCCGACCGGAACAGACCTCTTCGGAGAAACCTCTTCTCTTCCACCTCCGACTCTCTACTCAAACCTCTCGGACCGTCCTTGAGGTTTGTCACAAATCTGGAAGGGAGGTCCTGAAGTAATCAAATCTTTTGAAGCCCTATCTCACCCCTCCCTACAGATCTTTACCTCTCGACCTTTTAACTCCCACCCCTGTCTCCTTTTCCTCCTCTCCACATCTTTACTTTCTTCTTCCCCTTCTCCTTTCTCGCTTTCTCTTTCCTCCCTTCATATCGTTGGTTGGTGGTGTTGTTTGTCTTTTGCTCCCACTTACTCTCCTTCTTTCTTCCTTTGACCCTCCTTTCCGTCTCGGACGGTGGGAACGACATGGTTCGAAGTCACACTGGGTCATACAGGGGTGGGTGACCGTCCTCGTAGGGGTAACGGTCACTGGAACTTCCGGAATGCAGACGTCGACACAAACATTGGGAGACTCTCAAATTTGAGTCCTGACTCCCTACTCGTGATAAAGACTGATCTCGATCACAGAAAGATACCTTTACGATTCCTTTCAAGTTGTAGACAAGGTCTCCACGACACGGACTCCAGTATACTGTCTTTCGGAGGAACGTCCGAGTCGGGTCAAGTAGACTCATAGGTTCGGTCACGAGTGGGTAGGTCCACGTCTCGTCCACCGACCTGTAAAGTAGCCCGACGGGTCCTGTACTACCACGAACATAAACGGATTTAGGGGTCGTGGACGTCCAACGACATGAACCTGGAACGTCTCGGACGACCTGTAAACCGGACCCACGGGCCGACGTGGTCGAACGACCAACCCTGTGTGACGGACAGTTACCGGTCGGGTCCGAGGACCGCCCCCAGGAACTGTCTTTGAACATACAAGGGGATTCCGTCCCAAAATGACAGCCCTCTGGAGACACCAACAAGTGGGGGTAGGGACAGTTATGAAAGATATTGGGGTCTAGACTATGGGTCCGAGTGACTGTAGACGACTTTTGTTCAGGTTCGACAGGGGAAAGGGGACCCGACCGGTACCTCACTCTTTCGACGGACAGAGGACTCCGACAGGAATGTCACCTTGTTTTGGTCTTTACTGAGGTTTGTGGCGTAGAAGAGAAAGAAGAACGGAAAAGGAAAGACCCCCTCTACACCCTCGATATCGACCTTCCCATACACCTCCATGGTACCCCTATCCCCTCACGACCCGAGATTAACATTGGTTTGTAATAAGGCATTTTTATACTCCTTAATATATCTCTCCCTTCACGGCTCTGACCTGACACCAAGTCTCGAGACTGTCGTTTACGACATCAGATACCCTCCTTTCCTGCTCCTGTCACCCCCTTCCCGGTCTCTTTTCTGACACCGATGGTAGGACCCCCACCACCCGTCACTCGCACCGAACTTTGTGCACTAGCTCCACTCTCCGGGAAGCTTTAAACGAGACAGGGGAGTCGGGACACAAATCCTGTACCCCTCCTTCAAGAGTCGTGGTGGGGTGACTCACAGACCGTTCGATAAAAAACGAAAAACTCACAACCTTTAAAATCCTCATTTTTGACCCTGACAGGTATAGTTTTAGTTCAACGCACGTCATAATCAGTAGAACAACATATTTTACATAGGGGGAATTTCGAAATTTGTTTTTCATAAATAATCAATATTAAAAACTCCCAGTCCTTAGACGTCATCCGTTCGACTCTCCGAGACCGAGTCAGATAGTGCTCCCCTCCTCAGTCCAACACCCGTTCAGTAGAGGTTCGAGCCGACCTCCGTCTAGACGAAGGTTCTACCGTGTCCACCAACAACCGTCCTCCGGAGTCACGGAGTACGCGAGAACCGAACTCTAGGGCCAAGGAACGGTGTACCCGGAGAGGTAACTGAAAATCTTAAGGAGTATTACACCGTCGACCAAAGGGGGTCTTACTCCTTACACTCTTTCTTCTGTCTATCTTGTACCGCCTTCTACGTCAGAAAATGTTGGAGGAGAACGTTCAATGTGTGGTCGCACAGACGGCTTAAGACGTCAGTGTATCTGGTTGGGACCTTGGCACGCACAGACACCCACACATTGATGTGTGTCTACACTCAAGGTCCTTCGTCACTAACAGGTCCCAGTAAAACTTCCGACCGACGGACCCAGACCTCGCTTCGGACTACCGTACCTACCAATAGGGAGGAATGACCATCCGTCGTCCCCTCCCCGATTTAAGTCGCCTTCACTTCAGGAGAGACGGTTTTCCTCAGACCTACATCCACGTCCCAGGAGATGACTGAGGGTGTCGAGGACCCTTGGACGCGTCACAGGGAGGGTCCCAGAGAAAGAATCTAGTGGTGTGACCCAAAGGTCCAGGGAAATACCGGTCGTAGGAGACTTCTTTGGCGTTCCTGGGTCGGAACGGGGTTATTGGTGAGAGTGAGAAAGAGAGGAGGGGGTAAGAGATTGTAGAAAACCTGGAGTCCTTTTAAGGACAACTCAAAACTAAAAGAAATCTTGAAGAGATAGACCAAATAAGAGAAGGGAGAGAGGAGATGGGAAAAGAGGAGGTCAAGGAAACATTCTCTAGAACTTTTGGTTACTTTGGGTCTTGAGTCAGTAATTATTGGTTTTTTAATCAAAAGAGTTCCCTCGTCCTCCTACGTTAGAAGTCATCAAGGGTCCTCTGCTCCGCCGTATCGATGTAAGTCGAGAAGTCCACGTAGCCCCTTTCCTTCGACCTGTCTAGGGGACACAAAGGACTAACTTACCGAATGACTAACATAAGACAGTACCTCGCTACTCCCTCCATTCCCCCTCACTCCTCAGTCGTCATATAGGTTCCCCGACTTTAGTTCTCATGATTTCCGTATTCTTTTCGGTCTTCTTCATCAAACCCTCTTCTTTGATTACTGAACTAACCGTGTCTGGCCGTACAAGCCTTGACCTTCACCCTGTTCAATCGACTTCTAAAGAACCCCGTCACCTAAACCTCTACACAAATCTCCAGAACCACCTTATTACTCGAACCAATTACAACGAGGCACGAGGTTACGTTCAGTCGGACTCGAGAATGAGAGAATCTCAGGTGGAGGTACTTTGTTCGGGGACAAGACGCGGTACAGGACGTAGTCCGTATCAGTCGTAGGTACACTCCCTGAGAACTGAGTCACTCTTTCTGACTACATGTTTTCGTCCCCTATGAGGTGACGGTACCCACGAAACTATCCGTACATTTATTACAGGAGAACTTCGAAACCCCCTTCCCCTCCCTTATTGACGGTCCCTTCCAAATTTCTCTGAGACGGTATACTCTATTAGGTCTGTTTATAGGTCGTCCCCTGTTCGAAGTAAAGGTGATGACGGTAACTTGATCCGAAGAGACCCTGGGTAATTACCGGGTCTTACTTTTAATTGGGTAATAAAGGGTATATGAAGACAAAAAAAGGTCGTCTCACCTCCCTTACCTTTGACGACACGTTTGTCATCGAATGTCTGGAAAAGATTGAATGTCTTTAGAAGTATCCGTGGGTGTTATAGTTCATTTGAATCTGGGACCGTCGGAGGTGGAAGGAAGAACCTAAAACCTCGACAAAGTAGTAGTGACCGAGTCTTTAGAACCCGACACAACTTGACAATCGAATAAGGTAAAAGGGAACTGACGAGAGAAGAACTTAACGGAGTAGTTTAGGATAGTATTTCAAAAGAAAAGGAAATTCAATAAACATACAATTACTTTCTTTTAGACATTTATTCTTATCAAAAATAGAAAAAAGGGGGAGACAAAATTGTCTACTAATAAAAAGAACAAACCCGAACTTGTGTCTTTTCGAGTCTTTCCGAGAACAACTTTTTAAGTAAATAAAATGACCACGATTCTCGGCATAACGTCCTTTATTATTCGGGTCGACATCGGTAACAAGTCTAGTGTCATCTCCGTCATTATGCGGAAAGGAGTTGAGGATAAAAGAAAAGGACGGGAAACTCGTTGAAAGGTGTTCCGACGACACTAAATAGGCACGACTTTATGTAAAAATTTTAGGGTATCCTTATTTGAGGGAACGGGTAGATCATGTCGTTTCCTGGAAACGGGGGTCCAGAACAGTCCTCTATCTCAGGACCCGGAACTAGACTAGACCTGGGACGACCAAAGACCCCTACGACAACCGATAAACCACGGACTATATCAGTAAAAAAGAACCTGAGAATGACGTCCGTTGGAAAATGGTTAAAGGGGGAGGAGTTGTCGACGTTTCTGTCTAATTCAACGACAGATCAAAAAGGACAGACACTGTTCAGTGAGATCTGAGTGCCCTTCCTTTTTCACTGTTGAAGCTTGATCTGGAGGTTCGCGAGAGATCACCTATAACATGAAGGAAATTCTGGGTTAAGTACACTTTAGAGGAAACACTTTAGATGGACTAGTGGTCTTTCATCCAATTGTAACGGGACTTACCCAGACATGTAGAAAACTACTTGTGTAAATAGTGTGACATAACAGTAATAGAAAGTTATACGCAGATGAATTAGTTCGTTCTCGGTGTCTGAACCCTGTGTAAATCTTCGTCCCAATCATTGGGGAAGAAACGAAGTAGGTCTCGGTCGTGAACCGACTCTCGAACACGAGTAATTCATAAAAACCTACTTAGTTACTCGAAACTTTCTGACATTTATACATACACACACACACACACACACACACACACACACACACACACATATGTGTGTATGGGAAAAATGAATGAAAAAAGGGGGACCGAACCCGACCTCCGTGGTGTATATGCCACGTTAGAACATGGAAAATAAAAGAGAGGACCAGTACTTCTAAGGTAAACACTTTAAAGATACTGAAGTCACGACTGACTTGGGGTAGTCTTTTCCACAAACCTTTCAAGACTCGGACTGAGACCCGACCCTCAGGGTACGGGGGTGACTTCCCTTTTTTTTTTCAAAAGTCGACAACAGTAACAATCACTCTCCAATCATCGATAAACTAAAATACCGAGGAAATTCCAATGGATTGAACACAATGACCTCCCCAGTAAATGTTTGGTGTCATCTAGTCACCTGTCCCTTAGATGGTCGAAAGCTGGAGAATCAACTATGAGAGTTGTGTCTTCTACTCGAGTTACACGAGAGTCCAATACTTCGTTTCTAGGTTAATCGATTAAATCACAACAGTATGGGGGAACTCACAGTGGACCCGGATCTCTGTTCTGACCGTGGTGCCTGTGGGTGTCACGGTCGTGAACCTTCCTTTATGTTAAATGAAGGAGGTCAAGTCACCGAAACTCCAAATCTCGTGAGCATTCTGAGTATTTTATTAAGGATCGACAACCTTCAGTTTGGTAAATCGACTCTTCAATCCATTTAATAGAACGTGTCCTAGTCGGTCTGAACGGTAGATCCCTAGTCAAGATACCCGGGAAAACGACCTTCCACAATATCAGTTTTCGTACATGAAAGAGAGTCTCTGGACTTAAGAATAAGACTAACCCAACGAATGACCGATACTCTAGAAACTGTGTACCTGAGTGCAAAACTCGGAACTAAAGTAATAGACGGTTCTTTTCTATTATAATTGTGGATAGAGTTCTACCATAAAACTTCTAAGACACTCTACGATATACTTTAAATTGGCACTGTGTATCATCTGCGTTATTTTCCACTACCACTCGACCAGAGGACGACAGGGGTTTACACCTTAGTCACCACCCGGACCTTAGTCAAGGTCGACCATCCGTTTTGACGTCTAAAAAAGAACAATAAAGTTTCAAATCAAAAGTTTAGAAACTCTTCAACACATCTTATTATAGGTTAGTGGTAGTCACACAAGTGAAGGTGTTATAGTGACGGGCCCAGGGGTTGAATTACTTTCTCAAAAAAAGTACAAGTGAAATGTACGTTTCGTCGACCCCAGTCTCTCGAGTTCCAGAGTGAGTTACACCTACTCCGTCTCAGTCCCCAGTCAGAGTCTAAAAGACCGAGTCAAGAGGATGATCCCATCAAAGGGCGAGAAACGAGTATTTCACTTCCCTTTTTAGACTCTTACTAAGCGAGACACTACATTTATTGACTATAGACGACTCCCACGAAGGGACCGCCGAGTCAGAATTTCTTAGACGACGACACGGACGTTTTACCCTCTGGTCCCAACCTAGGGACTCAACCCTTCTACGGGACCTCTTCCCCTACCGTTGGGTGAGGTCATAAGAACGGACCCTTTAGGGTACCTGTCTCCTCGGACCGTCCGATGTCAGATACCTCAGCGTTTCTCAGTCTGTGCTGACTCGCTGATTGTGATGTTTTCCAGGATAGGAAGGATTATTTTAGGGTCCAAGGGACAACTGTTTCAACCCTCGTTTTACAAGGGACGGAAACCCTAGGAGAATCCGTGATTGGGATTCGTCACTACGAGATTCTTTCTAGTTGAAGATTAGGTATCTATTCTGGCCTAATACTGTGTCGTCAAACCTCTACCTCAACCTGGTATTACCGACTCACGACTTCTTACCTACGAAAGTTTAACATTACGACCTCTTCTGAGAACTCTCAGGGAACTTGTCGTTCGTCTAGTTTGGTCACATAGGATATCTTTAGTTGGGACTCATAAGTAACCTTACTGTCTACGACTTCGACTTCGAGGTTATAAAACCGGTGAACTACACTTCTCGGCTGAGTGACCTTTACTGGGACTACGACCCTTTCCTACTTCCGTCTTCTAATTTCTATCTCCTACTCTATCTATCGTAGTGACGGAGTGGCCTGTACTTAGACTCGTTTGAGACCCTCTATCACTTCCTGTCCCCTAGAACCACACGACGTCAGGTATCCCACCGTTTCTCAGTGTGTACTGAATCGCTGACTCGATGTCCACCAAGAACACTTGACCCGTTGACTCAACCAGTCAAACGACTAAGCACTATCTCGACCTCACCTCTGCGTGCTACTTCCTACCCCTCGTCGTCGGACCGGTACCATGATCCTACTAACGACAGCACTTGTAGGGACCCCAGAGGTATGAGTTGTAGCAGGTGTGCATGGTCCGTAGGGCTGAGTCTCTTCTGGTTTCACTCCTCAGACGACCCGTCTGAGCCATTGACAACGGTTGTATGGACAAGTCTCTTTAGGGGACTTGTGTACGTCAGCTACCGAGAAGTGAGATACGAACTTGTGTGTGTGTCAGAGAGAGAGTGTATGAGAGTGTGTATGGGTAGATATATTGTTCTAACCAATGGAACCAGAACACTTCCGCGGAAAGTGACACGAACGGCAGTACTGACCCAAAGAAGTACGAGAGGAGGTCGGTGGAAAAAGGTCCAGAGGAACCACAGAGGTGGAGTGACGAGGTAAACACTGGAACTTAAACAGACGACAAACAGAGACGAGACTGAAACGACACTAACGAGGGAGACGGGACACACCGACGACAGGGCGAAGTAGTAGTCTCTAGCGACACCCTCAGGTGGACGAGGTCCACGACTTCGGTGAATTCAGGATTGAAACCTTAGTCTCCGACGAGAAGGAGTCGTGGTTAGGTAGAGGACCACCAAAGTCGAGTAAACGATAAAGAACGTTTGACCTACCAGTGTCGTACCGGAGGTGACGTAAGAGGTGGGGAACGAATAATGCTACAAAGTGTTCCTGCATGTTTTTCCACCACTACGTAAAATCAATATTTTTTATTCGAGTCGACGAGATATTAAGATGAAGTATACCTTAAAGTTGGAGATAAAGAGAAAAACTGAGAACGATTCAACCCCGGGATGGGACGTGACCGACGGAACCAGATACTTCTTCTGAAATGTATGGATGACTCCTAGCCGAAACATCTTTACACTTGTGTCTAAATCCGACGTCTTGTCCGTTTACGGTTCACCTAACCCTTTACTCTTATGTTCCTCAAACTTAAACCCCGGTTAATGAATAATCGACACGTTTGAACTAATTAAATACGTTGAAAGAGTTTGAAGTAAATACGTTACCTTTATTGTTATAAGACTAACAAACTCTTAAGTCACACAACCACACCCTTCTTTACCCGAGCCGAGAATCGTCTATGGGCCACTTTCGGGGTAGAGAAAGAAAGGATTAGGTATACTACTACGAATATATAAACTTATCTTTGTGGTTAGTCACCTACTATAGTACCTAATTACCTAGTAACCATTTTGGGGTCGTCTTGTCATTTGTTCCTCAGACGAATCTATCTGAAACTCATAAGTGTAGACGACTGCGTCAATCGTCGTTAACTCAATACACATAGACGAAGGACAAACCTGTTCTTAGGGTCGTCGACAAAGACCCCACTTTGTTCCAGAATGTTACCGTATACCTTTCATGGATCGGAACATAGACATGGGTTCCCTACAGGTCACTTATAATTAAGGAAAAGGAAAATAAGTCTCGACCGTCCTTTACCCTAGTGGACCTGTATATACACATTTGATTGGAGTTTTGGTGACCCGATGTAACACGGAGACCCGTGGACAACACACCTAGGGACCTGACTCCTTCCGGTCCATAGTGAGTCGCCACCACACCCCGGTCAAGATCGTCGACAGAAACACTGTGTCCGTAGGAGTCGTAACGGACCCCCCGGTCACTCGGTCTTACGTCCGCTACTGTCACCCTACGTAACGGGTCGATCTCTTATAAAAGACTGGACCCGTAGTAGAACCCGGACTCCTACTGTCCACAATCTCAGACTCAATAGAATTTCCCATCACTTATTTCTTTCGTTTTCCTCTTCCTTAACAAAAAGGTTCTTCTTCTCCTTTAAATATAGAATTCTTGTCTCACCTATCAACATTTCCTTGTGAATATCTGTTTCCTTCTTCTATATGAATTACACCCATTCCCGGACCCTCGAATCCCCTTCAAGTTTACAACCTGAACTTACGATTGTGAAAAAGTGAACGACCCCAATGAATGTAAAACAAGTATCCTAAAATTGTAGTGACCTCTGGACACTATTCAAAGTCACATAAAAAAACCGACGAAAATTTCCCTATTCATCTCGACACGAACTCATCAAGGAAAGTTTCACTTTCAGGAAGTGGATCGAAATCTTTAATCTCTCCGGTATCGGTCAACGCTATAATTGAACTTAGAACCTATCGGAAGTACATCACGAAAGTTACTGTCATGCATATATCTACACAGGGTAACCGTAAAGATAGGGACGTGTAGGATTCAGAAGACCAACTTCCGTGTACGTCGATAAGGTTCAACACCCACAACGTTACTTCTACTAGATCCGTTAACACTCTACAAAGACCTTATTTCTTAGTCTGGACATTGGTACGTCTATTTTTACCCTTAAGGAGTCTCGATCATCTTTTTACCAACGGGAAACAGGTGTCCTTTAGAACCAACTCTCAGACGTGAGTTTCGAAACTATCTTTTTAACTAGCCTGGGAAATAGTGATGGTTGCTTAGTCGTAGAGAACCCCTTGGACACAGATAGTCGACACATCCCCGACCCCTTCTACGTTCCCTCCCGCTCCGACCGAGGGGTACGACTTCCTGTAAGGGTAGAGAAGTCGTAGAACTTCATTAATCATTTACCCTATCGCCCACCAATTTTTAGGTGATTCCCCTAGATTCGAGTCCGATTTTCTCGATGTTCGTAATAATACACGAACCCCCTGAACCCCCACTGGATCTTTTAAACCTTCTTAGATTTTAACTCCGCACCACTTTCAATCCAAAACTTCATAAAAACTTAAACCTAACCACCCTTTACTCCCACCTTCAGAAATGTTACCTTCACTTAACAGACTTTCTCTGTTCCTATTCGCACCACACCCACCCTGTCACAGGTCTGACCAGATCGACCTCGTGACCCAAACCTACTCCTCACTGTAATTTAAATGTAATCGTCCATGAAGGGACCACCAGGCCACCAATTCTGAGGAGCGAAGGTCACGTCCCCCACCCCCAAATTAGGGACCAACCCCTCGATTTTAGGGTGTTCGAAACGTCGGTTTGTTGATTTTGTATTTTGTCTTTGTTATAACATCGTGTACGTTATTTCTAAAATTTTTACCAGGTGTAATTTTTTTTTAGAATTTTTTTAAATGTAATCGTTACCCACTTCCGAAACTTCTGGTCTAATTTTCTAAAATTTTTCCAGGTCGTCAAAAATCCATGGTACCATGACCACACCTGTAGGTATAAAATCCTTAACCGAGGACGGTACAAGGTCGGTATAGGGTCTTTCCGTGGTAACTGGAACATCAGGTTTGGCTTTGGGTCCTCAGGACTAAATAACAAAAGCGTGAGAGTGGAGACTGGGGATGTCAACCAACCGGAAACTGAAATTTACCGATGGGTCGTCGACCTTCCTTTCCTGTTTCCCACCGTCGTACTCAACCTTACCCTCTCCGGTTTACCCGTTCTTCTGACCGTCCTCCCGAGGGTGTCCCTAAATCTACAGCATACGTCCGACGGGGACTCCGAACCTTGCCGATACCTGTCTACCCGTAGTGAGACTCTTTATGATGTCTCCCTGTTGACCCCTCGAACTACCCGACCTCCGTCCCCTATTTCGTTTCTCTCCTCAATTACTACTGAAAGAGACCTTCTCACAAACTCTAAACTACGAGTTCTTGTAACCGTCCAGTGATTTTCTACACTCTCGAAACTTTCCCTCGGTCGAATCTACCCTTGTACTACTCGAACTTTAGTACGATGTCGAGTTCTCACTCGTAGATTATCCGTAAACATTTCCACCCCCACACAGAGATCCCCCGTCTCGGACCACAAACCTCTAGTACTTCCACACTCGGTGTTCGGATTCTGTGTTTGTCCGTCTCACCTCTCTTCCGTCTCGTGTCCGGTCCCCAAACCAGGACTACATTTTCCCGGGGCTTTTTTCTTGAGTGACCACTAGCCCTGTTAGACGTCTTACGAGGGGGGTGTCGACTACCCCAACGTTTCCCAACCTGTACTGACTCGTACGAGTGTACGTGAGGAACGTACGTGACCAGATCTGCTCCCGAGTCTCTTCTCGACTTTTGACTTCTTATAGTTCCTGGGGGGACACACCTTTCTTCCCATCACCCCTCGTAAGACCGACCCCTTCCCTCAGTACACTTTCTGGTTCCACCCTCTCTCCCGGTCACACCGCTCTCGAGTCCCCGTACACCGTTGAGGTCCCATGTCGGGAAGGAGAATACCCTAGTGAGGTCAGATCCAGTTAGGAACACTCCTGTTCCTCTGGGAGAACGGTACTCGTCTTCTCTTTAATTATTTCATTGATATATGAACCATAAAACTCACAAAACCCCTTCAGATCTCGTGGGACTCTTGGGTTTGACGGGAATAGTGGTCAAAATGGTTTAAACTTGAACACAAGTCGGAGGAGAAGGGACGATTCAATCTCACTTACTTTCAACGAGTCAGTACGGACTGAGAAAAACTGGGGTACCTGACATCGGGAGGTCCGAGGAGACAGGCACCTTAGGGGGTCCGTTCTTATAACCTCACCCAAGGGTAAGGGAAGAGGTCCCCTAGAAGGGTTGGGTCCTTAGCTTAGACTTAACGTCCGTGTAAGAAATGGTAGACTCGGTGTTCTCTTCGATTTAATCTCAGGACGGGGTTGGGGTCGTCTGTGGGGTGGGTGTTCTGACCCGGGTAGACATGTGGGAGTCGAGGTGGACCCCACGGGAAACCTCACATCACTAGTGGGTCCTACGACTCTACAGGACCATTAGTCAATCGGTATCCGTCGTGTTCTCCTCCCTCCCGCCTTTACCTAAACTTCATACCCCCAAGGATAACCCAACGTGACTCTCCACAACGAGGTTCCGTCGGAATCAGTCGAAGGGACCTCTCTCTTGGAACACAAGTTTTGTCCTCGGTGTCATTACGGAGGGGTCCGGAATGACTGACTACCGTTCATTAAGGAGAGGGTCAAAGACTATCCTTATGTCACCCCTCCCTTAGTCGGTTCGTTGGTGTCCGACATGTCGGTCCTCCTTACTTCTCAAGTCGACCCCAATTTACAAGGTATTAATCCTGACGCGGCCCCGTGTACCGACGAACTGAAGGGGACTGGGATTAGAAACGTGAACCGACCCTTTGGGGACATCGTGACAAAGTCAGTGGTCCAGCTCGAGGAGACTCTCGTTCTTGACGACCACCATTTTGACCGAAGTAGTGTAGAATCTGTCTCACGTGTAAACGTCCGGTTGTACGGGGGACCTCTTCGGTGAAGTAGAGACCGAGTAGTGAGTGTCGAAGGAAAAAGGGGGTGTAAGGATTGGGAGACTTCAGGGATGTACGAAACACCAATTTGAACAGGTCCAAGATGGGATGAATTCAGAGAGAGCCTTGGAGGGTTTGAGGGTCACTTCCGACCTACTCCCGTTTCTCGACGATGACTCGTACGTAGGACCCTCACAGTAGGTCCCGTACCTGTCGAACAGAAATGTCTTCACGTAGGTCAGTAATAAAAAGTAGGAGTGTCTACGGTTCCGAGTTCCCTAGGTATCCGTGGTCTCTCAGACGGTCGCAGAAATCTAAACCTTCATTGTCATTTGGAGACAGAAACCGGTGTCCATTACCTAAAATCTTCAGTCGAGAAACCACTAAGAGGTCTAGTAAATCGACTCATCCTTCGTGTTGCATCGTCCTTGAAGGACTATCTATAAATACCATAATACACTATGAATAAAACTTCAATTTTTGATCGAACAGAAGTTACATGTCTAAAGACTCCGAGACCTCATTTTAGACTATTTCCTTTCGTCCCCTACGAGGGAGTACGTCCTCCTTCCCTATCTGTTGTGACTTATATATAATCCTTGGACCGAGTCTAACCCCGTATCAAAATTATACAACTCAACAGTTACGAAGAGTGATGAGACCGGATCTCCTATTACAGAGTCAAAATATTGACCGGTGGAGTGGTGGAGTAATTCACCATCTCGATCTTAAACTTCGGTTTAGACACTTTGGTTCGGTCCCCAACAAAGTGAGGTAGGTCAACGGAACATAAATAAATAAATACGTGTCACCGTTACTTTAGTCTTTTATATAAAACATCCACGACAGAGGACCTCAATTTTTTATTGTGAGTTTGTATTGTGAGAAGTTCTAGACTCAAGGACAGTAGTAAATATTCGTAAGGAGTTACTGTCGGTCAACGTGGACAGTGGGACGATGGAACTCCTCCCATTTCTGCTCTTAAAGATACTTTCTAAATGTCCGACTTTAGTTTCTCCGCCAGTCCCATCTCAAGTTCGAGGTCAGGGGTTCCAGGGAAAATAAGGTGCACGGTTATTTAAGTCGTCGGGGTGAGACCTCAGTGTGACGATATGAAAGTTGTCGAATCTTTTCGAGTGCAGCGGGGTGTACAGAAAATCGGTAATAAAACAAAGAGGAAAATACTCGACCGGGATACTATCCGTGGTCTCTACGTCCCTCTACCCCGTTGACGGTTCATCGTCGTTATGTCTATGTCAGCTCAGTAATGTCTCGTCACACCACACACACAGTCTTGACCCGTGTACCTCCCCCAGTGGTTGAGATGAACTTCGTCTTCGAGGACCTCCTACTCAACTCAGGTCACTCCACTCTGTACACAGAATCCTCACGAACCCTTACTGTCCTCCCTGGACTAGAAGGTCCCGGAAAACACAGACCAATCCCTCAAACATTAAATAAGAAATCGGTACAACTCGGGGACCGAACCAGGGTCTGAGACATATCAGGACATAACAGTATGGACTAGGAATGAACGTCCGAGTCGGTACACGGGTAGAGACTATTTCCCTCCTGACCGTGACTTCACTTCCTCCTCAAAGCGCCTCGTGGGGGTGACGAAGAATTGGATGAAGATCAGGGACAACGATATTGGTCTGAAGAAGGGAATGATATTACGAAGACAAGACTAGACGAATCCAGAACCTTTCTAAGAGGTAAAAAATCCCTAATCTCCGGGGATTCTTGGTAGATGTACTGACCAGAGTAGTAACAACGAAACGACCTCACCACATAGTAGTCAAGCCAAGTCAAGTCAACGAGTCAGTACAGGTTGAGAAACACGGGGGTACCTGACGTCGTGCGGTCTGGAAGGACAGGTAGTGGTTGAGTACCTCAAATGGGTTTAAGTAGAGGTAACTCAACCACTACGGTAGGTTGGTAGAGTAGGAGACAGTAGGGGAAGAGGAGGACGGAAGTTAGAAAAGACCGTAGTCAGAAAAGGTTACTCAGTCGAGAAACGTAGTTCACCGGTTTCATAACCTTAAAGTCGAAGTTGTAGTCAGGAAGGTTACTTATGAGTCCTGACTAGAGGAAATCCTACCTGACAAACCTAGAGGAACGTCAGGTTCCCTGAGAGTTCTCAGAAGAGGTTGTGGTGTCAAGTTTTCGTAGTTAAGAAACGACGAGCCGAAAGACATATCAGGTTGAGAGTGTAGGTATGTACTGGTGACCTTTTTGGTATCGGAACTGATCTACCTGGAAACAACAGTTCCATTACAGAGACGAAAGTAGTGAAGGACCGTTTATCTACCCTTTTATACCTTTGTCGTTGTCTGAAAAAAAGAACCCGAGATTTTAGTGACACTTACCACTGACGTTGGTACTTTAATTTTCTATGAACGAGGAACCTTCTTTTTGATACTGTTTGGATTTGTTGTATAATTTTTCGTCTCTATAGTGAAACGGTCATTTCCGGGTATATCAGTTTTGATACCAAAAACTTCATCAGTACCTACACTCTCAACCTAGTGTTTCTTCTGACTCGTGACTTCTTAACTACCAAAATTTGACACTTCTTCTGACCTCGTCGACCTCTTCTGAGAACTCTCAGGGAACCTGTCACCCCTCTAGTTTAGTCAGTCAGGATTTCCTTTAGTCGGGACTTATGAGTAACCTTCCTGATTACAACTTCGACTTCGAGGTTATGAACCGGTGGAATACGTTCCTCAACTGAGTAATCTTTTCTGGGACTAGGACCCTTTCTAACTCCCGGTCTCCTCTTCCCCCGTTGTCTCCTACTCTACCAACCTACCGTAGTGGCTGACTTATCTATTCTCAAACTCGTTTGAGACCCTCTATCACTTCCTGTCCCTTCGGGCCTCACGACGTCAGGTATCCCAGCATTTCTCTACCTGTAGTGACTTGTCGTTTAGTAAGTCGGACTTCAAGACTCGAGACGGACTCAAAACCCCACGGGTGAGGGATAACATAGAACCTTTGATGGGGGACGGTTAAACAAAAACCGGTTGAAGAACGGACTTGGTTTCCACTCCCTCGTTCTCCCGATAAGGGAGAGAGTTATAGATCCAAGTGGACTTCCACACCTGAGACGTCCAGAAATGGACGGGGTCTCCACCCGTCTATTGGGTGCGGACTATCGAAGTCGAAGTGAGTCTACGATGACACTTCCCGTCGACACCAAGAGACGGGAAAACTCCAGTAAGTCGTCCTGTCAAGTTTCGAATTGCACCAAAAGTCTCCGTATTATCCATATTATCATTAAGAACCATTCTGAAAAGACTAATTAATGGTAACACCTAAAAATATAAGGAATCCCCTCTTAAGACGGTCCTTAATATAAATTACAATTATAAGGTCACGGTAAACCTTATATAACCGGTAAACCTCATACAGAAGTCTGACAAAAAAAAAAAAAAGTACTTTCAATATATACACTATACTGGAGACTCTGGAATAGACAGACTCTGTCAAAAAGACACCGTAAGTGAAAACTTTCAGTTAGACCCATATGTAAAATCCGAAAGTCATGAAACGGGAATTTAGGATATCTAGGACAGTGTGACAGAAAACCAGGAATCTCAACCTCACTACTCAGACTAACACTAATGAGACGCCTCTTCGTCCAAGAAGGATTAAGTAAGTCTTCATACTTATATATAATACTTATAATATATATATACATGTGTATGACCTCTTCCCTTACCGATGGGTGAGGTCATAAGAACGGACCTCTTAGGGTACCTGTCTCCTCGGACCACCCGATGTCAAATATCCTAACTTTTCTTAGTCTGTACTAACTCACTGATTGTGGGGGGGTGTGTGGGTGTGTGTGTGTGGGTGTGTGTATGGGTGTGGGTGTGAGTGGGTGGGTGGGTGGACAGAGAATATGTGTAGNGGGTGTATGTGTGTGTGTGTGTGTGGGTGTGTGTGGGTGTGTGGGTGTGGGTGTGGGTGTGTGTGTGTGTGTGTGGGTGGGTGGGAAGACGAAACGTCCGTCTAAGAAATGGAAGACTCTGTGGCACCTTAGAGAAGAAAAAGTACATATATAGTATATTTAAGTAGTATAATCCAACTTAACAGCCTTTACCCATGTAAAAGAAAATATCCGGTTTCATCAACTTTCGTCACTAAGGTATACCAAGTTTACTTATAGATGTTCCGAGACACGATCGTGTGTCTTAGTCAGTTTGTCAGGGACGGGAGGTCTATGTATGACGAACCACCCCTTCGTCTGGTACCCGTCAATTATGTTATGTCACAGTGTCCTCGATATCATTTCCATTTTTGTTCATCACCTCTTTCCTTTCCACCGGCTTAACCCTGTGGTCTCTTCCGTCTGAATATACGAAAAGAACGTACGACAATGTTAAGAGAGACATACAGACTTGATGTGTGAGTACGTACATAAAAGAAGTAAGAACTATCAACTTCCTCTACTTCCTCTCCCGGCCTCTCCTGCTCGTAAGTCCGACGAAGTTTTTGTCTTAGAAACGTCAGTCTTTCGATGGGACCCTGAAGGGACTACCAGGTTACCGATTCTGAGGTACGTCCCCCGGACCCAAGTTAGGGACCAGTCCCAATCTAGGGACTCCGACGTTGATTCTGGGTAACGTCGGTTTATTTATTTACTTTTATTTATAATGTTTCTATTATTTAATTTGTAGTCAATTTAAAATTGTAGTGAACTTTTACTATTTTTCTTTCGGTTGAACAAAAGGTCAGTTAACGTGAAAGTAAGAAAAATAATAATAATTAAGATTAATGTAATAAATAAAATGACACCATTCCCAGTCTACCATTTCTTAGACGGACGTTGTCCCCTTTGGGTCCAAACTAGGGACCCACCCCTTATAGGAGACCTCTACCCTTACCGATGGGTGAGGTCATAAGAACGGACCTCTTAAGGTACCTATCTCCTCGGACCACCCGATGTAAGGTACCCCTAGAGTTTCTCAGTCTGTGCTGACTCACCGATTGTGAAAGTGTGAAACTGTGTTCCTGTAAATTGTATCCTAGACAGGAGAATGTAAAATCCATATATTACGTAACAACAATTGATGTCTGTACTACAACATGCCACCGAGAGAACTTGAAGGAGTAGAACGTATTGACTTTGAAGTGTGGGAAACTTGTCGTCGAGGAGTAAAGAGGGAAGGAAGTCGGGGACCGTTGGTGGGACAATAAGAAACGGAGACACTTAATCTACGAATCGATAGAATGTATTCACCCTGGAACACCAAACATAAACAGGAGGACACTGATTGAAGAAAGTGAATCATATCACAGGAGATCCAGGTAGGGACAACGAGGTATCCTGTCCGAAAGAAGAAAAATTTCCGACCTATTATAAGGTGACATCTAAAGATAATGTAAAAGAAATATGTAAGGATCTAGTTACTTATATATCCAACAAAGGTGCAGAACGAATCACACTTATTACGACGTCACCTGTTCAGAATTTCTAGGACTAAAGTTAAGAAAACCTATGATTGTGTCTTCACTGTAACAACCTAGTGTCCTTAAGACAAAATGTAAAAACGTCTCCAGTAGTAATGACAAAAAGTATCGACGATACGGTGCAATGTAAGGGTAGGGGTCCCTTGTTCCTAAGGTTAATGAGGTGTAGGAGTGGCTGTTGAATAATAAAAAACAAAAACAACAACAAAAATATATCACCGGTAAGGTTGTAAGCACTCCACTATAGATTAACACCAAAACTATACGTGAAGAGACTGCTGACCACTATAACTCGTAGAAAAGGATAGGGGAAACCGGAAAACGTGCAACAGACACCTCTTTTCAGATAAGACCAAAAAACAGGTACCCGTCGGACACAACCTTCCCTCTAGCAGAAAGGACAGCAGTCCCTTCATCTCGGGACCACCCGGTGCCTTATAGAAATTCAGACCAGGAGACAAACATAAATCATATATAATACGAGTAGTAGACCGTTAACCAACTTAGAATATTTGATAAGAGACACGGGAAAACTCAAAAGTACAAAAGGACTCGAAGAAGTGTCTATAAAAATACCCTGTAACCCCTTCCGAATAAGTCTCCGACGAACGGACTATGGTAAAATTTGGTCTCGATTATCTACGATCCGATTTCGTTCCGGTTCAAGACACGTTAAGACTTGTGACCTATAACCCAAAACTCGATGAGTAAGATCCTGGTGGACTTCTCAAACTACTCTCAAAGGTTGAAATCAAGACGAACGAAAACCGAATGAGAAAAATAGGGAGTTATAAGGACTTAAGAGACTAAGGTCTTCCGGATGTACCCACTACGGTTTTAATAGAAAGAAAAAGAGGACTTGTGTCTGGGAGAGGTTAGAAAGGTTCAGAATTTAGTAGAGACGGAAGGAGAGAAAGGGGGGTCTATGGATAATATAATAAACCCCTCTATAAATTAGAAATTATTAGTTGTGAATCAATAAACACCCCGTTCACTAAAGAATTAGGACAAAATTACCCCAGAGAATCGAAAACCATGATAAAAAAGGAAATCCAATATTTTAAAAACTGTTCGTCCTTACAACAACTGTCCGTCTGACGAGTAATCCACTACGTGTCAATCTATAAATGTGGTAGTTCCACCTTCGGAACAGTAGGGGGACGGAAATAAGACCTCCGTGACGGTCCTGATCCCACATATATCAACGAAGTCCATGAGTTTCGGTTTAGACAGATACCGAAGGACTACCGACCACTATATATGGACGGTTGGTCAGTCGTAGTCGTCCACGTAGGTCCGACCCACGGTCTCGGTTCCGGGACTGTTGGACATTCGATCGTTGTAGAGAGAGATCCTATACAAAGTTTACTAAACTTCATCCTTTACCCCCGTTTTACTCTTACAGACAAAATTTTCTCAAAAACTTTCGAAGTACTTTACTATATAAAAACAGACAATGAAATTTAGAGAAAATATATGACTACTGAGGGTTTAAAGATAAAGATTCGATCTGAAGATGAAACTTGAGGTCTGTACATACATACAGGTTGAGGGATGGACTGTTAAGGTGGGTGTAAAAGTTTTGATTTAAATATTCGAGAGGTAGGGTGGGTGTTTAAAGAAAGAGATGAACGAAGAGATAGAGTCACTCTCGTCGGGTAGAGAGAAGAGTTTTTATGTATTTATTAGACTTCATTTTCTTGTATTTTCGTTTTACTCTTATTTTTTGTCCCCTCTGTACATCTTTTGTTTTTTGTTTGGTCATCTAAGTGTGAATTCACATGGTAACGACCTCTATTTCTCCCTTCTAAAGGTTAAATATACCCAGTCAAGAAGTCCTTTCATTTTATTGGTATTTGAACATTCGTTGATTATCGTCTCGAAGTTTTATTAATTGTGTTTTTAAGTTTTTAGTATCAACCCTTAAAAATTTGAGAATGGAGTTGTTACTCGAAGGGTCCACCAGATCACCATTACTTGGGTGGACGATTACGTCTCCCAGCCCTTCTAGGGAACCTCCTCCTGTACCGTTGGATGAGGTCATAAGAGCGGACCTCTTAGGGTACCAGTCTCCTCGGACCTCCCGATGCCAGGTACCCCAGTGTTTTCCGACCTGTTCTGACTTCACTCAATCGTACGTGTGTGGAGTGGTTACCTTAATGAGAGATGAGTATAAGTTATAACATGACTTTAAAGGTTCGTTATATTATTTCGTTCTTTTTATTTTTTCTAGTTTTCACTTTTTCACTGTGACAGAAAGAAACGTCTGACGTACCAATACATGTAACTTTTGTACTCCGATACATTTTTATTAAATTATACTTATTCCTTTAAATAGTTTTAACTTCTATGTTTCCAGTTAACATAAAATTAAAAAAATTTAATACTTTCATACTATTGTGTAAACGTCTTCTGAACCTTTTACGTCTTGTTCCAATGTATAACAAGGTGATACATAATGTTGATCAAAAATTCATCTATTTAATTCTCAAAATCAACCTCCAAATTATAGTTTCAGACTTTTTAATTATCTTACTTATATGTCTCTTCATCTTCCTATATAAACTGGACTTTTCGAGACACTTGGTTGAGTTGCATTAAATCTAAATGTGTTAAAAGTACATTGTCATCCTATGTTTAAGAAAAGTTCAAGGACATCTGACATTTTGATCCTCTGTAATCTTGTATAGGTCCCTTTATTTTGTTCCATGTTCTTAAAGTAACAGATTTCCATAACCTTGGTATGTCTCAGACAAGAGAGTAGTAACACCTTTAGTGTCATCTTTAGTCAGACTGTAAAGAGTGTCATCTTTAGAATAGTGACATCTTCAGTTATAGTTTTCTATAAACTTTTATTGTGTGTATAAAAGTTTTCGTTACACTGTAAATGGTTCTCGTTAGAAACTGAATCGGTAACTTTCGAAGTTATTTCAATCTGACTTTTTGCCGTCTCCCACCAACGTCTCTTCCGTAAATGTACTCTGTAACCATCGTTTTACTCTTGAATTATAATTTCTACAAAACTTGTTTTAGGGTACATAAACTTTGAATTTACAGGTAAAAATTACTATCGACATAGATTCTTCAATATTGTTCCTTTTATTTTATAAAACATTATTTTCGATTTTCTTTTAAATAGTCTTAAACAACGTCCGTCGACTTTGACGAGTTACATTAATTTACGTTACACCTCAGAACTTATTCCATACTCTTGTTCATTACCTGTGATCGTATTTTAAAACACTATAAACTTATTTTAGACACGAAGTCAATCATTATGACATAGTGAACTATCGTTAGTTCGGTCGTTAGTGTGGGGATTCACTTTTACCTATGAATTCTAATCTAAGAATTTCCATGTTTTAACTTTTGTTTATGGTTTTTCGTTTCTAATTTTTAGATCTCCTCTCCAACCTCAGAGTTTTTTTATAATTTTTATGTTTTGTTGTAGTTAGTGTTTTAATACTTTATATATATACTTTAGAATAAATATATAAATAAAAAATTAAAAATAAAAATAAAATGAAATGTTATGACATAACCAAAACGGTATGTAACTGTACTTAGACGGTGCCCACATGTACTCAAGGGTTTGTACTTGGGGGGAGGGTGGACGGTGGGGTATAGTAGAGAGACCTAGTAGGGGCACGTGGTCGGGGTTCGTAGGATATAGGACGTAGCTTGTATCTGACCTCTAAGCAACGAATGTACTATCATATGTACAAAGTCACGGTAAGAGTGTTTAGTAGGGTGGGACAGAGAGAGGGAGTCTCAGGTTTTCAGGTAAGATATGTAGACACAGAGAAAACGACAAAGTGTATGTCCCAATAGTAATGGTAGAAAGATTTAAGGTATATATACACAATCATATGATATATCCACAAAAAGAAAGACCGAATGAAGTGAGACACATTAGCCGAGGTCAAAGTAGGTAGAGTAATCTTGACTAAGTTTACATAAGAAAAATTACCGACTCATTATGAGGTAACACATATACATGGTGTCGAAAGAATAGGTAAGTAGACGACTACCTGTAGATCCAACAAAGGTACAGGACCGATAATATTTGTCACGACGCTACTTGTAACCCCATGTACACAGAGAAAGTCAAGACCAAAGGAGCCACACATACGGGTCGTCACCCTAACGACCCAGTATTCCGTCAAGATAAACGTTAAAAATTCCCTTAGAGGTGTGACAAGAGGTATCACCAACATGATCAAACGTAAGGGTGGTTGTCACATTCTCCCAAGGGAAAAGAGGTGTGGGAGAGGTCGTAATTAACGAACGTCTGAAAACCTAACGTCGGTAAGACTGACCACACTTTACCATGGAGTAACACCAAAAAAAGAAAAAAATTGAAAAATAAAAATGAAATAAAATGAAATATTATGACATATCCAAAACGTTATGTAACTGTACTTAAGTGGTGCCCACATGTACGTTAGAGTTTGTACTTGGGGGGAGGGTGGTGGGAGGGGTGTTGTAGGGAGGCCCAGGAGGGGTACGTGGTCGGGGTTCGTACGACATAGGACGTAGCCTGTATCTGACCACTAAGCTAAACGTAACGAGACTATTACTCACTACAACTCGTAAAAAAGTACAGAAACAATCGGTAGACATACAGAAGAAACCTCTTTACAGATAAATCAAGAAACCGGGTAAAAAACTAACCCAGCAAATAAAAAGACCTTAACTCGACGTATTCAACGAACATATAAAACCTCTAATCAACAAACAGTGAACGATAATAGTAGAGGGTAAGGTTTCCGACAGAAAAGTGGAACGAATATAAAAGGAAACAACACGTCTTCGAAAATTAAAATTAATCTAGGGTAAACAAATAAAAACGAAAAGAAAGGTCATAAGAACCTCCACCTAGTATCTCCTAGGACGACACTAAATACAGTCTCTCACAAAACGGATACAAGAGGAGATCTTCAAAATATCAAAGACCAGAATGTAAATCTAGAAATTAGGTAAAACTCAAATAAAAACACACGCCACAATCTTTCACTAGATCAAAGTAAGAAAATGTTCACCAACTGGTCAAAAGGGTCGTGGTGAACAATTTCTCTAACAGAAATGAGGTAACATATAAGAACGGAGGAAACAGTTTCTATTCCACAGGTATACACACACCTAAATAGAGACCCGAAAGATAAAACAAGGTAACTAGATATAAAGACAGAAACACGGTCATGGTATGACGGAACTACTGACACCGAAACATCATCTCGGACTTCAGTCCGTTCAACTAAGGAGGTCAAGGTAAGAAGAAAGAGTTCTAACGAAACCGATAAACTCCAAAAAACATAAAGGTATGTTTAGAACTTTAAGAAACAAGATCAAGACACTTTTTATGGTGACCATCGAACTATCCTTAACGTAACATAGACATCTAACGAAAACCATCATATGAGTAAAAGTGATATAACTAAGAAGACTAGGTACTTGTACCATATAAAGAGGTAGGTAATCACAGGAGAAACTAAAGAAAGTAGTCACAAAATATCAAAAGGTATATATCCAGAAATCAAAGAAATCCATCTATATAAGGATTCATAAAATAATGAAAACAACGTTACCACTTACCTTAACAAAGGAATTAAAGAAAAAGATGAAAGAGTAATAATCACACATCCTTACGTTCCCTAAAGACACACAACTAAAATATAGGACGTTGAAATGATATAAGTAACTAATAGAGATCATTAAAAGACCACCTTAGAAATCCCAAAAGATACATCTCCTAGTACAGTAGACGTTTGTCACTCTCAAAAAGAAAAAGAAAAGGTTAAACCTAAGGAAAATAAAGAAAAAGAAGAGACTAATGACACCGGTTTGAAGGTCTTGATACAACTTATCATCACCACTTTCACCCGTGGGAACAGAACAAGGACTGAAATCCCCTTTACGAAAGTTAAAAAGTGGTAACTCCTATTACAAACGACACAAAACAGTATATATCGAAAATAATACAACTCCATACAAGGAAGATAAGGACGAAAGACCTCTCAAAAATAGTATTTACCTACAACTTAAAACAGTCTCCGGAACAGACGTAGATAACTCTATTAGTATACCGAAAATAAAAGTTAAACAATTACACCACTTAATGTTACTAACTAAACACCTATAACTTCTACCTATAACTTCTTAGGAACGTAGGGACCCTATTTCGGGTGAACCAGTACCACATACTAGAAAAATTACACAACAACCTAAGACTAACGATCTTAAAACAACTCCTAAAAACGTAGATACAAGTAGTTACCATAACCGGACATCAAAAGAAAAAAACACCGTAGAAACAGTCCAAAACCATAATCCCACTACCACCGGAGGATCTTACTCACACCTTCAAATGGAAGGAGACGTTAAAAGACCTTCTCAAACTCATCCTATCTACAATCGAGAACAGCTTTAAAAACCATCTTAAGTCGACACTTCGGCAGACCTGGACCCGAAAACAAACGACCTTCTAAAGACTAATGTCAAAGTTAAAGGCACGAACACTACCCAGACATTTCTAAAGGATAAAGAAGGACCAAGTCAAAACCTTTTAGCATGAAAAGATTCTTAAACAGGTAAAGAAGGTGTAACAGGTAAAATAACCGTATATTAACGACCGTCATCAGAGAATACTAGGAAACATAAAGACACAACAGACAACACTAGAGAGGTAAAAGTAAAGATTAAAATAACTAAACTAAAAAGAGAGAAACGAAGAACTACTCAGACCGATTACCAAACAGTTAAAATAAATAGGAAAGTTTCTTGGTCGAAAACCGAAACAACTAAAAACGATACCAGAGAAAACAAAGAAAACGTAAATAAAGACGGGATTAAAAATTCTAAAGAAAGGAAGATGATTGAGACCCCAAGAGTTAAAGAAGGAAAAGATCAGCGAAATCCACATCTCAATCCAATGAATAAACTGAAAAAAGAACAAAGGACTCCATACGGACATAACGATACTTGAAAGGGGAATCGTGACGAAAATATCACAGGGTGTCCAAAACCCAACAACACAAAAGTAAAAGAAAACAAAGATACGTATAAAACTAAAGAAAAAACTAAAGAAGACACTAAACAACCAATAAGTCTTCGCACAACAAGTCAGAGGTATACAACCTTAAAAATTATCAAAAAGAACACATTAACTGTAGATTAGAATTACGTAATACCAGTCTTTTCTACGAACCTTACTAAAGCTAAAAAAACTTAAATAGTTCCAATCTAAATACCGGGTCCTACACTAGATAGGACCTCCTATAAGGAACTCGTGAACTCTTTTTCCACTTTAAGTAACAAAACCCCACTTTACAGGATATCTATAGTTAATCCAGATTGACCAGACAACATAGTAAATTACAAACACAAAGAAACAATTAAAAGACAAATCAAATAGACAGGTATCCACACTCACCCCATAATTTCAGAGGGTGTTAATAACACAATGACAATTAAAGGGGAAAATATGAACAATCGTAAACAGAATGTGTAACGTCACGAGGATACAACCCACGTATATACAAATATTAACAATATAGAAGAAGAACCTAACTAGGAAACTAGTAATACATCACCGGAAGAAACAGAGAAAAGTGTCGGAAACAAAATTTCAGATAACATAGACTATATTCATATCGATAAGGACGAAAGAAAACCACAGATAAACGTACCTTATAGAAAAAGGTCGGGAAGTGAAAGTCAGACTTTCACAGGGAACAAAACTCAACCCAGAGAACATCCGTCATATATATCCCTAGAACAAAAACATAGGTAAGTCGGTCAGAAACGGAAAACCAACCCCGTAAGTTGGGTAAATACAAATTCCATTAATAACTATTCATACTAGGGCAAGGGTAAATGAAATAACAAAACCCAAGCCCAAATATGTGGGAAAAACACAAAGGACACATCTCTTATAGGAAATCGTTAACAACCTCTCGACCAAATCACCACGACTTAAGAGAGTCGAAAACGAACAGACATTTCGAAAACTAAAGAGGAAGTATAAACTTACTCTGGGAACGACCCAAGTCATTAGACCCGACATCCAATAAAAGAAAGTAGTGAACTTCATACAGAACGGTAAGGGAGGACCGGACTTCTCAAAGATAACTTTCTAGACGTCAACAGGAATACCCTTAGGGCAACACACAATAAACAACAAAAAGGGAACGACGAAATTTATAAACAAGAAACACAAACTAGAAACAATTAAACTAATTATACACAGAACCCCACAAAACGGAACTGAAATAGGATAAACCTTGAGAGACACAAAGAACCTGAACCTACTAATAAAGGAAGGAGTAAAATCCCTTCAAAAGTTGATAATAGAGGAGTTCCTAAAAGAGTACCAGAAAGAAAAACAGAAGAAGAAGACCCTGAGGATATTAAGTTTACCACCTCGTAAAGTACAACAGGACCTCCAGAGACTCCAACAGGAGTAAAGAAAATTAAGCAAAAAGAAAAAAGGAGAGACGAATAAAGATGGTAAGATAGAAGATAAAGTGATTAGGATAGAAGACGGAGGCAATAAGATGATAAACAACGGAGGTCTTACAAAGACTAGAGTAAATAACGTAATAAGTAATATATAACTGAGAAAAAATAAAGAAGATTCAGGAACAATTTGGAAAGAACGTAGAAGACTTAGGAACAGAGGTCCGATAAATAGACACTAAGGTAAAACTAAAGTTCTAAAACCTAGTAAAAGTGATAGTTAAAATTCTTAAGAAAGAGTCCATCTAAGGGATAGAGAAGGAGGAAACAAACCAAACCACCCGTAAAGAGGACAAGGAAATTGACGACTCATAAGGAGATAGAGAAGTAGAACCAATATAACGACGTAAACCACACCGGAAAGATATAAGACCCTTAAACACCTCAGGAGAAATAGTACCGCAAAGGAGTGACACCCACCCCAAGATAGTCACCGAACAGTTCCAAAGAACCAATCCCTCCGAACACAACCTCAAGACTACCCACCTCGACCTAAAGAAGAAAGACCTCACGTTACTTCACTGGTCATTACCCAATACTCTGCAGTCACCAAAACCTCATCGAAACTCGACGGACATATAACTTCGAGTCCCCACACAAGGACACAACGACCTCTTAAACACACGATACAGAACGAGACCTTGAACAACCGGGAACCCACCACGAACCAAAGTCACATCCATACCTCCGCAAACTACTCGAGGATAGCTAATTACAAGGGACCTAAGTCCTCAAGAGACTACAAGAGTCCGAAACCTGAATTCGGAGGACGAAGGTCAAAAGTCAAAATAAAAACGTCATCGGAGTTCTGAAGAGGTAGATATGTCGTGGCTACTATTTTGTAGATCCAATTTCTACTTTTCAAAGAGGTGTAACTCCCTGTGGGTCTCTCCAAGTGACTCAATGTACCTCTTCTCTTCTCCCTTACCCATCAATCTCCACTGACCTTACTAACTCCACCCTAGTTTCTCCTCTCTCGTTCGATCGGTCATTAGTGAAGGAATACACGCGAGGTGTCAGACTTGGCGAGTCTCCATAAGTGCCTCAATATGTCCCTTCTCCTCTTCCTCCTTCATCTGTCTCCACCGGTCCTCCTATTTTCTCCCTTTACTTTTCCTCTCTCTGTCTAGGTCGGTCATTGGTCAAGGGATTCATGAGAGGTGACAGACCTTGTGTCTTGAAGTGTCTCAACCCATCTCTTCTCTTCCCCCTCCCTCCTCTGGCTCCGGTGGACCACCTCTTTTTCCTCTCAGGTCTCCTCCTCTCGCACCAGTTCGGTCATTAGAGCGAGAGTCCATTTTAACCCATGACTTCTAACCCAAAAATGTACATGTTTTAACTGTTGTTTATGGTTTTTCGTTTCTAATCTTTAGATCTCATCTCCAACCTAAAAGTTTTTATGTTATAATTTCTTTTCTTCTTCTTCTTCCTCTTCTTTCTTTTTTTTTCGGTATTCTTAATAATTTGTTGTTGTTATTGTTGGTGTTTTTCTCATATATACCGCAAACGAAATTTTTATCCCAGAAAAAAAAACTTTTCATTATCATCTAATATTTTTATTTTTAATTTCCTCTTTATCTCTTGAATTTTTAAATTTTTCCAATTTTTTTCTCCTTTTTCTTTTCATTTTTGTTAGTGTGTTGTTATATTTGTTGTTGTTGTTGTTCTTACAAGTATTTTTATCATTTCTATATAGACCGGGAAAGGGACCACAACACCCGTCAACACCCCAGCGAAGGTTCCGCCAAAGGAGACAAATTGAAGAAGACAAACGACCAGAGAAGTCGCAGACTAAAGGCGGGACAGTGCCCCCCTCCCCGTCACCACCTGGGAAAGAAAAAATCCGAGCGAACAAGTCAGCGCGACACCCCCCCCTCCCTACGACGTTGCTCATTGTGACCGTACACGAACGTCACAGAGTCGAGGCGACCCGGACGGGGACGAGTGGTGCGTGTGGTGAGTCCGAGATGCAACGAGACGACCCTTGGCAGACTCCGGCCGGGATCCGACGTACATGGAGGGGCCAGATTCGGCGAGTCCGAACCGTGAGTCCATCGGGAGTCTCCACGTCTAAGCCAACCCGGACGCAAAACACGGGAAGGGTCCAGGCTCATCGAGTCCACAAACCGCTCGCGTCAGCGACGCTGAATAGCGGAAAGGGCAGAGACGACGAGTCTAAAGACCCACATAACGACCTCAGGGAAGAGACCGCCGACTACTGACAGGTCTTGGGGGTCTTCAGAATCAATCGTTTCTTCGGACGAACGTAAAACCATCCATTACACAGAGAACCCGACTCTAACGGGGGAAGGTCGGGAATGCCGAGACCTACGGACAGTGGTCTCCCCCTACCAGACGTCGACCGATAAAGACAAGGTAGGAAACAAGACACGTGTCAGGACCACCACAGAAAACAAACTCGAAAAGTACACCATCGATAGGGTGTCAGACCAAACGATCGGGTTCAATCAAGCGAGGTCAATCCGTGCCCCGTAAGGCGGGCTTAGAATGTTTCGTGTCGTCGGGCGTGGAGGGCGCGGAGGGACGGGTCGGGGGTGAACGATCACTACCTACGTCCGTAGACGCGACGAAGAGGCGACCCCCTCAATGACAACCCGAGCATTAGACAACCAAAATTAATAAATAAAAAGGAACAACAATACAACGGGAGACACGAAGGTTCGGAGCGGTGTCTGAGTCGTCGCTTACAAAGGACCACAAACCTTTGGAGAGAAGAATTCTAAGGGAAGGACCCTACCTCGAGGGAGGGATGGAGGAAGCAGAGGAAAAAGCAGAACATATAAAAAAGGATGGACAAAAACTTCTGTTACTAGAGGAAAAGACCAACGGACTACAGGAGACGGTCGTAAGTCTTCAACAAAACACCTTAAACGAGTCACAACTTTACAAGAAAACTACTTAAACTCCCTCTTTCACCAGAGGCACAGGATAAGGAGACGGTAGAATCCTGGTGGGGAAATTTAAACTAAATTTTTATCCCAGAAATAAAACGTTCCATTATCCAATATTTTTACTTTTAATTTCCTCATTATTGAATTTAATTTTTTTTTAATTTTCACTGTTATCATTTTTATATAGAACCTTAAAGAGACCTCGACAACGCCCGTCACACCCCAGTCAAGCCAAAGTCTATCAAGGAACAAGGTCGACCATGAACAAGAGTCCCAGATATCCGGGGAGGTTACGAATCAGGTACAATTGATGTCCCAAAATACGACAACGTTGACAGTGAAGGTCTCACCAAGGGAGAAGAAATAAAACCGAAGAAGCCAGACGTTCAGAGAAGTCACAGATTAAAGGTGGGACTGTGTTCCCCCGCTTCCACCGGTGAATAAATCCGAGTGAACAAGTCAACACAATACCCCTTCCCCTGTGACGTTTGTTTGTAACGGCCGTACACACCCCTCACGCGCGTCACATCCCTGGTGTGACGTAAACTGGGACGAGTCCGTATCACACGAAGGGTCCAGATGTGACGAGTCCGATCTTCCACGAGACGTCCCTGCGACAGGGTTCGCCCGGAACTCAAAGCACGTGAAGGGTCCCGATTCGATGAGTCCAAGAGTCCATGAGACGTTATCGTGTCTGATCCAACCCACACGTAAAACACGGGAAGGGTCAAGGCTCGTCGAGTCCACTGGTCCACGAACCACTCACGTGACAGGGTCCACCCGGTACGTAGAATTAGTGGAGTCAGGGCTGGTGAGCCAAAGGTCCACGTGACGCTCTCGTGGTAGAGTCCCTATGTATCTGCTCAATATGTTTTTTCTAGAAGTGCTGGGTCTGTTGGTACTACCACACTAGTGGATGGATCTCGGTCTGTAGGACCTCACACTTCAGTTTACCCGGAATCCTTCGTAGTGATACTTGTTTCGATCACCTCTACTACCTTAAGGTCAACTCGATAAAGTTTAGGACTTTCTACTACGACACTTTCACGACGTGAGTTATACGGTCGTTTAAACCTTTTGAGTCGTCACCGGTGTCCTGACCTTTTCCAGTCATAAGTAAGGTTAGGGTTCCTTTCCATTACGGTTTCTTACGAGTCTGATGACGTGTTAACGTGAGTAGAGTGTACGATCGTTTCGTTACGAGTTTTAGGAGGTTCAGTCCGAAGTTGTCAAACACTTAACACTTGAAGGTCTACAAGTTCGACCAAAATCTTTTCTGTCTCCTTGGTCTCTAGTTTAACGGTTGTAGATGACCTAGTAGCTTTTTCGTTCTCTCGAGGTTTTTATGTAGATCAAGACGAAATAACTGATACGATTTCGGAAACACACCTAGTGTTGTTTGACACCTTTTAAGAAATTCTCTACCCTTATGGTCTGGTGGACTGGACGGAGGACTCTTTAGACATACGTCCAGTTCTTCGTTGTCATTCTTGACCTGTACCTTGTTGTCTGACCAAGGTTTAACCCTTTCCTCTTGTAGTTCCGACATATAACAGTGGGACGAATAAATTGACTATACGTCTCACGTAGTACGTTATACGTTCCGACTTACTTCGGGTTCGACCTTAGTTTTAACGGTCCTCTTTATAGTTATCGGAGTCTATACGTCTACTGTGGTGGGAATACCGTCTTTCGTTTCTTCTTGATTTCTCGGAGAAGTTTCACTTTCTCCTCTCACTTTTTCAACCGAATTTTGAGTTGTAAGTCTTTTGATTCTAGTACCGTAGAACAGGACAGTGAAGTACCGTTTATCTACCCCTTTGTTACCTTTGTCACACTCCGAAATGAAAACCCCCGAGGTTTTAGTGACGTCTACCACTGACGTCGGTACTTTAATTTTTTACTAACGAGGAACCTTCGTTTCGACACTGGTTGGATCTGTCGTATAATTTTTCGTCTCTGTAATGAAACGGTTGTTTCGAGGTATATCAGTTTCGATACCAAAAAGGACATGAGTACACACCAACACTCTCAACCTGATATTTCTTTCGACTCGTGACTTCTTGACTACGAAAACTTGACACCACAACCTCTTCTGAGAACTCTCAAGGAACCTGACGTTTCTCTAAGCAGGTCAATTAGGATTTCCTTTAGTCAGGACCCACAAGTAACCTTTCTGACTACGACTTCGACTTTGAGGTTATGAGACCGATGGACTACACTTCTTGATTGAAAAAACTTTTCTGGGACTACGACCCTTTCTCGCTTCCGTCCTCCGCTTCCCCTGTTGTCCTACTCTACCAACCTACTGTAGTGACTGACCTACCTGTACTCAAACTCATTCGAGACCCTCAACCACTATCTATCCCTTCGGAACGTACGACGTCAGGTACCCCAGTCTTTCTCAACCTGTACTGACTCATTGACTTGACTAGTGTAATTAAAAAAAAATACTGTATCATAAAAAAATATAAGAGTCTTAACCTAATCTTGAAAGTTCGGAGTAAGTTAAAAAAAAATTTAGTTATCCTATTATTTAAAAGATCTGAAATCGTCATTATGATCTACGGTTTTATGTACCTTGATATAGTCTCAAACTCACTTATATTTAATCTTTAGATCGTAAGATAAGGATGATTTAGTTTGTTCACCTTAGTTTTACGACATTAAAAAAATTGATCCGTTTTTAAATGTTTAAAAGATTTTATATATAATATCATATGTGTGATATTTATATATATACTTATCTTTTCAAAAAGATGGTACGAACGCTTTTCGAACTCTTTTATGTTGTTGTCTTTTCTTCTTTACCTCTTTAACCTTTTGGTATTTGATCTAACGACCCTCGTTCGTGACCTCTAGGGTGGATACTGTTCCAATACATCCTGAGCTCCCTTAGGGACCCGGTAGACTGGGTAATGTTCCAGTACACCTTCTCAGGACTACTCGTTCCGGAGTCCTGAGTTGCCTGGGGGACCTGGACGAGCTCGTAGATGGGGGCTTGGTCTTAGACAGACAGAAAAATAAAACACACAAAGTGGTCGAGAAGACCGTAACCGTTCCCCGACAGGGACTGGTTTTCTCAATTGAATCCCGAGATCAACTATTTAGAGGACCCGTACTTTCCTCACAAAGTTTGGGAGACAATCGTAAGATCGAACGAACCGTCGAAATAGGTCTGAGAACGTTGTAACAACTCGGATACGTTACGAACGACGGTTCAAGAGTGTAGGGAACAGGTAACGCAAGGACCCTCACGTATACCAGTCCTACATCTTTTTTGTCATTATCGGAATCGTAACCGTTGCAACCCGAAACTCAACTATTCAAGAAAGAAACGACATTGGACGACTTAGAAACGAGGTATTCTCACACTGAGTCACGAAACCCCCACTGCGTCCGATCCTCAAACTCTCCTTCGTGAAACTCCCCTTTTAGTAACAAGACCATAAGACCGACTGGTTGGAAATAATTTCCCTCCAGTACCTTATAGCCGTCCGGAGACCTTGTCTTCTACTACACGTCTCTTACTCTGAGAACGTCCTTCCTTGGACTACAACTACCCCAATCACGATTACCTCACAACTCAACGGAGACGTAAAAAGTGGAACGACATACATATTGAGCCCCATATTTTCGGGGCTCTTCTTATTTCATTACCCGGAGCGAACTTCTTCGAACCAGTGGGCACAGAGAAAGAAATAGAGAAATAGATAGAAAGAAGTAAACGGTTGCAGCAGGTAGGACTCCTATAGGGACCTGAGACGACTCCGACCTGGAGCCGTGATCTACTTTACCCTCGTGACTTATACTTTATCTTTTTTACTTTGCTTGATTTATTTTCATTTTCTAGTAGTACATCAGGTCTACAAAAGTTTATACTCTTTCTAGTTAACATAAAGATATATGACTTTCACTTACTAATTTTTACTTTGTTTTTAAGTTAAATGTCATCACGAGTTTTATTATACGAACCTTTATTTGTTATTTTCTACAAATTCTGAACATGTGACTTTTGGAGTTTTACGACGTTTTATTTAAATACATTTCACATGTTTTTCTCGAAGGGTCTACCGCGATCACCATTTCTTGGGTGGACGGTCACGACCCCTGGGTCCTCTGGGACCAAGGTAGAGACTAAGTCCTTCTAGGGGACCTCCTCCCGTACCGTTACGTGAAGTCATAAGAACGAACCTCTTAGGGTACCTGTCTCCTAGGACCACCCGATGTCAGGTACCCCAGCGTTTCTCAGTCTGTACTGATTTCGTTGAGTCGTACATGGATAACACAAATATCTAACCTTTATAGTTATACCAATTCTACCATCAAATGAGGTTGACTTACACATATACATTATGTTAAAAGTAGTTTTCGGATCGTTGAAAACGTTTTTAACTGTTTGTAAAATTCAAAACTCTTGACTCATAGATCTTAGTCAATCCGTGAAAACTTTTGGTTCTTTATCCAACCTCCTGAATTGTAATGGATTATATTTCTAAATGAGAGTTCCATGTCATAAGGGTTATACCACTATCCCATTTTTTATCTGTAATAACTAGTTACCTTGACTGATCTGTCTTGTCTTTATTCAATATTCAATATTCGGTTGACTGAATATTAATTTCACAGTTTTATTACAT
This sequence comes from Capra ibex, assembly GCA_006410555.1. Lineage (NCBI taxonomy): Eukaryota > Metazoa > Chordata > Mammalia > Artiodactyla > Bovidae > Capra > Capra ibex. The sequence continues at coordinate 6,847,542 of SJYO01035988.1, forward strand.
TATCTCTTTTCTTTGAGAAAAGTTGTTTTCAGGATCTTTCTGACCTATAGACATACCCCTTTTTTGGTTTAGAACTGACAATTAAATGTAGCATATTTTTTAATTGAACTTTATTTAGTGTCTGGATTTATATACTCGTTTTTGAGATTTTGAAGACTCTTTTTATCATCTTTTTTTAGAATACTGAGACTCTATCCCATTCCGTACTCCGTACTTTTACCATTTTGACTGAAATAGTTTATATTTATGAAAAGGAGAAACTTTCAGTGACAATTCTTTTACTTTTCCGTTCGGTATTTAAATATCTTTTATCAACACTTTGTATAAGATTGGAATATAAGTCTTGTGTTTTTTTACGGGGTTTGGTTTTTCGAGAAGGTCAGTCACTAGTTTTCCGTTTTTTTTTTTTTTTTTTTTTTNTTTTTTTTTTTTTTTTTTTTTTTTTTTTTTTTTTTTCCCGTCTCTTTCTATGTCTTATCCTTGACATCTTTTCTTCTATATGGGTACTTATAATTCATGTACTCTTCTACTAGTTAATGATCAGTAGTTCCTTTACGTTGAATTTTAGTGTTACTTTACTTAACGGTCAGATACAAGCTATGTCCTATGTCCTACGAACCCCGACCACGTACCCCCACTAGGTCTCTCTACTATACTCCACCCTCCACCCTCCGCCCAAGTCCTTACCCTTGAGTACATGTGGGCACCGTTTAAGTACAATTACATACCGTTTTGGTTTTGTCATAACATTTCATTTTTTTTTTTTTTCTAATTTTTTATTTTTTTTTTTAATTTTTTTTAGTGTTACTCTTCGATGATATTTGGGTGGTATTATCGTTTTTACTTTTTCCGACTGGTATGGTTTACAATCGTTGCTACACCTTGTTAACCTCGAGAGTCTGAAACGACCACCACCACGTTTTGATGTATCTCGGTGATGTCTTTCATCACGTCGTTAGTCATAAGGTATTTCGATTTCTATACGAATAGGACACGGAGTCTTTAGGGTGAGAACCACAAGTGAGCAATCTTTATCTTTACATATCGGTGTGTTTCTGAACACACACTTACAAACATTGTAAAAAGTAATATCGATTTTGACCTTTGGGTTGATAAATAGTTAAACACTTACCCATTTCTTTTTTTCGTCTCTGTAATGAAACGGTTATTTACAGGCAGATCAGTTCCGATACCAAAAAGGTCACCAGTACATACCTACACTCTCAACCTGACACTTCTCACGACTTCTTAACTACGAAAACTGGACACCACAACCTCTTCTGAGAACTCTCAGGGAACCTGACGTTCCTCTAGGTTGGTCAGGTAAGACTTCCTCTAGTTGGGACCCTAAAGAAACCTCCCTTACTACGATTTCGACTTTGAGGTCATGAAACCCGTGGAGTACACTTCTCAACTGAATAACCTTTTCTGAGACTACGACCCTCCCTAACCCCCGTCCTCCTCTTCCCCTGCTGTCTCCTACTCTACCGACCTACCGTAGTGACTGAGCTACCTGTACTCAGACTCACTTGAGGCCCTCTACCACTACCTGTTCCTCCGGACCACACGACACTAAGTACCCCAGCGTTTCCCAGCCTGTACTGACTCCCTGACTTGACTTGACTTTCTTTTATGTCTTAATGTCTTAGTCAAGTCAAGTCAGAGAGTCAGCACAGACTGAGAAACACTGGGGTACCTGACGTCGTACGATCCGAAGGGACAGATAGTGGTTGAGTACCTTGAAAGAGTATGAGTACAGGTATCTCGAGTTATTATTATTCTATGTGTTATAATTATGTTCTTCTTTTATCTATTAATGGGGTTTATAATATGATTCATAGTCTTTAGTTTGTGTCTTTTGTATGGTACGATAACGTAAAGATATTTCAATATCTTTTCTTTTTTTAATATCCATGTCTTTAGTCTAGTACAAAAAATCTCCGCCCCTATGGTTTTCCTTAAAGGATGATTTCTCGTTCTCTTTTGTGAACTCTACCATGTTTATAACAATAAGAACTAACACTATCTTCTATGGACAAACATCTGTTAATAGTTTTAAGTAGTATGATGTACAAATTTTACCCACTTAAAGTAAGCACATTTATTACTAAGTTATTTCAATTTTTTTAGTAACATCCGAGACATTTTTATATAATGTTACATTATTTTTTCTTATATTGAGATATCTATATCTCCTTTTTTTCTTAGAGATTTTTATTACTCAAACGAGAAAGTTGTTTCTTCTGTAGTAACTTTTGTAGAGAAACACAGAAACTTTTCAAAGTATTACCTCTATGTCTTTTAATATTACGTTATTTTCCGATTTTACCTCCGTATCTACATTTCCTTTGAATCAATTTATTTTTCATCAAATTCTGTTGGGTTTTACGTCGTCACCTTTATATCTGAAACCCTAGGAATCTCACGATTTAACTACGTCATGTTTTATTTAAGTCATTATCCTTAAGTTTTGTTTTCGTTGTCGTTTCTCTGATAGAACTTCGTTTCTCTTTTTCTGTTTCTCTGGTTCTCTAACTACCTATACCTTCCGTCCATAACCTCTAAGTGTGATTCTAAAATCAACAAGGTATTCTTATGTGAACTAAAGATACTTCTCATTGTTAATAGTTTCCCTTGTATCTTAGACAGGAACTTGATTTTCTTCCAAACTTAGATATTAAGTTTACTTGAATAACTCATCATCTATTTTAATTATTTCTCCGGTTGAAGATCAGTCTAGACAGTTCCAGAAAGTAAAATTCCTCTTTCTTCTTTGTGTATTACCGTTTTGTTTACTCAAAGTATTTCCCTTGATATTAGTCCGAATAAAAAGAGTGTTTGTGAATAGTTTATAAAGAATAGACTTTGTGTTTTTCTTTTTTTAAGACAAGATTCAGTTTAGTAAGAAGTACAGTTTTCCGTTGTCATTCTATAAGAAATAGAATGCTCCATCGGTCCATGATAATTTGATAGGATTTTGTTTGTTTATGAAATTTCCTCATTAGGTTAAAATGTCAGAAACTAAAAACGTACTTTCCGGAATTTCTGTTGTACTTTCTTTTCGTTGTATCTTATATACTAGACACATATCCTTTTTTAAAACTTTTCGTACCGATGTTTAAACATAATATTTGTGTATATAATGAATTAAAAATAAGATTCAGACAAATCGCATATCATTAGTAGACCTAGGAGTCGGTCACTATAAATGTCGGTCATTCAATTCCCTTGACTTATTAGTCCTATCTGTGGACGGTAAACAACACACCCTTAACGACTGGTTTATAGTCAGGTAAGTAAAGGACCCAACCCTTCTAAACCACCTCTTCCCTATCCGATGGGTGTGTTCATAAGAACCCGAAGAGAACACCGAGTCGACCATTTCTTAGACGGACGTTACGTCCTCTGGACCCAAGCTAGGGACTCAACCCTTCTAGGGGACCTCTTCCCTTTCCGATGGGTGAGGTCATAAGACCGGACCTCTTAAGGACCTGATAAGGTACCCAGTGTTTTTCAACCTGTACTGATTCACTGAAAGTAATTGAGTAGAGTGTATAGTGAATCCTCTTTGATATTTGAAGACCTTTATTTCCCTGTCTTACTTATCCTTTCTATACACGTGTTTTAAAGAAAAATACGAATACTCTTAAACCTTCAACAATAAAGAAGTGATAGTTTACGTTCAAATTGATATAAATGTTATAAGTACACTAATTCTTGAACTAAAGATGGAAGGTTTATGATACCTTATATTTTAGTTTTGAGATATTTTGTTTTCTACTTCGTATTATCTTTATTGTCTTTTAATCGTTAATCGTACTTTGTTCTATTGTTTTTATTCTTACCTGTATCATCAACGATATCGTTTATACTAAATAGACAAGAGGATGATTTTTGAGTTTAAGATGTCAGACCGTTTTCAGTATTAGTTTGCATCAATAAAACTTACGATATTATAATTTTATAAGTTTTTCCGAGAGTAGGAATAGTCGTCCCTACCCCGACACGTCCCTCTCCGAGTCTCTCGAAATCAAAGGTTCGAGAAGGTTCCGAGGTTCGAGAGTCACAAAGAGAAATGTAGGATTCCCGAGTACCGAGTCCGACCCCCCGTCCCGTCGTAAAAGGTGACACAGTCTCTAGTGGCAACACAAGAACACGTGACCGAAAACCTTAAGTTCATTTTCGGGAAAGTAAAGGCCACTTTAAGGAGAACCATCTAACCTGGATCTGACTAGAAACCTCTCTCCAGTTAGAGACTCGAAAACCTCACCCTCGTGACTGATATTCTGGGATCTGGTCTCTTGATTGCGAAAGACAACTTGGGGTATCTACCGTCGGGTGATCCGAGGGGGAAGGGACCCTAAAAGGTCCGTTCTTGTGACCTCACCCAACGGTAAAGGAAGAGGTTTCGTACTTTCACTTTTCACTTTTACTTCAGCGAATCAGTACAGGTTGAGAATCACTGGAGTACCTACCGTCGGATGGTCCGAGGAGGTAGGTACTCTAAAAGGTCCGTTCTCATGACCTCATCCCACGATAACGGAAGAGACTCTTGATTACGATCCCTCATAGTTTATCACTCTTGAGTGTGTTTCATTTGGTGAACTTATGTTCTGGGTCGTAGTGGGTTGGTGGTCGTCGTGGGACACGTCCTGTGGTTAGTAGTCGTCTGTCCTAAAGGTGGAGTGAGTCTGGACGGGTAGTCTCCTTTTGTTTTTGTTTTTGTTTTTGAGTCGTGTTTAGAGTGGGATATCCTTCGAACGTGTTTGGTGACCTGGTTGGAATCCTCCCGTCTTTGGTTTTCCTCCTTTCTTAAGTTGGAACTTCGGACCTTTTTCTTCTGAAGTTCGTGTTATTAATTTTTTTTTTTTGTTATTTTTAAGTCTCTTTACGATGTGTTTACTTCCTTGTTTGATCTTTGTATCTTCAGGTTTATCTACTCCTTTATCCGTTTGATGGACCTTTTCTTAAGTCTTATTACTATAATTTCTACTAGTTTTTGGAACTTTTGTTTTACCTCTTTTACGTTCTTAGTCAATTGTTTCTGGATCTTCTTAATTTCTTACTTGTATGTCTCTGTTTGTTGTGTTAATGACTTTAATTTTTATGAGATCTTCCTTAGTTAGTGTCTTATAGACTTCGTCTTCTTGTTTAGTCACTCGACCTTCTATTTACCACCTTTATTGAAGACTTCTCGTCTTATTTCATTTTTCTTACTTTTCTTGGCTTCCATCAGAGTCTCTGAAAACCCTGTTACAGTTTTCGTGGTTATAAACTTAATATCCCCAGGGTCTTCTTCTTCTCTTTTTCTTTCCCAAACTCTTTTACTCTTTTAAAAACTTCTCTAATATCAACTTTTAAAGGGGTTGTACCTTTTCCTTTATCAGTTAGTTTAGGTTTTCCGTGCTTCTCAGGGTATGTCCTATTTGGGTTCCTCTGTGGTATAATTAGTTTGATTGTTTCTGATTTGTGTTTCTTTCTTATAATTTTCGTCGTTCCCTCTTCGTTGTTCATTGTATGTTCTCTTTGGAGTATACGAGTTGTCGACTAGAAAGTCGTCTCTGACGTCCGGTCTTCCCTTACCGTCCTATATAAATTTCGTAACTTTCCCTTTTTAGATGTTGGTTCTAACGTCATGGATCGTTCCTAGAGTAATTTTCCATAATGACCGGGTCTATTGGTACTACCACACCAGTGAGTACATCTCGGTCTGTAAAATCCCACACTCCAGTTCACCTGGAATCCTTTGTAATGGTGTCCGTTTCGATCACCTCCACTATCTCAAGGTAGACTCGATAAATTTTAGGATTTTCTATTACGACAATTTCATGAAGTGAGTCATACGGTCGTTTAAACCTTTTGAGTCGTCACCGGTGTTCTGACCTTTTACAGTCAATAAGGTTAGGGTTTCTTCCCGTTACGGTTTCTTACAAGTTCAATGGTGTGTCAACGTGAGTAAAGTGTACGATCGTTCCAATACGAGTTTTAGGAAGTTCGTTTCGAAATCGTCATGTACTTGACTCTTGAGGAATTCCATGTTCGACCCAAATCTTTTCCGTCTCCTTGGTCTCTAGTTTAACGGTTGTAAGTAACCTAGTACCTCTTTCGTTCCCTCAAGGTCTTTTTTTGTAGACGAAGTAACTGATACGATTTCGGAAACTGAAACACCTAGCACTGGTTGACACCTTTTAAGAATTTCCCTACCCTCATGGTCTGGTGGAATGGACAGAGGGTTCTTTGGACATAGGTCCAGTTCTTTGTTGTCAATCTTGGAATATACCTTGTTACCTGACCAAGGTTTAACCCTTTCCTCATACAGTTCCGACATATAACAGTGGGACGAATAAATTGAATATACGTCTCATGTAGTACACTTTACGGTCCGATCTCCTTAGTGTTCGACCCTAGTTCTAAAGTCCCTCTTTATAGTTATTGGAGTCTATATGTCCACTATGGTGAGATTACCTTCTTTCACTTCTCCTCGATTTCTCGGGGCACTACTCTTACTTTCTCCTCTCACTTTCTCGACCGAATTTTGAGTTGTAACTTTTGTTATTCTAGTCCCGTAGGTCAGGTAGTGAAGTACCGTTTATCTACCCCTTTTTCACCTTCGTCACTGTCTAAAAGAGAAGAACCCTAGGTTTTAACGACACCTGTCACTGACGTCGGTACTTTAATTTTTTTCGAACGAGGAACCTTCCTTTCGATACTGTTTGTATCTGTCGTACAATGTTTTGTCTGTAGTAAAACGGGTGTCTTCATGTCTGTCAGTTTCGATATCAAAAGGGTCATCAGTACATGTCTACACTCTCAACATGGTATTTCTTCCGACTCGCGACTTCTTGACTACCAAAACTTGACATTATGACTTCTGAGAACTCTCAGTGAACCTGACGTTCCTCTAGTTTGGTCAGTCAGGATTTCCTTTAGTTGGGACTTATAAGTAACCTTCCTGACTACGACTTCAACTTCGAGATCATAAAAGATGGACTACACTTCTCAACTGAGTAACCTTTTCTGGGACTAAGACCTTTTCTAACTCCCGTCCTCCTCTTCCCCCACTGTCTCCTACTCTCCAAACTTACTGTAGCGTCTGAGTTACCCGTACTTAAACTCGTTTGAGGTCCTCTATCACCTCTTGGCTCCTCGGACGGCACGATGTCAGGTACTCCAACGTTGTTCAACCTGTACTGAATCACTGACTTGTTATTACAAAGATCTTTAAATAGGTAAAGAAGATTCAAAAGGGTGAGTAACAGTATATTAATAAGTGTCACCAGAGAATACAAGAATGTATAAAGACATCATAGTCAATATTACAAAGGGGAGAAATAAAAAATTTATAATGAAATAAAAGAGAGAAAAGAATCAATTACCCAAATAGCTAAAACATTTATAAACTTTTTGGGTTGAGAATCAAAGTAAATAAAAAAGATAACAAAAAGATAGGAGATAAAGGAAATAAAGACGACATTAAACATACTAAAGAAAGGAAGACTATCGCAACTGGAGTCAAACAAGAAAAAGATCAATGGACTCCACTTTTCAATCTAATAGATAAACTCTAAAAAGACAAAAAATTTAAACACAAATGTTGATATTTACAGAGATAAAAGAAAACGACATAGGATATACTAAATCACACATATAACATAAAAATAAAAGTAAAAACAGTTCTAAAAAAATTTTTTATATTTAAATAAATAAAATTAACCTCCGATTAATGAAATGTTATAACATAACCAAAACGGTATGTAGTTGTACTTAGGTGGTGTCCACATGTGTACAAGGGGTAGGACTTAGGGGCAGGGTGGAGGGAAGGGCGGGTAGGAAGACCCAGTAGGGTCACGTGGTCGGGGTTCGTAGGACATAGGACGTACTTGGACCTGACCACTAAACAAAGTATATACTATAATATGTACAAAGTTACGGTAAGAGGGTTTAGTAGTGGGGGGAGAGGGAGAGGGTGTCTCAGGTTTTCTGACAAGATATGTAGATACAGAGAAAACGACAGAGTGTATGTCCCAATAGTAATGGTAGAAAGATTTAAGGTATATACACACAGTCATATGACATAACCACAAAAAGAAAGACCGAATGAAGTGAGACATATTATCCCAGGTCAAAGTAGGTGGAGTAATCTTGACTAAGTCACATAAGAAAAATTATCGACTCATTATGACTTAACACATATACATAGTGTCGAAAGAATAGGTAAGTAGACGACTACCTGTAGATCCAACGAAGGTACAGGACCGATAATATTTGTCACGACACTACTTACACAGAGAAGGATAAGACCAAAGGAGACACATACAGGTCGTCACCCTAACGACCCAGTATTCCGTCAAGATAAAGGTCAAAAAATTCCTTAGAGGAGGTCTATAAAATACTGAAGAAAAAACTAAAGAAGAAACTAGATAACCAACAAGTTCTTACACAATAAATTAAAGGTACATAAATATTTAAGAGGTGAACAAAAGGAAGGCAATAACTAAAGATCAAAAGTAGAGTAATACCAGTCTGTCTTATGAATCATACTAAAGTTAGAAGAATTCAAACAATTCTCGACAAAACACTGTATTGTACATTAAACAGGACCTTTGATAAGGTAAACGCGGGTTCTCCTCACATATAATACGACGAAAACCACCTTACAAGACATATACGGACAATCCAAGTAAACCAGAGAAAATTTTCTTTAAGAAAAGGAACAACTCTTCTTAAAGTTCACTCCTCTAATAAAGTTAAACCTCTTATATCTTTTATCTATGTCCTATTTACTTTACCTCTACTACTTCCGTTCTTCGACTTATCCTGTTTTACGAAAAATGACTATAGACAATCACTTGACCTTATTCTCTCAATTTTAACGACTCCGAAACGTCTTGAAAGGACGGGTGTTGGACTAAACAGTGGACGATAAGTTCAGATCATGCCCCTGAGTCTCGGAAATATCGTCTTCTTCAGATCCAGTGTTCTTCTGGGTTACGGACGAAAGTTAAACTGGTAGAGTAAGAATATTCGACATAATACCAATTTCGTAGTTAGTCCGACTTCATCGAAGAACGTTTTTTGAGTTTTTTGAGAACAGTGGATTAGATCCACTTTAGGAGGTTCCGTTCGGTCTTTTTATTCACACATATCGTGTACCCCTATAATCCAAAATAAAGACAAAGGTGTCTGTCACCAAACTAGACTTCGGATAAGACCCTCGTAGCACATGGAGAAGAAGAAACGGATCCCTAAGTAATCCTTTTAAACATCTTTCAACCTCGGGGACCTATCTCGAACGACCTGATATACGTCTTATAGTTATTTCTAGGAGGAAGATTTCGGTGTGTGTTTTGTGACCCACCTCGTCTCCCCTGGGACCTCCTCTATGAGTGCGTTTTAAAGGTAAGGAGTTTTGACTGTCAAATCAAGGGTACTAATGATCACCCAGACGAAGACTTTCGATTTACCGAAGAAGGGGACTATATATATATATATATACATATATATATATATATATATATATAAAACTACGAGTGGTCTATATGTCCGTCGTCTCACCTAAAGGGACCCCACAAACCTCACCGAGTATGTATGTGCTGACATCTGGCAAACGTAAGTAAAATACATAAACCGTTATCGATGTAGTAATTACAGGTTCAATGTGGTCAGAGAAGTTTCCGTCTCTAGGATCGTCTAAGGTCACCCTTAGAACCCAAAGAAACGGTCGATTAAAGTAGTCCTCTCGTTCCTTATGTCCTTCGTTAATCGTCCGTCACTCTTGGACGTCAGTCCCTCCGGGACACTGTACCGTGAGACTACTCCCCTTAGGTGTCCATTGAACCGAGGCCAGGGAGAGTTGTAGACCCTCCCGTCAAGTGTCACTCGTCGGAGACCCAAAGGTGACCGTCGAAGAAAATCTGGTAAAAAAAAAAATTTCTTCAACAATAGTCACCTTTTTATCAAACCATCCGGTCGAATTCTAGACGATACTGGACATCCCCGATTGGTATCTGAGAAACGAGGGTGGTACTCTTAGGGACCCAGGAAGTATCAAGGTCTACCCTTCGTTGGAAAAGCCTTGGGTTCGAGTGGTCTGGTGTTTGTTGCTGTCGGAGATAGATACGAAAAGGAGATCACGAACGGAGGAACGTAGGTGTCTTCACGGAAGAGGTCTAACTTTGAGGAAGGTTAACACGGATGCATATGGAAAAAAATTGTACGTATACTGGTAACATTTTAGAGTTTTTCAAATTACTCACTATTTACTATTCTATTTGTTCGTACCTTTTTACATTTATCTTAGGACAAGGTAGCGATTCAGTACAGGTTGAGAAACGATGGGGTACCTGACGTCGTGTGGTCCGGACGAACGGGAAGTGACAGAGGACCTCAAACGTATGTATCTTAGAATTCGAGAGACAAAATAACTCGGTGGGACCGTACCAGACCGTACTCCACGACGAGAGTCCCAAGGACAATCATCATTATACAGGAACTAATGTAGTCGTGACCTAATAAAGAGACATGACACTGTGACGTAAGAATCCAAAGGGATTACCCCGACAAGAGGGAATTATAATTTTATATAGTCGAATCGGAGAGTCTTCTGTTACCAACCTAATGTTCACACTCCGGTAGGGGTGAGTATTCGGATCTAGGTAAATCGAACACAAACACGAAGTCCTTGAAAATATGTAACAACTTGAAGTAACGTTTAAGTACCTGTTTTGACCTTTTATAAAAATAGTACCCTTAGACTACCTTAACTTAGATAAACTTATTTTAGTCGTAGGTCGGATGAAAAACCTTTCTCACTACCACGACAGACCTCCCGTCTCAACGACCTCTCGAGGGTCCGTGACACAAGTACGAGAGACCGGAACAGTAAATGCGTAACCGAATGTTCCCTTTAAACAGACCCGAGAGATCAGGATTTTAAGACACAAGAAGGTAAACTTTAAGAGTACATAAAAGTCGTAATCTTCTCAAAGAATGTACACAGGTCGGAAAACGTTAAATCTTTTAAGAAAGTACATACACTGGAGTTCTTAGTAGAAAAATATCCACTCATTGAATTAAGTCTCTAGTCTACTGAAAGAGTTCCAGTGTGACGGTACTTTACTCTCAACTAAAAAAAAAAAAAATGTGGGTCACGACAAAGGAATATCGTGTCTAAATATCTAAACTTAGAAGGACTGTTTCGGATCGATCGATGATTCCGTTTTAACGTGTCTCTACCGGTCTAACCTCTTAGTGAATTTTGACATTCACAAAAAATTTAAATAAAAAATAACCTTATATTAACGAAATGTTGAAGTGTTACAATACAATTAAAGAGGACGTGTTCCTTCACTTAGTCAATATACATACGTATATAGGGGAGGGGGAACCTGGAGGGAGAATAGGGTGGGAGTTAGGTTGGGACTATCTAAAAAAAAAAATTTAAAACCTGAATTCTTACTTATCTGGAAATAGACTGACACTACATCAAGAAGTCTTCAACTTTTGTTCAAGAGTGTGAGAGGTACAGAATACACATGAAAACTGACCTGAAGTAAAAAGACCAATTAAAACTTAAGTAAATGAGTACTTCTTTTGATAATTCGTCGATGGTGATAAAGTGACCGTGACACTATCCTCGGAACTTATTTTTGTATTAGTTCTGTCCGTACCATAGACCGAAAATATCTTACGTACCGGAACATTCCTTCAGTCTATGACTTACGTTCAATACGTTGATATTACTTTTCTTCATGGAGTCCTCTCACATTGTCGTCCTTGACTCCACGAGACCCCTTGGTCTTTCCATGGAAAGTTATTCACAAGGAAAACAACTTTTGGTCCTATCCTACGTATAGGTTTTCACATATCTTCCTTCCGGGAACCCCAGAATAAACTACTAGATCTTGAGGTCACACCGACTTCTCGTCTCTGTCTATCCCTCTCATTGTGAGAGTAAGTGTAACATCCCTTTTAGATTAGTAGATCCGACCTCGGGTCCTCCTTCCGCACTCGGGTCGTCCTTCCGTACTTACGACATCGAACCAATCATATGTCAGTGAGTCTCGTAAGTGTTCCCAGACCCTACGGACTGAGTCCTGTCGACGAAATGTGGTCTCAAAAGGATACTTACCCTTACCGATCATAAAACATCCTAACCGAACTCGTAACCATACCAAATCAGTCGGTTTACTTCTAATACTCTCGAGTCACCGTCCGTACCTACCCCTGGGAAGGATTCCATGACCTCCTAACGGACCAAAACTTACCAGGAATCACCCGATATGAGGACTGAAACTGACCTCCTCATCACAACAAGTGAAAAGTGAAAGTACGTAACCTCTTCCTTTACCGTCGAGTGAGGTTACAAGAACGGACCTCTTAGGGTCCCTGCCCCCGCAGACCACCCGACGGTAGATACCCCAGCGTGTCTCAACCTGTGCTGACTTCGCTGAATCGTCGGAAAAAATCCTCCAATGCTAAGTTAAATGTAGTAAGTAACCTTATTGTGGTAATAGTTTTGCAATGTATATTTTCTCTGCAGTTATCTTAACATCCAGAGCATATAATATAAGGACTAGAGCTTTCTCCCAGACTCAAATTTATAAATTCTCAATTGGTTTGTGAGGCCAATAGAGATACTTTCTGTTTAGTTTCGTTTCTGGGAAGACTTTATTCAAGTCACTGGTCATCTGATCAAATGCAATTATATTCTTCATCTTCTTCAGCTCTTTCTTGTACTCCTCAATTCTGGCCTTTGAGAGAGGCAAAAACTCAGCATAGCTTTTTACATCATCTTTTTCTCCTTTGTTCTTCTGGTAGTATATGTATCCTCTGGCACAGAAACCTTCATGACATTAAACTGAAATAGATACTTTTTTCATATTTTAAAACAAAGATAGGATTATTCTTCTAGATTTTCTTTGGCTTTTTTTCAATCTAAAAGAAGGAAAAAAGGATGAAGTAACTATGCAGGATGTGTTTTTACTAAAGCCTTTAAACCATTAATGATGTTTTCATCAAGTTGAAAGAGATCATTTTTACCCTAACTGATAAAAATGCTGGAAACAGTTCTCTTACATTTCCTCTATGCAGCATGTTTAAACATTTGTTTTTTGTTTATGTTATTGTTCACACACAATGTATGACTATAGAGTAAGTTTCCAATTAAGTTCTGGTGAAAATTAGCCTCTTAAGACTCTCAGAAACTGTCAAAGTGACAAAGCATGTTCTTCAGGGTATGCTTCATCAGAAGCTTGTTACTATTATCAGGAGTGTATAAATGTTAGCACAGAGCACAAGCTTGGATTTATAATATTGAAAAATACATGACTAGTTCAGGTTTATGATGGTGGGAAGTATGGTCTAACAGTTATATCAAATGAAAGTCATGTGTATTACCATGATATCTGGCTAGTGACTCGGAGATTGTGGACATAGCAGTGGGCTGTATTTGCCCAGGTACTTTGCAGAAAAGATTTCACCCATCTTTATAACATCCTTTTCATAGAAGGATATTTGAATGGAGAAGAGGGAAGATCGCTAGTTTCTTAGCAAATCGGTAGAGTATGGGAGGGGTCGAATCGGGTCTTTCCAAACCTTGATTTAGAATTGCATGTATTCCAGGTGACCCATCATTACAGCACAGCTTTGTCCCTGACTGTAACATGTGCATGGAGACTGTCACACACTTTGGAATTCTTCAAAAGATTGTACCAAGCCTTAATACTGCCAAAGGCCCCAGGCATTGGCAAAAGATCTTTCCATTTGTTCCCCCATATGTGATATTTTGTGTGTGTGTGTGTATCTCGGTATGTGTAAAACTGGAAAATTTTGTTTATGGGACTTTTAATATGTGTGCATAGTTTTGAGCAAAGTATTTTGCATTCTGGTATTTAGAACAGCCTGTAAATATTCAAATAGATATAAAAATTTGAAGTTTATGAAAAATTGATCCAAATATCACAGCTACCGTTTAAAGAGAATCAAATTCACAACCTTTAGAATGAAGAGCAGCATCTTCTCTCCCAGTGGTTGTCTCTTGAAGAACCTAGACATGTTCAGGCGAAACATGGGAAAAGAAACATTACAATGCACAACCTTAGACACAGGGTCCTTAAGTAGCACTAAGCAATAACTTCAGCATTCATTCAGTTATTTTCAGCTCATACAATTTACAAACTACAGTGAGACTAAGTCATCCAACTCTTAGATCTTAAGCGCTTCAGGATATAGAAATAGTAAAACGTTTTCATTAATCAGATTATGAAACATTAAAAATATTTGACAGTTTGATTACTTTTCAGGCATTTCATATGATGTCCCTCAATGGGGAGTTATCTGATTTTTTTTTTCCCCTCATGATTAGGCTGGTATTATAGGTTTGGGGCTTCCCAGCTGGTGTCGGTGGTGAAGAGCTTGCCAATGCAGGAGACATAAGAGATGTGGGTTTGATCTGTGGGGTGGGAAGATCTAGAGGAGGGCATGGCGACCACTCCAGTATTCTTGCCTGGAGAATCCCCCATGGACAGAGGAGCCCAACAGGCTACAGTCCATGTGGTCACAAAGAGTCAGACATGATTGGAGCAGCTTTTCATGCATGCAGGCATGGGTTTGAGGTGAGACAAGAGAAGTAAAATGCTATTCTCATCACATCATATCAAAGGCACATACTATCAATATGACTTATCACTGTTTATGTTACTTTTCATCAGATAATTTGAAGTAGTTGTCAAGTTATAAAACAATAAACTTTTTTCTTTTTTTTCCTCTCTTCCTTCTCATAGTCCTGGATGAAGCCCATGTTGAAAGGGTAGGGAGTTATGGTCTTCTTATTTAATGGTAGGATGTCTACATAAATTATTAAGAATTCTATAAGGGAGATTTGTTTATTTTCCCCAATTTATTGACTCAAGTTTTTATATATCTTTAAAGACTGAAGACAAAAACAAAGTCTGAGAAATTCTCATAGCTAAGAGTTGCCTAAGAAAATAAGACAACTAAATTGTAGCTGGACTCTGGAACAGAAAAAACACATTAGGGAAAAATCATGAAAATATAAATAAAATATGAATTTTAGTTAATGATAATGCAAAGTATCAACTCATTAATTGATTTAATTAAACAACCAGTATACTATTCTAATATATTAATTAGATGTTAATATTAGGGAAAACTGGGTAAATTCTTATATTATTTTTTGCAAGAGTTCTATAAATTTAAAGCTCTTCTAAATTTTAATGACTTGTTAAATTAAAAATACTACCCTCCCCCCACACAGAAAAATATTACATAATTTGTTCAGGAATTATCAGTCTGGGAATCAAATCCACACAGTTTTAGTGGAAATATGAAGTGGCACTCTCTGTAAGTAACTATTGAAATGTTAGTGTACACATATTCTTTGATTCTTCAACTCATTTCTAGGAATCTATTCAATAGAAATGAAAGCAAAATGGAAGTATGTCACTTACAAAATGAAAGTGTGTTATTGCTGCATTTTTTTGGTGATAGTCATTATACAAAAAACCCATAATAACTTAACCTACCTACATATTTAATAAGGCATCATCATTGAGGAAATTGTAATACTTGTCCATAGAATAGCCATTATAAAGAAGTTCTCTCTCTCTCTCTCTCTCTCTCTCTATATATATATATATAAGCTATATTTTCCAGAGAATATATATATAGAAAAAATATATAATGAAAAATGCATGCATATACATATATACATATCTCCTTTTTTAAAATAAATAAATAAGTATATGTTATATATGTATAGAATCATGCACATTGAACTATTAACAGAAGTTACTTTAAAAGAGTATAATTGTAGTGGGGAATATTAACTTTTATATTTCCCTCTCTTCTTGGAACAGATAGAACCTCGTTTATTCCTTTTGTAATAAATATACAGCTTTTCTTTGTAGAATCAAAGGATATATTTATAAAAATATACATTATTTTTGTAGTAGTTGCACTCCACTTCATTAATGTTATTAATCAAACTCAGTTCAAGTTCTCATAATTTCATTAATTAGAAATTATAAATCAAGAGCTACTACCTAAATTTAAGAAACTTAAATGTCATTTAGTTATGAATGTTTTCATCCATTTAATGGTTCTCATAATATGAACTGCCTGTGTTCTTCTTCTTTGTCTGGGATTGAAAGATAAATAAAATATTCCTTATGTTTTCCAGGCTCATTGTGTACCTGGGGAAGTAGCTGACTAAGGGCTTCCCAGTGGCTCAGACAGTAAAGAATCTACCTGCAGGGTGGGAAACCTGGGTTTGATCCCTTCGTCATGAAACTGCCCTGGAGAAGGGAATGGCTACCCACTATAGTATTCTTGCCTAGAGAATCCCATGGACAGAGGAACCTTGTGAGCTACAGTCCTTGGAATCCCAAAGAGTTGGACATGAATGAGCAACTAATACTTTCATTTCCACTTTTTCACTGACTAATAGAGCAATGTAGTAAACGATTTTGCCTTTAAAGGCTTCTTACATAATTTCCTATCTTTACCATTGTGTGTTGAAAATGAAGTGGGATGAGAGAGGTAAGGAAGCAGCAGAAAAAATTTTGAAGCTAACAGATGCTGGTTCATGAGGTTTAAGGAAAGATTGTATCTTCATAAAGTACAAGAGGAAATATCTAGTGCTTATGTAGAAACTGCAGTGAATTATCCAGATCTGGTCACAATAATCAATGATTGTGTCTGAACTAAACATTTTCAATGTAGAGGAAATTGCCTTATAGTGAACTAAAGCACCATCCAGAAGTTTCAAAGTAAAGAAGAAAAGTCAGTGCCTGGCTTCAAAGCTTTAGAGGACAGCCTGACTCTCTTGTTGGGGGCTCAATTAGCTGGTGACTGGTTGAAGCCAGTGCTTATTTACCATTCTGAAAATCCTAGGGCCCTTAAGCATAATGCTGAATCAACTCTTCCTGTGCTTTTGGAATGGAACAATAAAGAACATTAACATCTGTTTACCGCATGGGTTACTGAATATTTTATGCCTAGTGTTAAGACCTACTGCTCAGGAAAAAAAAAAAAATCCCTTGAAACTATTGCTACTCTTTGACCATGCACCTGGTCGAGAGTGCTGAGGGAGACGTACCACAGATTCATGTGGTTTTTGTGCCTGACAGCACAACATCCATTCTGCAGCACATAGATCAAAGAGTCATTTCGACAGTCAAGTCTTAGTACCTGAAAAATACATTTCGTAAGGCTCTCGTTGCTGTAGATAGAATTCCTCTGATAGATCTGGGCAGTTCGTTCAGCAATTTTAAAGGTAATATCTTAAATTTATGCAGATGAAGCCATCTGAAGTTGTAATCATTTCTTCGACTGTGCCAAATATCCTACCTTGGGAACTGCCTATTTGTGGCAAGCATATGTCTTAAAGATGATCTCTGTGAGCTAGATAGATGCTTTTATACGATTTTTAAAATTTTTGTTGAAGTATGATTGCTTTACAATACTAGTTTCTGTGAAGTTAGTTTGTTAGTACAGTGAAGTGAATCACCTATTCATATACATGTATCTCCTCTTTTTTGGATTTTCTTCCCATTTAGATCACCACAGAACATTGAGCAGAGTTCCCTGTGCTATCCATTAGGTTCTCATCAGTTATTTATTTTATACATAGTGGTGTATGCATGGTGATCCCAGTCTTCCAATTCATCCCACACTCCTTCCCTACCTTAGTGTCCATATATTTGTTCTCTACATCTGTGTCTATTTCTACCTTGCAAATAGGTTCATCTGCATCATTTTTCTAGATTCCACATATGCGCTTTAAAATATGATATATTTTTTCTCTTTCTGACTTACTTCACTCAGTATGGTACTCTCTAGGTCCATCTACATCTCTGCAAATGGCACAATTTCATTCCTTTTTCTAAGTGATATACCATGGCATATATGTACTGCATCTTCATTATCCATTCAGACATAACTAAGTACTCATGCATCCCAACTTTTACCTTTAGTACACACCCCAAACTTTAGCAGTCACTACTGTGATTGGTCAGTAACCATCAACATGGAAGCAAGATCCTGAGTCCAGAAAAAGATTAGGACTCACTGAAGGCTCATAAGATGGTTAGCATTTTTTTTAGTAACAGGCTATTTTAAAATTACTTTTAGCAGTAGACTTTTTAAATTATGTTATATACGTTGCCTTTATAAACATAATACTATCACAACACAGCAGACTATCAGTTCAGTCCAGTCACTCAGTTGTGTCCAGCTCATTGCGACCCCATGAATCACAGCGCGCCAGGCCTCCCTGTCCATTACCAACTCCCGGAGTTCACTCAGATTCACGTCCATCGAGTCAGTGATGCCATCCAGCCATCTCATCCTCTGTCGTCCCCTTCTCCTCCTGCCCCCAATCCCTCCCAGCAGCAGAGTCTTTTCCAGTGAGTCAACTCTTCAGATGAGGTGGCCAAAGTACTGGAGTTTCAGCCTCAGCATCATTCCATCCAATCAACACCCACGACTGATCTCCTTTAGAATGAACTGGTTGGATCTCTTTGCAGTCCAAGGGACTCTCAAGAGTCTTCTCCAACACCACAGTTCAAAAGCATCAATTCTTCAGTGCTTGGTTTTCTTCACAGTCCAACTCTCACATCCATACATGACCACTGGAAAAACCATAGCCTTGACTAGATGGAACCTGTTGGCAAAGCAATATCTCTGCTTTTGAATATGCTATCTAGGTTGGTCATAATTTTCCTTCAAAGGAGTAAGTGTCTTTTAATTTCATGGCTACAATCATCATCTGCAGTGATTTTGAAACCCCCCAAAATAAAGTCTGACACTGTTTCCACTGTTTTCCCATCTGTTTCCCATGAAGTGATGGGACCAGAGGCCATGATCTTAGTTTTCTGAATGTTGAGATTTAAGCCAACTTTTTCACTCTCCTCTTTCACTTTCATCAAGAGGCTTTTTAGTTCCTCTTCACTTTCTGACATAGGGGTGGTATAATCTGCATATCTGAGGTGATTGATATTTCTCCCGGCAATCTTGATTCTAGCTTGTGCTTCTTCCAGCCCAATGTTTCTCATGATGTACTCTGCATAGAAGTTAAATAAACAGGGTGACAATATTCAGCCTTGACGTACTCCTTTTCCTATTTGGAACCAGTCAGTTGTTCCATGTCCAGTTCTAGCTGTTGCTTCCTGACCTGCATACAGGCTTCTCAAGAGGCAGGTCAGATGGTCTGGTATTCCCATCTATTTCAGAATTTTCCATAGTTTCTTGTGATCTACACAGTCAAAGGCTCTGGCATAGTCAATAAAGCAGAAATAGATGATTTCCTGGAACTTTCTTGCTTTGTCCATGATCCAGTGGATGTTGGCAATTTGATTTCTGGTTCCTCTGTCTTTCCTAAAACCAGCTTGAACATCTGGAAGTTCACAGTGGCTTGGAGAATTTTGAGCATTACTTTGTTAGTATGTGAGATGAATACAATTGTGTGGTAGTTTGAGCATTCTTTGGCATTGCCTTTCTTTGGGATTGGAATGAAAACTGACCTTTTCCAGTCTTGTGGCCACTGCTGAGTGTTCCAAATTTGCTGGCATATTGAATGCAGCACTTTCACAGCATTATCTTTCAGGATTTGAAATAGCTCAACTGGGATTCCATCACCTCCACTAGCTTTTTCATAGTGATGCTTTCTAAGGCCCACTTGACTTCACATCCAAGATGTCTGGCTCTATGTGGAGTGATCACACCACCATGATTATCTGGGTTGTGAAGATCTTTTTTGTACAGTTGTTCTGTGTATTCTTGCCATCTCTTCTTAATATCTTCTGCTTCTGTTAGGTCCCTACCATTTCTGTCCTTTATCAAGCTCATCTTTGCTTGAAAGATGCATTATATTTACTACTGTGGGCAGGAATCCCTTAAAAGAAATGGAGTAGCCATCATGGTCAACAAAAGAGTCCAAAATTCAGTACCTGGATGCAGTCTCAAAAATGACAGAATGATCTCTGTTTGTTTCCAAGGCAAACCATTCAATATCACAGTAATCCAAGCCTATGCCCCAACCAGTAATGGTGAAGAAACTGAAGTTGAATGGATCTCTGAAGACCTACAAGACCTTTTAGAACTAACACCCCCAAAAGATGTCCTTTTCATTATAGGGGACTGGAATGCAAAAGTAGGAAGTCAAGAAACGCCTGTAGTAACAGGCAAATTTGGCCTTGGAATACGGAATGAAGCAGGCCAAAGGCTAATAGGGTTTTGCCAAGAGAATGCACTGGTCATAGCAAACACCTTCTTCCAACAACACAGGAGAAGACTACACATGGACATCACCAGATGGTCAACACCGAAATCAGATTGATTATATNCCTTTTAGAACTAACACCCCCAAAAGATGTCCTTTTCATTATAGGGGACTGGAATGCAAAAGTAGGAAGTCAAGAAACACCTGGAGTAACAGGCAAATTTGGCCTTGGAATACGGAATGAAGCAGGCCAAAGGCTAATAGGGTTTTGCCAAGAGAATGCACTGGTCATAGCAAACACCTTCTTCCAACAACACAGGAGAAGACTACACATGGACATCACCAGATGGTCAACACCGAAATCAGATTGATTATATTCTCTACAGGCAAAGATGGAGAAGCTCTATACAGTCAACAAAAACAAGACTGGGAGCTGACTGTGGCTCAGATCATGAACTCCTTATTGCCAAATTCAGACTTAAATTGAAGAAAGTAGGGAAAACCAATAGACCATTCAGATATGACCTAAATCAAATCCCTTATTATATACAGTGGATATGAGAAATAGATTTAAGGGACTAGATCTGATAGATAGAGTGCCTGATGAACAATGGTCGGAGGTTCATGACATTGTACAGGAGACAGGGATCAAGACCATCCCCATGGAAAAGAAATGCAAAGGAGCAAAATGACTGTCTGAGGAGGCCTTACAAATAGCTGTGAAAAGAAGAGAAGCAAAAAGCAAAGGAGAAAGGAAAGATATTCCCATTTGAATGCAGAGTTCCAAAGAATAGCAAAGAGAAATAAGAAAGCCTTCCTCAGCGATCAATGCAGAGAAATAGTGGAAAACAATAGTAGACTATATATATTGTAATTATAGCTTTTATATGCACTGGGAAAGCAAAACGTTCGTAAGACTCGCTTTAGTGCAGTATTGACTTTATTGTTGTGGTCTGGAGCTGTCGCGCATTTTCAAGGTACATAATTAGGAAAAATCCGATAATAATTGTAGATGGTGTCTATAACATACAGTTAGAAGATGTATATGTGTAAGTCCTTTGTTATCTAGAAACCAGCTAAGCAGGACATAAATTATCTTTGTGTCTAAATATGGATAAGGATAGTTATGCAGACATTAATATGTGTATTTACATACACAGACATCTCTTTACAAAATAGATACAACTTTGGAAAAATAAGCCTGTGTAGCAGAGATTCGTTGGTCAATGTACATTAAGCCTCATACTCTTAAGAAAGACTGTGAGATGTGACAAGCGATAACTCTCAGGTACTGTAAGACCTCCCAAACTCCAAAGGGCTTGCTGAACTGTCTTTACTTAAATAGGAGAGAAAGCAACTGTGACTTTAAATACTTTATAAAAATCATCTTGTTATAAATAATTAATCAAAACCCCTATGTCCTTGAACAAAATTACATGTAATTTTGCATTTTAAATTATAGACTCTGTTAGTATTAAAGTCATTACAAATAAACACAGTATTTCTTCTCACAGAAAAATAAATGGTTTAACAATCTAACCTAATATTGTTAGAAGCAAAAAATTTTATATTTACAGTAATTAGGCAATTATCTAACTGTTCTAATATTTAAAAAATAAAAATAGCTGATTTCTATTCCTTGAAAGCAAAGCGAACATATGTAAATTGAAAAAGGGAACACAAGTGGTTAATAAATCTCAGTTCAAAAAATTTAATATTTGTTATCACAAATGGACAATGCATACTTATTGTATTTTCACAATGTACCTGGTTACGTTATATATGACATTAAAATGTTTTTTAATATACATTAAAAACATTAATGAGAACTACATAAAGTGATTATAATTTAAATGTCACTTGATCTACTAGAGACGTTATCAAATTTTCATGAATGAAACTCAAGAATAGAAATTGTTTTGTGTGCTCACATCAGGGTGTCTCTTTCAACTGTTACAGTGGCTAATGATAGGAATAATAATAAAAAAGTAATTTATGTTCTTGAACACTTTTTCCATAAATTTATTGTATTTCTCACCAAATCATCTGATTTAGCAGTAATTTTATAGACAGATAAATGAGCGAGAAAAATCTTGTGTATATAATTATTTTAATCACAGATTTTGCACAAATTTGTCCTTAGTATTTCTGAGTGTTACAAAACATATATGTAGTCAGCTTTCCCCAGTTACAATATAGGAGAACAACACTGATTTCTCTTTTTAGGAAAATCCCTCTAGAAACCTTTCCAAGCCCATTCTGTTATCAGCCATCTACCTTCATTCCCACAGAGGCTTAAGGATAATCGTTCAGAATTGTAATTCATCCAGCAGAAGTGGAGTCCAGCAGCAACTGAGGTTTAGAGACCTAACTGACTGCATCTCAAGGTCATTTCCTTTGTATTGCTTTTGTGCTTTGATTTCCTAACGTGGGTGGTCCAGGTGTTTTTCTTGTTGATCGGTGTGAACACTGCCTTATTATAATCACCTCTTGCCTAGCACCCTGGTACTTGACTTCTTAAAATCCAGTGCATTTAGTTGTTGATAATTCTGCCTAAACTTCATGCTTCCTTGGTGCATTGGGGCTGGTGTGCTGCATAGCCCAGTGCTACTCTAATGAGTGTGTCAGTGATAAAAATGTACTGGTAGGCAGTGCAGTATGGATTGCAGACATTCATGGACAAATTGGCTAAACTAGTATTGTTTTGATTGCTTGTTTTAATGCTAGAGAAAGTTGAACAGTGCTGTATAACATTATATATAAATGTTATAAATCTTTAAATTATATGCATTAATTAGATATTAGGTATATATATTAATTAGATATAGGGCTTATATCCAAATTATAACTTATGACAAGTCTGCTGTTAAGTTATTCAGAGCAGTCTCTGAATATCTTTAGCTTTCCTGTCTTAAAAAAGTCAATGAATTGAGAAAGAATAGTGTGTTATGGTACATAATGTGTACTTTACTATTTTTATGCATAGTGAAAATGCACGTCATTGGAAGAAAAATAGAATATTTTGAAAAGTGGAAGAAATCTACAAAATAAGTTTTTTGTATATCACCAGACTTGAAAGCAGAATTGTCAGGAAAATGAAGGGAAATTAGCATTTAGAACAACAATAGAATGCTAGTTAGTTTTTTTTTTGTGTGTGTGCAGATAAAAAGGAATGGGAAAAACTACAGGAGAGTATAATTGTGCTTAGTTTAACTTAACCAGTTAGCCAAGACTTTTTGCAACTAACTCTTTTATAGCTATGACATCTTTATGCAGCTGTCCTTTTCTCTTTCTGACTTGGCTGCTTTTATGCACATTTCAAATGTTTTTGATCAAATGCATATATAGCCCAATATTTTTTTCCTGAAAGCAGTGTCCCTTGATTAGGCAAAAACCTAAAGTTTGGCTTTCATCAGAAATAAAGATGTGGGGACAGGGGTCAGAGGATGATTGATAGTAAGCAGGATGCTGGCTGTATCTTTAACAGTTTGAAAGGGATTTGAAGGGAGATGGCATGACCAGTAAAAGCCCGTTGGCTGGTCAAGAAAACTGCCATCTGCACAGTGGAGAGACTGGTAAAATACCAACGAGTTCATGTGTAGCATTGGTTAGAATAGTTACTCCTTTCTTTTCTCACTTGGATGAAGTAAAAATTGAAGTTCATACACAAACCCCATGGCCCTGTCTCCTTCAATGCTGGCAGTGACCTGCACAGATAGGATTTCACGTTCACACACATAGAAGGGCTGGTCTCCCCTATTATCTTAGTGCTTCATGGTTATAATCTAAGACCTTCTGCCTCTCCCACAACATAAACCTTTCTTCTTTGAAAAAAAGAATAAAAAAGAGCTGAGCTAGTGGGGATAGAATATATTACCTCATTCTATGCAATGGCTCGAGATTAACTAGACCACTGAATAATCTCATTTAGCTAAACAGGCATGTAGCTCAAATTGGATCATTCTGTTTTGTTCAGCACAGGAAAAAATAGAAATAAAACACATTAAAAGAAAACACAAGTAGCATTAATTGGAATAGTCATTGTTAAAGTAATTTTACCAGGATAATCCAACAACATTTTTGCTTAAACTTGGGACTCTGGCAGTAGAGAGAAAAGGAATTTTGTTTGTGAATTTGAATTTTCTACATCATCCATTTGATTGATATATATGATTAAATTTTATAAGGTATTCATAATGTTTATATATGATGATTGAATATTTGTATAAAATGGCAAAAAGAAGGGAGTTTAATAGTTATTTCTTATAAATACTACAATATTCTATCTTCATATGTAAATTGGTGATAAACATTATATTCTTAATGGAAAAATGCAGCCTTTCTATTTCAGTGGGCCATTGGAAGGGGCATTTGAGATAACGTGTAGATAACAAGTTATCAACTTGCTGATTTTCTTTAATTTACAAAATGTACATTGTTAGGCTGTTCTTTGTAAAGACTGGTATTTATCCCAGGAAGAGTTTATTCTAGCAAGATGAAATATAGCCAGGTATTCAGAAGTTAGTTTGTGGAATATAGGATTGATACGGGAATGTTATAAAGGAGAAAATTTACCTTCCCACTTGAAAAACACATCCTTGAGCCTTTAGAGAGAAATTATCCCATAGTGCTCTAAATGAATGTATATTTCAAATAAATTTTACATTTTAGAAATGTCATTGAATAACACAATTCATCAAGTTTTGCTTTTATACTTCAAAAGAGTTTTAATGCTTTAACTTGAGCATTTGATTTCAAGGAAAGTTTTGTCATCTTTTTATCTACCTGTATATATTTTTCATCCTTCCATCTACTGGTCTTACATCACCCCACCTCTCCCTCCTCTCTCTCTCTCAACTATCTACTTTCCTACCTATAATACATCTATTGATCTACCTTTTATTTCTCTACACACCTACTTAAATTAATAAATGTATTCCTAGATATTTATTTTGGACCTGTGTTGGAATGTTTGGTTAATCATAGTTTCTAGTTCTTAGGACATTGTTGTTGGAGATTTATGCAAGGCCTTCCATTGTTTGTCTTTCTTTCAGCCTATTCTTTCTTCCTTTTCTACTTACTGCCTTCTCTTCTAACCAACCCCTCCACTCACATTCCTCTCCCGCCATATAAGTAATCATTCTGTCACACTTGATATGCATAATTTATTTACATGTTCTTTCGTATTATGTGCATATGCATTTAATTTACATAATTGGTATTGTTATAAACTTATCCTGTTTCTTTTCCACCAAGCACCATTTTTTAAGGAGGCATTACTGTGTCCGTTTTTAGATCTAGTCTTTTTCTAACTGCTGCACAGTATTACATCATGTTCAAGTACCACATTTTTATTGTCTGCTCCTCCCAGTGATGAACACCTGGATTGCATTCAAGTCACTTCTACTAAAAACAATACTGGGGTGAACATTCATATATAGTTTCTCACACTTAGGCGAGGATTACTCTGGGATATACATCCAGGATATGACTTGATCTAGATCATAGTATATACCTGCACTGAATTTAAGTTAAAACTGTCATGTTACTCTTTGGAATGGGTGAGTCACATCATTGTGGGCTATAAACTCCCACAAGCAGTTCACGAGATATTTTTATATCTCCGCTTTCCCAGCAACTTTCGCACTATTTAGTTTTCTAGTATTATTCACCAGAGTAAGTACAAATCAGGTCTGTGTCTTAGTGGCCATCCTTGAGTCTTTCTCCTGTGAAGTACTTGTTCACATTATTTCCCCACTATTTTTAGTGATTTTGCCTTGTATTTTTACTGTGGATTAGCAACAGTTCTTTGTATATTCTAGACATTAGATCTTTGTTGGTATTAAGTACTGCAGGTGTTTTCTGTAGATAATAAACAATTGGTCCATTAGCTTTATTCATCATATCCTTTTGTTGACACAGAGCCTCCATTAGATGCTTTAGAACCCATGAGCTTTTCATCTTTGCAACCTTTTGTTAACCTCTAATAACTTTATAGATTTATCTTTTGCAATTAGATCGTTGCTTCTTTGGGGTGTACCTTACACCCTATAAAGTGGGATAGAAACCCAGTTTTATTTTCTCCGTATAGTAAGCCAGTTTTCATACATCATCAACTAATACTCAGTTGTTGGACCATTGATCCATGTCTTATTTAAAACCCATGACTTTTTTTCCCAGAAAACCTATAAGTTAGAAGGCAATGAAGTGACATTTATAAAGCACTGAAAGGAAAAATACATGTATACTGTCAAGTCAGAATTCTATGCCCAGGGAAAATATCTTCCAGAAATAAGGATGGGAAGATATTTTCAGACAGATACTAGTTTACTGCTAGAAGAATATTCTATAAGAAAAGTTTAAAATTTCTTTAAGTCCTTACACTACTTGTGAATCTGTATAAATATTGTTTAAAAGCAGATATCAGCCACTAAATTTTCTTGCAGAGAATGGTAAGTTGCTAGAGGTGATAAAGTGGAATCATAAATACTGCTCAGTTAATCCAAAAGGAAAATAGAAATAAAGGGAAAAAGAACAGATGAAACAAATAAAAAACAACTATCAAGATGGTAGATCTTAACGAACTATGTTGATAATGATATTAAATATTAATTGCCTAAGCATACCTATTAAAGACATTTCAGATTGTTTTAAAATAAGAGGAGATCAGACTTTGATTTATATAAGAAATCATCTTCAAATGTGAAGATATAGATAGGATAAAAGTTGAGAGCATAGCAAAATAGCATATATGTAAGCCTTAAACAGAAGTTGAGTACTATTTAATATTAGATAAAATAGATTTTAGAACAAAGTATAATGTCAGGGATAAATAGAATTACTGAATAATGAAAAGGGGTCAATTTTCCAAGAAGACATGACGATTTAAGTGGTTTGAACCTAACCACAGAGTTTCAAAATACATTGAAAGATAAAAATGAAAAACAAATTAACAAATGTACAGTTATAGTTAGAAACATCAACATTCCACCATCACTAATTGATCCTACAAGAATATAGAAAATCAGTATATAGAGGATTTGAGCAGCACAATCAACCGCTGTAGATTCAAATACTTATAGCAACTCCAAAACCAGCAGGTCTGGCATGCTGCAGTTCGCGGGGTCGCAAGGAGTTGGACACAACTGAGTAACTGAACTGACACAATCAACATAACAGAAAACACATTATTCTCAAATGCACATAGAATTTTCACCAAGATAGGTAATATTCTGGGTTGTGAAACAAATCTTAAATTTGAAAGAATGAAAGGATACAAAGGTATGCTCACAGCTGATAATTAAATTTGATTACACATCAGTGACAAATTCCTGTGGTATCAGTATCTGAAAAATTCCTGGATATTTGGAGACTAAAATAGTATATTTCTAATTAGTATATAGATCAAAGAGGAAACCTCAAGGGAAATAAACAAAGATATACACACACTAAATTGAATGAAAATTCAGTGCATTAAAATATATGTGATGCAGTTAAAATAGAGCAAGACCACAGATCAATAATTGAAGCTTTCACTTTAAAAACTACCTTGCTTAATTTTCAAATGGATGAGATCTTCTAACTTTCTTTTGTTTCCTCATTGAATTCCATGATGTTTAGAGAGCATAATCTGTGTAATTTAAGTATAATGATTATTTTGAGATCTGTGTTATGACTCAGTATACATGCAAATATGTTGTAAATCTATATGCATTTGAAAATAACATTTACTTTTATTGGATTATCTGTCTACTAGATCAAGTACATTAATCTTATTTAACTATTCTATATACTTAGTGATTTATTACCTACTTGTTCTTCCATTTAACAAATGCGGTTTATTAAATGCCTAAGATTGTACGTTTATTTGTTCTTTGACACTATTTTTGGGTCATCCACGCTACTAAATGCATGCATTTATCCCTTCAAATTCTAAATTAGACTTTTGTTTTTAGATAGATTTTTGTTGTTATTTAGTTGCTAAATCATGCAACTCTTTTGCCAACTCATGTGTTGTAACCCACCAGGCTTCTCTATCCATGGAATTTCTGAGGCAAGAATACTGGAGTGTGTTGCCATTTCCTTCTCCATGGAATCTTCCTGACTCTAGGATCAAACCCACGTCTCCTGCATTGGCAGGTGGTCTTTACCGCCGAGCCACCTGGGAAGCCTTAGATGGATACTCAGTTTCTTTTACTTGTTCCTCAAAACCATTCTGCCTTCATGTTTTTGATTTATTTATGTTTTTCTGTGATTAATTTTTAAGTAGGGAGGCAGCAACCCAAACTAGTTTTCCATTTGTCAGGGGCTATAAGCCAGGTCCATAAGTTTCATTTTAACACATCTTCTAAGAACTCATTATCAACTATGATTGTGTACACACGCACACACACATGCATGCACACGCGCCCGCTTTCTGGTGGACTTACCAGTAAAAAATTTGCCTGCACATGCAGGAGACATGGATTGATCTCTGGGTCAGGAAGATCCTCTAGTGAAGGAAATGGCAACCCACTCCAGTATTCTTGCCTGGAAAGTCCCATGGACTGAAGAGCCTGGTGGGCTACAGTCAATGGGGTCATAAAGACTCAAATGCAACTGAGTGACTAAATAACAGAATCTATATACACACTCAATATAATTGTGTGTACACAAACACACATATTAGAAGTATTGACATTGAGTTTCAGGTGTATTAGTTGCTGTTCTGACTTTTTTGGTACACAAAACTTCAACTTTTTTTTTTTTTTTAAACTTCAACTTTTTAACCCATATGTAGTGTCCTGCTGAATGTTTTTGTAGGAAAGCTAGTAAAATATAGGACTGAATTTTCAAAGGCTATTACTTGAACTTGTGATTGGCCCAATGCCTTTCCATAAGTAGATGTTTCCTTGGATTGTAAAGCAGTAATTGGACACTGGAGAGCTGTTATTTGTTGGGCCTCTGAGTAAATTTTGTTTTAATGCAAAGCCAAAGTGGAGGGCTGGTAAGGGGTATCTGGAAATGTGGCTCAGTATATCTGAATATAGTGGTTTTGTATGGAAAACACATTTCCTTTGCAATAGGGCATAGCATCTAAAAAGTTGGCAATCTGTCTAATCCTTGGTATCTCTGGATAATGTCATAATCAGAGATAAAGGCACATAAGTGCATTAACATCTCCAAAGCTGTGTACCATTTCTTACCCTTTTTTGCTTATTTTTCTGATATTTTATTGTACAAAATTATACTGTAATTTAAAACCCATATTTAAGAGAAGTAATTTAGGGAATATCTTACTAGTCATGGACTTTATGAGAACCCTTTTGAGACAAACTAAGCTACTAACTGAGTAGTTTAGCATGGAAAGTTTTATGTGTAGTAACTGCTTCCCCTGCCCTGATAGAATAGTATGGAAATATCACAAAACGATTTGTGAAGAGTGATGCTGAGGTCAGTTCACTGTAGTGTGTTCATTTCTGGATGCTTGATGGTAAATTTTAGGGACCTGAGAAACAATGTCTGAGAAGAGTTGACATTAGAAGTAGTAAGTGAGAAGGTTAGTGTCTTGGAAATGTTTCAACAGGACCATTTCTAGATAAAGTCTAGGGAGAGAAACACCTTGTATAACTTGTTTTCTTTTCAGTTATGGTGTATTACAAGATAGCTCAGTTGCTAAATAATCAGCCTGCAATGCAGGAGACCCCGGTTCAATTCCTAGGTTGGGAAGATCCACTGGAGAAGGGGTAGATTACCCACTTCAGTATTCTTAGTCTTCCCTTGTGGCTCAGATGATAAAGAATCCACCTGCAATGTGGGAGACCTGAATTTGGTCCCTGGGTTGGGAAGATCCCCTGGAGAAAGGAATGGCTACCCACTCCAGTATTCTGGCCTGGAGAATTCCATGCACTGTACAGTCTATGGGTTCGCCAAGAGTAGGACACAACTGAGCGACTTTCACTTCTGCAAGATATTGAATATAGTTCCCTGTGCTATACAAGTAGGACCTTTTTGTTTAACTGTTATATATAGTAATTTGTATCTTCTGGGCTTCCCAAGTGGTGCTAGTGGTAAAGAACGCTCCTGCCAGCAGGAGATATAAGAGACATGGGTTTAATCCCTGGGTCAGAAAGATTCCCTGGAGGAAGTTATGGCAACCTACTCCAGTATTCTTCTCTGGAGAATCCCATGGACAGACAAGCCTGGCAGGCTGTGGTCCATAATATCACAAAGAGTCAGACACTGATAAAGCAACTTAACACACACACACATCTATTCAACCCAACCTAGTGTTTTTTTTTCATGTATAAACTATTGATACCCAAATATGTAAATATATATATTTGATTAATTTTTAACGTGATTTCATGATTGATTTTAATTTGCAGAGGCATTTAAAAGTATTAGATCATTTAACCATTTGGCAAGAGTTATTTATACATATGTATTTAGCAACATCAACCTATCTCTTACAAACAACCTTAATTTTAAAATAAGAGTCAAAAATAATACTGTGTGTATGTGTGTGTGTTTAACAGTTGGTTTAGGCACATGTACAACTAAGTAAGGTATGCTGCTGCTGCTAAGTCACTTCAGTAGTGTCCGACTCTGTG
The DNA here is from genome assembly GCA_006410555.1 of Capra ibex. Lineage (NCBI taxonomy): Eukaryota > Metazoa > Chordata > Mammalia > Artiodactyla > Bovidae > Capra > Capra ibex. The sequence goes on from SJYO01035988.1 coordinate 6,878,376, forward strand.
TGACCAAATAGATGGCAGCCCTCCATGCTCCTCTGTCCCTGGGATTCTCCAGGAAAGAATACTGGAGTGGTTGCCATTTCCTTCTCCGATGCATGCATGCATGCTGAGTTGCTTACATCATGTCTGACTCTGTGTGACCCTATGGACAGCAGCCCACCAGGCTCCTCTGCCTATGGAATTCTCCAGGCAAGAATACTGGAGTGGGTTGCCATTTCCTTCTCCCAAGTAAGGTATAGGATTGTTAATTCTCAGTCTCTCAGTATTAATAGGCAACTCAACGCTTGTTAGTCCTGTTGGTTATGTACTTGGTTATATGTTCCTTTGCTTTGGCTTATTGTTCCTTCCTTATCTTGCAATGGCTCTTTTGAAGACCTTAACTTATTTCATCCCTGATGGCAGAATGTGAGCTTTCAGACTAACTCTGAATTTTCCTAGTGTCCCATAATTTAGTATACATTTCTTTACTCATTCCCAGAAGTAGTTTTGTTTCGTATCTATTGCTCCTGACTCCAGTGGATTCAAGGGGTTAACTTACCTGGATTTGTGCTCTGTGTGTGTTCTCGGTGCAGTGTTTTCCTTTTGATCAAGTTCCTGTTAGATAGATTTCATATTTATAGACCCTATTCTGAAGCTTGTCTTTGGATCAGTGATTGTGCTGAAAGAGCAGATTTTGCTGCTGAATTAGCTAAACGAACTAAAGTTCTTAGTGGTAAAAAGTCGGTTACTCTAGCCTTATACTTAATAATGTGGTAATTCTGATAATTATGACTTTATCTTTCTAGTTGGGTCTCAAGTTCTATTTTGATCTGACAGTTTACTCCAAAACATTGTGGAAGGATTATAATTTACCTTTATTGTATTTATCGTGCAGGTGTGTGTTTATGCTTGTGTCACACATGTGTGGTGGTGGTCTTTAGTCACTAAGTTATGTCCAAGTCGTGTGACCCTGTGGACTGTAGCCAGCCAGAGTTCTCTGTCCATGGGATTTCCCAGGCAAGAATACTGGAGTGGATTGCTATTTTCTTCTCCTGGGGATCTTCCTGACTCAAAGATCAAACCAGGTTTCCTGCATTGCAGGGTGTCTTTGTGTTTCTTGTGTGTGTATGTGTGTGTGGGGTGCCATACACTCACACATTTCTAAAACTATATCATTAAAGATTCCTCACAAAAATAATTGGTACCTTTTAATGTGCTTTTCATGTTTACTTGAAAAAAATGTACCTCATTATATTTTAGGCAGATAGGAATTTTCTATATTTCTTAAAACATATTTGTGATTGAAAAAGCATCCAGATAATAATAATTCTTTATTTTCTCTTTTCTTCTCTCTCCTACTTGTCTGACCGCCAGGATTTTCAGGTTAAATGCATGCTGCTGAGGTTTCTTTGCTGTTCAGTTTTTAGAAAACATTAATTTGTTTTCATCTTTAGGATTTGCGCATCACTAGCCAATGACAGCAGTAGACTCATCTGCAATATTGTTACTTCAGTATCGACCTTTTTCTGAAAGAGTAGACATAATTGTTGTTCAGGCCTCCTTTGGGAAATTACTGAAAACTCTCTTTTATTTCTTGACATTGACTAGTGAACGATATGTTTTTCATTGTTTACTTCAGTTCTTTTTGTTTAAACCTAGACTCTCTCCAAAAGGGATAAGGGGTTATATGCTTAATAAATGTGTCAAATATGCTTATTTCAGATCATAAAATATTTCTATATAAACTTACCACTGATATCTGCCAGAAATCTATGCAGTTTCTGCTGGACTGGACATAAAAGACAGCCAAGTAAAATAAGGATCAACTGCCCAATAGATAGGACCATGTTATGTGTAGTATGATTCTCTAGAGGTTACTGTAATCACCACCCCCCCACATTCATACATGTTGGCTGGAGGGAGAGAAAAATTGATACTTTTCCATTTGAACCTTAATATGGTATTAATAAGGAGGGTTGGAGAGGAAGGATAGAGACATTTTTAGTCTGTTACTCTTAGATTCCAAGAATGCAGTTCTGTACTCCCTCAGGTACTTTGTGCACACACGCTCAGTAATGTCTTGACTCTTTGCAACCCCTTGGATTGTAGCTCACCAGGCTCCTCCGTCCACGGAATTTCCCAGGCAAGAATACTGGAATGGGTTGCCATTTCCTTCACTGAGGGATCTTGCTGACCCAGGAATTGAACTCACATCTGCTGCATCTTCTGCATGGGCAGGCGATATCTTTACAACTGAGCCACTTGGGAACCCGTTCAATTCATTTCAGCTCAATTCAGTCACTCAGTCATGTCTGACTTTTTGCGACCCCATGGACTGCAACAGGCCAGGTTTCTCAGTACATCACCAACTCCTGGACCTTGCTCAAACTCATGTCATTGAGTTGGTGATGCCATCAAACCATCTCATCCTCTGTTGTCCCCTTTTAAACTTACCTTCAATTTTTCCCAGCATCAGGGTCTTTTCCAGTGTGTCAATTTTTCACTTCACGTGGCCAAAGTATTGGAGTTTCAGCTTCAGCATCAGTCCTTCTGATGAATATTCAGGACTGATTTCCTTTAGGATGGACTGGTTGGATCTCCTTGCTGTCCATGAGATTCTCAAGAGTCTTCAACACCACAGTTCAAAAGCATCAATTCTTCAGTGCTCAGCTTTCCTTATAGTCCAGCTCTCACATCCATACATGACGACTGGACAAAACATAGCTTTGACTAGATGGACCTCTGTAGGCAAAGTAATGTCTCTGCTTTTTAATATGCTGTTTAGGTTGGTCATAACTTTTCTTCCAAGGAGCAAGCTTCTCTTAATTTCATGGCTGCAGTCACCACCCGCAGTGATTATGGAGCCCCCCAAAATAAAGTCTGTCCCTGTTTCCATTGTTTCCCCATCTATTTGCCAAGAAGCAATGGAGCCAGATTCCATGATTTTCATTTTTTGAATGTTGAGTTTTAAGCCAGTTTTTCACTCTCTTCTTTCACTTTCATCAAGAGGCTTTTTAGTTCTTCTTAGCATTCTGCCATAAGGGTGGTGCCATCCATGTATCTGAGGTTATTGATACTTCTCCCAGCAATCTTGATTCCAGCCTGTGCTCTATCCAGCCTGGCATTTTGCATGATGTACTCTGCATATAAGTTAAATAACTAGGGTGACAACATACAGCCTTGACATGCTCCTTTCCCAATTTGGAACCAGTCTGTTGTTCCATGTTCAGTCCTAACTGTTGCTTCTTGGCCTGCATACCAATTTCTCAGGAGGCAGGTAAGGTAAGGAATGCCTGAGGCAGGCATTCCCATCTCTTTAAGAAATTTCCACATTTTATTGTGATCCACACAATCAAAGGCTTTGGTGTAGTCAATAAAGCAGAAATAGATGTTTTTCTGGAACTCTCTTGCTTTTTCAGTGATCTAATGGGTCTCGGCAATTTGTTCTCTGGTTCCTCTGCCTTTTCTAAAAGGCAGCTTAAACATCTGGAAGTTCACGGTTCATGTGCTGTTGAAGCCTGGCTTGGAGAATTTTGAACATTACTTTGCTAGCATGTGAAATGAGTGCAATTGTGTGGTAGTTTGAACATTCTTTGGCATTGCCTTTCTTTGGGATTGAAGTGAAAACTGTCCTTTTCCAGTTCTGTGGCCACTGCTGTTTTCCAAATTTGCTGGCATGTTGAGTGTAGCACTTTAATAGCATCATCTTTTAGGATTTAAAATAGCTCAACTGGAATTCCATCACCTCCCCTGGCTTTGTTCGTAGTGATGCTTTCTAAGGCCCACTTGACTTCTCATTCCAGGATATTTGACTCTAGATGAGTGATCACAGCATTGTGATTATCTGGGTCATGAAGATCTTTTTTTTGAATAGTTCTTCTGGGTATTCTTGCCACTTCATCTTAATATCTTCTGCTTCTGTTAGGTGCATAACATTGCTGTCCTTTATTGTGCCCATCTTTGCATGAAATGTTCCCTTGGTATCTCTAATTTTCTTTGAGAGAAAATTAGTCTTTCCAACTCTGTTGTTTTCCTCTATTTCTTTGCCTTGATCATTTAGTAAGACTTTGTTATCTCTTCTTGCTGTTCTTTGAACTCTGCATTCAGATGGGGAAGCCGTTGGTTTAGGACAACTAATACAGTCATTCCAATTGAACAAGATGTGAGTGCATGTGTGTATGTGTCTGTGATAGAAGATGTACAGCACTTGTTTTTAGGTATTAGACATATGGACAACAGTTGTTTTGCTTTCCATTTTTCAGTGTATGTATACTGAAATAGTTGAGTATTGAAATTTCAATATATTACTTATTTATATTTGTATATGTACTTTATAATCAGAAAAATAGTGAACACATTTTTAAAACTAGAAAGAGAAATTCATATTTGAAGGCATCAGAAATAGAAATAATTCAAAGTAATGTCCATCCTAAAAGGAAATCAGTCCTGAATATTCATTGGAAGGACTGATACTGGAGACTAAACTCTAATACTTTAGCCACCTGATGCAAAGAACTGATTCATTGGAAAAAACCCTGATGCTGAGAATGATGAGGGTAGGAGAAGGGAATGACAGAAGATGAGATGGTTGGAGGGTATCACTGAATCAATGGACATGAGTTTGAGTAAACTCCAGGAGTTGATGATGGACAGGTGGTGTGCTGCAGTTCATGGGGTCGCAGAGTTGGAATGACTGAGCAACTGAACTGAAAATAATGTCTTTGTTCGTGTCACTGCTTTCACTTTATGTAGGCACCTGTGTGAAAAATACATCAGCTTACCATAAACTTAATCTGAAATTTGGATAAAAAATTTTGAAGAAGTATAGAACTGTAATTAAAATAGGAATATGCCTATTGGTCTCATAAGTCCAAACCTTACCTAAATACCCCTTTATAAATGCCTCTTCTCACTAATCTACATTTGTTACATTACCTAATAGCTTCCCTATGAAAACTGCACGTTCTTTAGGAGAGAGACACATCTTTCTTTTTTTTTTTTTTTAATTATCCATGAGCCTGGTATATGAAAGACCCTCAAGAAATATTTGCTGAACAAATAATTTCAGTGAATGGATGCATGCAAGTCTACCTTTTCTAGCACTGTACAGAATCTTCTCATAGAAGTATAAATTCCTCAAGTGAGTGATAGTGGATCTTGTGAAAATTTCAGTCTTCAGGCCAGTGCTCTGTTTATTTTAAATACTCAATAAATGTCTGTCAACTGTACTTCCCAGATAGTTAAACAGAAAAGTCTATGGAGTGAGACACGGCCACCCAGAGCACTGGAATCAAAACTGCATTGCCTCCCAAGTAGCAGAAAACTGAACTCCATCTATTGTATTTGACTTCAGCTGCACTTTGATGTGTGTGTCGCAGCCTGAAAAATTCTTACAACTAACATAGTGTTTTGGTAAATTTCTGGCTTTTGATAATTTACCGAGAATTTTTAAAGTAAGATAGCCATTGTCTCTGAAATTATTGCTTCAGAAAATAGTACCAAGCTTCAATAAGCCAGAAAATGTAACATGTCAGTAGGAGACTTTACAGAAGTGCTTTATCTCTTATATTGCATAAAGATCAAGGCTGCTGGTGGTGGTAAGTCACTTCAGTCATGTCCGACTCTGTGCGACCCCACAGACGACAGCCCACCAGGCTCCCCTGTCCCTGGGATTCTCCAGGAGGCTATGCAATTTCCTCAGGGTTACACAATTTGTCATTAGCAAAAACAGTTCTCCAGCCTAAGTGTATCAGCTCTAAACTAGGCCCCTTCACTAATTTACTGAAAAAATCTTGCTATTATAGTCATTCTGAAAATGCCTGGTAAGCAGCAGCCATTATATTCCACAGTCATTTCTCACTTCTGTCTCCTGCTTTGGGTGTTATCAACCCTCAGTGATAAGAGGTAAACACACTCTGTAAAAACAAAAAGCAGGGTCTCATAAGTACAAACTTGAATCTTATCAATATTGTAAACCTGTTTCACACCTATACATGTTGTTGTTCAGTTACCCAGGCGTGTCCAACTCTTTGTGACCCCATAGACTGCTGCATACTAGACCCAACTGTCCCTCACCATCTCCTGAGATTTGCCCAAGTTACGCCCATTGCAATCCGTGATGCCATCCAGCTATCTTATCCTCTGACACCCTCTTCTCCTTCTGCCCTCAATCTTTCCCAGCATCAGGGACTTTTCCAATGAGTCAGCTGTTCACATCAGATGATCAAAATACTGGAGTTTCAACTTCAGCATCAATCCTTCCAATGAGTATTAAGGGTTGATTTCTCTTAAGATTAACTGGCTTGATCTCCTTGCTGTCTAAGGGACTCTCAGAAGTCTTCTCCAGCACCCTAGTTTGAAGGCAGCAAGTTTTTGGCAATCCACTTTCTTTATGGTTCAGCCCTCAGAAGCATCCATGACCCCTGAGAAGACCATAGTCTTGACTATAAGGACCTTTGTTGGCAGAGGCCTGCTTTTCAACACACTGCCTAGATTTGTCATAGTCTATACACAGTGGCTCTATGTGTATTGAATATGTATTTATCTGTATGTATGTATATATATTCACATATGTATATATGAATATTAAAATCATTACTGTTGAAGTCTTACTACATTTCTGATTGATAAGGAAGCAATTGTTATGATACCATGATAATTACCAAAACTGAGTAACTATGTGGATAGATTTTTATATTTCAAGCTTTCTCAGAAAGATTACCCCAAATTATATTGGTGCCATTCAGTCACTAAATCATGTTGGACTCTTTTGCAACCCCATGGGTTGTAGCCCATCAGGCCCCTCTGTCCATGGGATTTTCCAGGCAAGAATACTGGAGTGGATTTCCATTTGCTTCTTTAGTGAATCTTCCTGACTCAGGGATCAAACCCACATCTCCTGCACTGGAAGGTGGATTCTTTATCACTGAGCCATCAGGGAAGCCCTGCCCCAAGTTACCTTCACATTAATAGAGAAGGAATAGTAATCTGAGAAACAACCAAAGAAGTGTACCTTTTATAAGTGTGGCTTATAGTGTTTGTATTTTATAATATCTTGTGAGTCATCCATCATGGTGAATGACTAAGTGCAAATGTATAAAACCTTTTAGTTTTGTTTGCTTGAAATTTTCATTTTCTCTTGGAGATATTCAATGTGAAATACTAGTTAAGTCAAAATAAAGCTTCTTATGTAATTGCATGCTATATTTGCAAAGAATGAACTCAACATTTTAATTTCCTGATATATAAGACCAGGTACCATATAAAACAGTCTGCATATCAGTATTAATAATCACATGCATAGGATGATTTGTAAGATCTTTCATGAAAAACTGTTGATATTTTTTGTTTCTAATTTTAATAATTTTATTAAAATAAGTATACATATGAATGTCTGAATTACTGACATATTGGAAAGGATTCTGAGGCCAAAGGACCTAGGTGAGGCCCTGTGCCATTAAGCTGAATAAATATTACCATCTAATTGGGATTAGCTTGGTTTTCTTGTTAATATTATGCCAGATTCATACAGTTGTCCCCAATGTTTCTCAGAATTCAGTCTCCCTGCCCAGACTTAAAGGAACAGAACTTAATATAAAGCTATGAAAAACTAACACAGTACATCTGAAGACATTTTACAAGACTTTAGCCAGATTGGGCTATAAAAAATTTGGTAAAATTTAAAGTATTGGGGATGAATTGAATCTAGTAAAAGTTAAAATTTAAAAGTCTAGACTGTATATCATTGTAGCTAAGTAAGAAAATTTCAGCAGAAATTAAAGACATCTGTAGTTTTTCCAAGAGCCTTAAATAATATTGATAAAATAATATAGGCTAACTTTTCATTCCTAAAACTCAACAATTGACTTCTAAAATCTAAATGAAGAAAGAAAATTTTGTTTGTTTGTTTGTTTTCCTGGAACCTATAACCTGTTAACATTGAAGTATTAAAGTTCAGTGATAGTTGCTATGTTTAAAAAAAAAAATTCTGATTTTCTAATGCTTGTCAGAATGCAAAAGTTCAGTGCGTTATTCAGAATGATGTGAAGACATTTCTGAAGACTGAAAAGCATAGAAAGAATGTGATACCTCTCCCCTCCCATCTATAATATATTTGAGGGTAATGCTAGGATGGAAAGAGAAATGGATGAGATATTTAGTAAAGTAGCATCAACCTAACTCTGAACTTCTCAGATCTCTGAAACATTCAGGTAATGGTATCAAAAAGGGTTGTAAACCAAGTTTCCTTAGCTTCTCTATTTATATTTCTTTTGCATGATATATAAGATTATTTCTTATTTGAGCCCATCCCCTGATATTTCACCTAACCCAGCCATACACAACCACTTTCTGTTCACTGATTTTATCATGGATACTATGTTTCCATCTTGCCTGGACTGATAGTCCCTTTGCAGTGAATTCCCTTCTAGTATTGCTACACTTCAAAGCTTCTACTGTTGGAATCCTCACCCTTCAAGTCCCATTTCAAATACTGGTGCCCATACAGCTTCTCTACTGCTCTCAACTACATTAGTGACATATGTCTCTGTGCACCTGTACTGTTTCAAATGATTCAATGATTCTATTTCAATGTATAGGGTGTTTATTCACCTGTTTTTCTTTTTAACTTTTCAATTATAATATTATATCAAATTCTTTATTTTTCATCTGTCTGTCGTTCTCTAGTGCCCAGAACATACTAGGTCCTGATTAAGCAATCCTACTTAGGTGTAGTCTGCTTTAGTAGAAAGTACAATATAAGAATACTTGTTTTATGCTGGGTATACATACCGAGGAAACCAGGATTGAAAAAGACACATGTATCCCAATGTTCATTGCAGTACTGTTTACAATAGCTAGGACATGGAAGCAACCTAGATGTCCATCAGCAGATGAATGGATAAGGAAGTTGTGGTACATATACACAGTGGGGTATTACTCAGCTGTATAAAAGAACACATTTGAGTCAATTCTAATGAGGTGGATGAAACTAGAGCCTATTATACAGAGTGAAATAAGCCAGAAAGAGAAACACCAATACAGTATATTAATACATATATATTGAACTTAGATGGTAGGATGACCCTATATGCAAGACAGTAAAAGAGACACAGATGTAAAGAATAGACTTTTGAAATATGTGGGAGAAGATGAGGGTGGGATGATATGAGAGAATAGCATTGAAACCACAAGTAAAACAGATGACCAGTACAAATTTGATGCATGAAGCAGGGCACCCAAAGCTGGTGCCCTGAGGGATGGGGTAGGGAGGGAGGTGGGAGGGGTGTTCAAGATGGTGGGACACATGTACACCCATGGCTGATTCATGTCCATGTATGGCAAAAGCCACCACAGTATTGTAAAGTAATCGGCCTCAAATTAAAATAAAGAAATTAATTTTAAAAATACTTGTTTTTAGAGAAGCTATTACATTACAGTTCTAAGACTGCTTTCTTCTAATCCTTCTACTGCTATACCATAGAAGAATTTGGAGACTTGCAATTTACTGGATGTGTTAGTATGTAATTTCTATCACATTTATAATAATTCTAGTCAGTGAATAGTTTTCCTTTTTAGATATTTAATGATAGATATGTGCATAATGTTTGACAATTTAGCTCTTTATAATTCACGTGGAATTTAGTACTGTTAAGTAAACTGGCAAAGTTGTCAAAGAAATTATTCATCTGAATCTGTATATCTGGTTAAGATTTAAATTAAACCCATTCTTGTAGTTCTCCTTGGAGTGTAATAGTTTGTTATGTGTCCCTTCAAATGTTACTTAGTGACTTCCATTCAACGGATTTAACATCACACAAGTAGTGGCCTAATACTCAAATTCACACATTAATAAATGCACACCTTCACTTATTTAATCTACTGTTTTCCTAAATATTCAAGTTGAGGTGTTTTGTTTTACATTGCATCTGGGTTAAGAATTCTATCCATCAGGCATTTGGTTAACTAGAGTTGTCACTCACCTTGTCACACAGGGTTTAGGGGAAAGTTAGAGACTTGAGAAAGCCTTCTTCTTCTTCTTGTTTTTTTTTTTAACTTTATTTTACTTTACAATACTGTATTTTTTTTTTCAAGTTTTACTTTATTTTACTTTACAATACTGTATTGGTTTTGCCATACATTGACATGAAACCACCACGGGTGTACATGAGTTCCCAAGCATGAATCCCCCTCCCACCTCCCACCCCATAGCATCTCTCTGGATCATCCCCGTGCCCCAGCCCCAAGCATCCTATATCCTGTATCGAACCTAGGCTGGTGGTTTGTTTCTTACATGATAGTATACATGTTTCAATGCCATTCTCCCAAATCATCCCACCCTCTCCCTCTCCCACAGAGTCCAAAAGTCGGTTCTACACATCTGTGTCTCTTTTGCTGTCTCACATACAGGGTCATCATTACCATCTTTCTAAATTCCATATATATTATGGAATATAATGGAATATAATGTAATGGAATATAATGGAATATAATGTATAATGTGTTAGTATACGGTATTGGTGTTTTACTTTCTGGCTTACTTCACTCTGTATAATCGGCTCCAGTTTCATCCACCTCATTAGAACTGATTCAAATGTATTCTTTTTAATGGCTGAGTAATACTCCATTGTGTATATGTACCACAGCTTTCTTATCCATTCATCTGCTGATGGACATCTAGGTTGTTTCCATGCCCTGGCTATTATAAACAGTGCTGCAATGAACATTGGGGTACACATGTCTCTTTCAATTCTGGTTTCCTTGGTGTGTATGCCCAGCAGTGGAATTGCTGGGTCATAAGGCAGTTCAAGTTCCAGGTTTTTAAGGAATCTCCACACTGTTCTCCATAGTGGCTGGACTAGTTTGCATTCTTTACAAAAATAAGTTTTCATAAGTTTTTACATTTGTATATTTTCAAGTGTATTACATTGTCATTGAGTAGCATTGCCCATGTATTCAGTCACAAGCTCCACACACAAGTTGATGTCTCAGGCCACATTTAAGGAAGATGAAAAGGGAAGTATTCTGTAGTAAGTAAGTTTGAGGAAACTGTTAGTTTAAAAAAATACTTTTGTTCATCGTTATTATCAGTGCAGGACTTCCAGATATTTTAATTCACTGTGGATTTCCAAAGAGGTTGATATAGTGTGAAGTGTATTTATTTGCTCATGAAATGTTTTTGAGGAACACCTTAAGTAACTGCTATGGTAAACAGATCTTGTCTCTCTCAATACATTTTGGGAACATTAGTAAAAATCAATTGTCCTACTTTATTACTTTATATTTCTTTGCCTTCTTCCTCTTCTTTCCCCCCTCCCACCCCCTTAGCCTTCTTCCTTTTCTTCCTCCTCCTCATTATTCATTCAGAGAAATTAAGTTACCCATCAGATTAGGAGAGAATCAAATTCCCTTTTGAAATAGCTGTATGTGTGTACATTGATACATGTTTAATTTCAGTCCTTTGGGTTTGAGTATATCTGTGTGATTTGTTTTGTATTCCTGAAATATTTTATATAATGGGAACTCAGAAATGCTGCTGATTGTCAGAAAAAATATGCCCAGTCTGGAAAATGTAACTACACATGCAGAGAAGTCATCATATAATGTTTCAAGAGTGAGATGTCTAAAGCTGTTTATTTTTTTTTCAGTTAAAAAATTGATTTAGGTTTGGTTAAATTCCACTTAAATAGTTACCTTTTTTTCATTCTCATGTTTTTTTCTAGGGGAGTGAAGATGGGAAACATCTTACAATTCCATGGAGGAATAATCATTGGATTAATGTCTAAGAGATCTTTGTTACATGAACAATACTTTATAAGGATTATTTGTCAAGCATAATTTAGCTAATAAGTATATGATCATGTGCTAGTCACTTACATTTTCATGACCTCAGTTTTTTCATACTAAAATGAAGTGACTTAGTTCCATGGAATATAGCATGTTTTTTCTGGTCCTCTTCTCTGATACTAGAACCTAAAATTGGGAATGCTTTTGTGTCATGAGAAGAAATGAAAGTCAGTGTTTGTTCAGCAATTGTAGAGGTAATATCTTAAATTTATACAGGATAAGCCATCTGAAGTTATAATTATTTCTTCAACTTTGCAAAATATCCTACTTTGGGAACTGCCTATTTGTGGGCAAGTGTATGCCATAAAGTTGGGCTCCATGACAGACAGATGCTTTTTTTTTTTTTTTTTTAATTGGAGTATAGTTGCTTTACAGTGTTGTGTTAGTTTCTGCGGTTAGTTTCTGTTAGTACAGTGAAATGAATCACCTGTATGTATACATATATCCCTTCGTTTTTGGATTTCCTTCCCATTTAGATCACCACAGAATTTTAAGTAGGGTTCCCTGTGCTATACCTTGTGTTCTTGTTAGTTACTTCTTTTATACATAGTACCCTTGGACTGCAAGGAGGTCCAACCAGTCCATCCTAAAGAAGATCAGTCCTGGGTGTTCTTTGGAAGGACTCATGCTAAAGCTGAAACTCCAGTACTTTGGCCACCTCATGCGAAGAGTTGACTCATTGGAAAAGACTCTGATGCTGGGAGGGGTTGGGGGCAGGAGGAAAAGGGGACAACAGAGGATGAGATGGCTGGATGGCATCACCGACTCGATGCACATGAGTTTGGGTGAACTCCAGGAGTTGGTGACGGACAGGGAGGCCTGGTGTGCTGCGGTTCATGAGGTTGCAAAGAGTTAGACACGACTGAGTTACTGAACTGAGTGTATATATGTTGATCCTAATCTCCTAATTTATTCCATATCCCTTTCCCCCCTTGATGCCCATATATTTGTTTTCTATGTCTGTGTCTCTTTCTGCTTTGCAAATAGGTTATCTGTACCATTTTTCTAGATTCCACATATATGCATTAATGTATGATATTTGTTTTTCTCTTTCTCACTTGCTTCACTCTGTATAACAGTCTCTCAGTCCATCCAACTCTCTGTAAAAGGCAAAATTCCTTTCCTTTTTTTTTTTTGACTAAGTAATAGTCCATGGCATACATGTACCATGTCTTTATTTTCTATTTCACTGGTGATGGACATTTAGGTTGCTTCCATGTCCTGGCTACTGTAAATAGTGTTGCAGTGAATATTGGGGTGTATGTGTCTTTTGAAATTATGGTTTCTCCAGATATCTTCCCCAGAGTGGGATGCCTGGGTCATCTACATGCCTGTGGTTCTATATTTAGTTTTTTAGGAACCTCCATACTGTTCTCCATAGCGGCTGTATCAATATACATTCCCACTAACAGTGTAGAAGGATTCCCTTTCTCTACATCCTCTCCAGCATTTACTGTTTGTGGATTTTTTGACAAAGTCTTTTCTGACTGGTGTGAGGTAATAGCTCATTGTTGTTCTGATCTGCATCTCTCTAGTAATTAATGATCTTGAGTGTCTTTTCATGTGTTTGTTCCCCATCTGTAAATCTTCTCTGGAGAAAGGTCTACTTAGGTCTTCTGTTCATTTTTGATTAAGTTGTTTGCATTCTTGATATTGAGTTGCATGAGCAATTTATATATTTTGGGGCTTAATTCTCTGTCATTTGTTCCGTTTGCAAATAATTTCTCCGATTCTGAGGGTTTGGGTCTGGCTTATGGTTTCCTTTGCTGTGTAAAAGCTTTTATGTTTAATTAGATCTCATTTATTTATTTTTGCTTTTATTTTCATTACTTTAGGAGATGGGCCAAAAAAGATCTTGCTGCTATTATGTTGAAGTGTTCCTTCTATGTTTTCCTCTGAGATTTTTTGCTGTCCATTCTTACATGTAGGTATTTAATTCATTTGAGTTCATGTTTGTGGATGGTGTTAGATAGTGTTCTAAAGTTTGAGAAACGGTTCAAATTAGTTAGGGTGTAGATAAGTAGGTGTTTGCGTGTAAGTATGTGTGTTTGTGTGTGTTTTAATTTGCATTGTCTTCTAAATATTTAGTGACATATAAAGAGCATGTTAGTAGAAGCCTGGATACCTGACTTCTGTGACTGGCCCAGCTTGTTGGCTCTTTGACTTGGAGCAAGTCATTTCAACTCACAGCCAGTTTTATAAAACTCATGTGTATAAAAGTTGAATCCAGTACATTTCATATTCCTTCCAGCACTATAAATCTATACATATTTGAGAAACATGCTCTTCCCTTTCCCAAAACTGGTATAACAATACCTATTTCACAAGTCATCTTTGGCAAAAATCCTTAAAATTCTCAAAAGACTGACACCCTATATAATGGGATAAAAGAAAGAAATAGTATTTATAGAGCATTACATTTTCTGTTCCAGATTTATCTTCTGGATGATTACTGAGCAAATAACTTCTTCTATTATCAGCATACTTTGTGGTTTCTGCAGTGGTACTGCTTACCATGCTTGTTCCTTGGATTGTTATGGCAAATGAGCATCAGGATTTTTCCTGGGTTTAGAGAAAGCTGCCAAGTGACTGGAAATGAACCCAGCTTGGGAATATTAAGCCAGCATGTGAAAGGACACTTTTAGTACCTTTCACTGTAATTAGTTTTTATTTCACTCTCTTATAAAATAAACTCATTAATATAAACCTCTAGAAAGAGTAGTAAAATTAGTTCAAGGATATTGTTTTCACCCCAGGTTGCTTCATTTTACAAAGACCTAAGTTAATAAATTGAAGATGTGAAAGGAGGTTCCAATGGCCATATTTCTTAGTGTGCCATGGACTCCAAATGAAGGGTTGGAAGGAGCTGAATGCCTCAGGTCCTTTGGAGTTACCAGCAGGTGTAGACCATCAGTGGCAATCTAAGGAATGCAAGTCACATATGAAAATAAACAATAAATGTAACCCATTCATGAGGAATTAAAAACAATGTACACAGATGATCTCTGTACACTCTCATGATCCCAGAGAAATAAATAGAGGAATACAAAAATTTTAAAAAGATGCTGGTTTGCTTCTATCACTGTTCTCAGGAATGGATGCTACCTCTCTTGTATCCCAGTGTTTCTTCCTTGGATCATTCCATCCAGTAGAATTGCTATTTCTGTCTCATCCCTCCCTTTTTAAGAATAGACTGAAAATTATTGACTATCATTGTTTTGTTTCCTTTAAAGCAGGATGAATATGCAGTCACTGAAGAAACTCTCTTATCTCAATCTGAATGCTTGTATGTCATGTAAGACCCCCTCTTCCTGTCTCCCATGGTGTACACTATACTCATTGCTTGCTCTGCCCATCCATCCTGATCCCAGGGTTCTGGGAGTCATCACAGTTTCTCTTGTCATGTATTTGCATATGTTGATCTGTCTCCATGTATAACGCCTTTATGTTCTCTAATTTAAATATCAAAAGTCACCGTTACCTGACCTCTTTTGGCTCTTATCAGAAGAGATAAAATATATGTATATGTTTATTACAACTTTCATCAAACAACATTATTAATTCTTGATTATTAGCTAATCTAGTTGGGATTCTCTGGTGGTTCAGAAGGTAAAAGTTCTGCCTGCGGTGCAAGAGACTTGGGTTCGACCCTTGGGTCAGGAGGACGAAATGGAAACCCACTCCAGTATTCTTGCCTGGAGAATTCCATGGACAGAGGAGCTTTGTGGGCTACAGTTCATGGGCTGGCAGAGTCAGGGAGGACTGAGAGACTAATACACACACATAACTTAAAGTATTAGCAGTCACTAATTTCTTCATCTGTTTTTTCTTAATTCAGTTGTGAGTTCCATAAAGGTCAGAATTCTGTCTTTAACATTCTTATTTTTGTACCTAACACAGTGCCCTGGTATGAGGGACATTCATACTCAATAATGGAGTAAGTTTAGTGAATAATACTTTGACTTTTATACTTAGATCTTTATACAAGGCATATATTTGATAAAAAGTAAATGACACTGAGTTCTGGTCCTGTGGTTTGTTTTTCCTATCATTGTTATTAATAACCTTTGTTTTAGAATTGGAGAAAACATATTGAGGATGCTATTAAAAATTGCTTGACTCAGAGATTTTGAGGTAGGATTACCCAGGATTGTTTTTCCTGTGTGCTTAGAATACTTTCAACATGTTCTTCTGGGAAGAAGACCTAAAATGGGATCGAAATACATATAACACTAGGAGGGATCCCTTTTAAAGATGAAGTTGGTGATTACCTGAACAGCACTATAAAATTCTATTACTGGTTTGGATGCTTCCACGGATGAGAATAAAAAACACATGACAACCAGAAGCTTTGTTAATGCACCCCACTTTGGGAGTATGGAATTGGAATATGAAAACACAGATCTCTGAATATCAAGGTCATGGACAGCTGGGGGCGATTTCCTTTATGGCTTCTGTGTGTCTCGTGTTAACACACACCATGTAGTCAGTGAACGATTAAGAGAGGTACACAGTTATTGGCTCTGTTTAAAAAAATGCCTGTTACGGGGTTCAGTGAATGTGCTAAATCTATATACAGTTCCTGTAGGAAAATATTCTAGGTTTGGTTTTTTAAAGGAAATAAAAAGTGCAGTGCAATCTGCTTCATATAACCCTCTGCAATGAACAATAAAATGACTGTAATGTAGATAATTTCTTCCCATATGGAAAAAATATAAGTATTTGTGTAGCCTTGTGCTAGTTGAAAGTTTCTGCTCAAGCTGTTTATTTAAAATTTATATGCTGCTTTGGAAGATGTTGGATGATACCAAGCAAAGTAATTATTTTTGTTTTTAAATATCTGGCCTTATACTGTAATGTTTTCTTTAAATATGATACAAACAAGCACATTTTTCAGTGTTTTGATACATAATATATCTTCATATGTGTGTGTGTGTATGTGTATGTATATGGCAACCCACTCCAGTATTCTTGCCAGGAGAATCTCATGGACAGAGGAGCCTGGTAGGCTGCAGTTTATGGGGTCACAGAGAGTCAGACATGGCTGAGGTGACTGAGTGTGTATGTGCGTGTATATGTGTGTGTGTGTGTAGGTAATATAATTTTCAGAGCTTATAAAATCTATGGAAACCATATTCCTTCTACCTGTACAAAGAGGAAAACGAGAATGGTGTCTAGTAGAACTATGTTTCCTAGAGTGTTGAACCAAAGAAAATCTACAGAATAGCTGATATGGCACACAGTATGGAATAAAGCATTTAGTCAACAAACATGATCTAACAATATAGCTTGTAAGCTTAACTTTTCTAAATGTGATTGAAACTTAGATTTAAAAAAACAATCTGTTACTGATGTGGCAGGTTAACATGAAATGTATTTTCTATGCTTGGTTTTAAGGTAAATTTTTTTTCAGAATTAAGAAATCTTATATTGCATATCTGGAGTATCATTTCTATAAATCTGTCTGTTTTCTGACTTTTGGATTCCAGAAGTTCAGCAATATTTTAAATGTTCGCAATTTATTGAACATTTAGTATGTGCTAGGCATCTACTGCTCTAAGTGCTGTGGTATTACTTAGAGAAATGATTTCTGGTGCTGTAAAAACCAGTTGGCAAATTTAAGTAGCTTAAGACAGCAGAGGTGTATTTTTCATTCATGTCATGGTTTAACTGGGTTTTCAGGAGGCAATCTTTAACATGGTGATCTGAGATGCTAGCTCTTTCCAGCTCTGCTAGAAATGGGCAGAAAGCAAAATGAGAGAGCAAAGATCATGCTAAACATATTATGGCATGACCTGGAAGGGGCATTCAGTTCAGTTCAGTCGCTCAGTTGTGTCCAACTCTTTGCGACCCATGGACTGCAGCATGCCAGGCCTCCCTGTCCATCACCAACTCCCAGAGTTTACTCAAATTTGTCCATTGAGTCACTGATGCCATCCAACCATCATCCTCTGTCGTCCCCTTCTCCTCCCGCCTTCAATATTTCCCAGCATCAGGGTCTTTTCCAATGAGTCAGTTCTTCACATCAGGTGGCCAAAGTATTGGCGTTTCAGCTTCAGCATCAGTCCTTCCAATGAATATTCAGGACTGATTTCCTTTAGGATGGAAGGGGCGTAGGTCACTTTAAATCATACTCCTCTGGCAGGAACACAGTGGTGTTGCCCCAACCTAAATCAAAGGGAACTTGGGAGATGTGACATTCTTCAGAGACTTTGAAGAAAAGTAAGGTTGGGGAATATCAAGCTAGTCTGTGCCACATTGACATGTATTTGTTTGATTCTCACAACTCAGGTATTACTACTATCCCTGTTTCACAGATGAGAACATTGACCCATACAGAATTTCAGGCACATCCCAAGTTTCACAAAGAGACAACGGCAGGGCTGAGAGTTAAAGCCAGGAAAATTGTTTCCAAAGTCAAATTTCTAATTACTGTGGACCTGAAGTTCAAGTTAAATGTCACTGAAAACTTAAATCACTTTTATTTACCAGACATTATTTTATACTCTTGTCAAATTCAGGAGGGAAATAATTTGCTTCTTCAACAGGTTATTTCTGGGCTGCTTATTACTTCATGACTACTCTCAATCTTTTGTGTGTGGGTATATATGTATATAAACGTGTGTGTGTATATGCATTTTGAAATATTTTTTTTCAGTTGCTGAGTTTTATCTCAGAGTTGTCATTATCAGTTACCTTAGACATCACTGAAGTATCTAATTAACACAATGACCAGGCATTCTGATAGGTTATTTCAGATTGAAAGAACCTTGGGAGGTGGGTTAGCACTAATAGAATTTTAGAAACAAACTGATACTTAAGAGAGGCTAAAAACTAGAACACTTCCTAACAGCACACACAAAAATAAACTCAAAATGGATTAAAGACTCAAATATAAGGCCAGAAACCATAAAGCTCTAAGAGTACACTTTTTAACATAAATCACAGCAAGGTCCTCTTTGACCACCTCCTAGGGTAATGGAAGTAAAAACAAATGGACCTAATGAAACTTAAAAGCCTTGGCACAGCAAGGGAAACAATAAACAAGATTAAAAGACAACCCTCAGAATGGGAGAAAAATAATTGCAGATGAAACAACTGATGAAGGATTAACCTCCAAAATATGGACGCAGCTCATACAGCTCAATATCAGAAAAAAACAGCCCAATCAAAAAATGGGCAGAAGACCTAAACAAACATTTCTCCGAAGAAGACGTACAAATGAGCAACACTAGAAAAGATGCTCAACATCACTCATTATTAGAGAAATGCAAATCAAAACTACAATGTAGTATTACCTTATACCAGTCAGAATGGCCATCATTAAAAAATTTACAAACAATAAATGCTGGAGGATATAGAGAAAGGGGAACCCTCTTGCACTTTTGGTGGAAATGTAAATTGATGCAGCCACTATGGAGAACAACATGGAGATTCCTTAAAAAACTAGGAATAAAAGTACCATATGACCCTGCAATCCCACTACTGGACATATAAGCTGAGAAAACCAAAACTGAAAAAGACACATGTACTCCAATATTCCTAGCAGCACTTTTTTCCGTAGCTAGAACTTGGAAGCAAGCTACATGCCCATCAGCAGAGGGATGGATAGAGAAGGTGTGGTACATATACACAGTGGAATAGTAGCCATTAAAAAGACTGGACTTGAGTTAGTTCTAGTGAGGTGCATGAATCTAGAGCCTGTTGTACAGAGTGAAGTAAGTCAAAGAGAAAAACACATATTGTATATTAGTGTTTATATGGAATCTAAAAACATGGTACTGATGAACCTGTTTGCAGGGAGGGATTGGAGAAGCAGATGTAGAGAATGGACTTGTAAATACAGGAGGAGGAATGAGAATGGGATGAATGGAGAAAGTAGTATCAATGTATGTACACTACCAAGTGTAAAACAGATAGCGGGTAAGAAGGTGCTGTATAACACAGAGAGCCCAGCCTGGCTCTCTTCTCTGTGATGAACTAGATGGGTGGGAAGGGGGAAGGGGAGTTAGGCTCAAGAGGGAGATGATATATGTATAATTAAAGCTGATTTGCATTGTATACAGTGGAAGTGAGAAATAGATTTAAGGGACTAGATCTGATAGAGTGCCTGATGAACTATGGACGGAGGTTCATGACATTGTACAGGAGACAGGGATCAAAACCATTCCCATGGAAAAGAAATGCAAAAAAGGAAAAATGGCTGTCTGAGGAGGCCTTACAAATAGCTGTGAAAAGAGAAGCAAAAAGCAAAGGAGAAAAGGAAAGATACACCCATTTGAACACAGAGTTCCAAAGAACAGCAAGGAGAGACAAGAAAGCCTTCCTCAGCGATCAATGCAAAGAAATAGAGGAAAATAACAGAATGGGAAAGACTAGAGATCTCTTCCAAAAAATTAGAGATACCAAGGGAACATTTCATGTGAAGATGGGCTTGATAAAGGACAGAAATGGTATGGACTTAACAGAAGCAGAAGATATTAAGAAGAGGTGGCAAGAATACAGAGAAGAAATGTGTAAAAAAAAATTTTTACAACTCAGATAATCATGATGGTGTGATCACTCACTTAGAGCCAGACATCCTGGAATGTGAAGTCAAGTGGGCCTTAGAAAGCATCGCTATGAACAAAGCTAGTGGAGGTGATGGAATTCCAGTTGAGCTATTTCAAATCCTGAAAGATGATGCTGTGAAAGTGCCACACTCAATATGCCAGCAAATTTGGAAAACTCAGCAGTGGCCACAAGACTGGAAAAGGTCAGTTTTCATTCCAGTCCCAAAGAAAGGCAATGCCAAAGAATGCTCAAACTGCTGCACAATTGCACTCATCTCGCAGGCTAGTAAAGTAATGTTCAAAATTCTCCAAGCCAGGCTTCAGCAATTCGTGAACCGTGACCTTCCAGATGTTCAAGCTGATTTTAGAAAAGGCAGAGGAACCAGAGATCAAATTGCCAATATCTGCTGGATCATTGAAAAAGCAAGACAGTTCCAGAAAAACATCTATTTCTGCTTTATGGACTATGCCAAAGCCTTGACTGTGTGGATCACAAGAAACTGGAAAATCCTGAAAGTGATGGGAACACCAGACCACCTGACCTGCCTCTTGAGAAATCTGTATGCAGGTCAGTAAGCAACAGTTAGAACTGGACATGGAACAACAGACTGGTTTCAAATAGGAAAAGGAATACATCAAGGCTGTATACTGTCACCCTGCTTATTTAACTTATATGCAGAGTACATCATGAGAAACGCTGGACTGGAAGAAGCATAAGCTGGAATCAAGATTGCTGGGAGAAATATCAATAACCTCAGATATGCAGATTATACCACCCTTATGGCAGAAAGTGAAAAGGAGCTAAAAAGCTGCTTGATGAAAGTGAAAGAGAAGCGTGAAAAAGTTGGCTTAAAGCTCAACATTCAGAAAACGAAGATCATGGCATCTGGTCCCATTACTTCATGGGAAATAGACGGGGAAACAGTGGAAATAGTGGCTGACTTTATATTTGGGGCTCCAAAATCATGGCAGATGGTGATTGCAGCCATGAAATTAAAAGACGCTTACTCCTTGGAAGGAAATTTATGACCAACCTAAAAGCAGAGACATTACTTTGCCAACAAAGGTCCATCTAGTCAAGGCTACGGTTTTTCCAGTGGTCATGTATGGATGTGAGAGTTGGACTGTGAAGAAAGCTGAGCACTGAAGAATTGATGCTTTTGAACTGTGGTGTTGGAGAAGACTCTTGAGAGTTCCTTGGACTGCAAGGAGATCCAACCATTCCATCCTAAAGGAGATCAGTCCTGGATGTTCATTGGAAGGACTGATATTGAAGCTGAAACTCTAATACTTTGCCCCCCTCATGTGAAGAGTTGACTCATTGGAAAAGACCCTGATGCTGGCAGGAGGAGAAGGGGGCAACAGAGGATGAGATGGCTGGATGGCATCACGACTCTATGCACATGTGTTTGTGTAATCTCAGGGAGTTGGTGACGGACAGGGAGGCCTGGTGTGCTGCGATTCATGGGGTCATAAAGAGTCGGACATGACTGAGCGACTGAACTGAACTGATGGTAAAAACTATCACAACATTGTAAAACAATTTTCTTCCAATTAAAAACTAAGTTTAGAAGAAATGAATATTATGGTTACCAAAGAGGAAATGGAGGGGGGTATGAATCAGCAGTTTGGGATTAACATACACGAACTACTATGTGAAAGATAAAAAGAAACAGTAAGAACCTGCCATATAGCACAGGGAACTCTACTCAACGTTCTGTGGTGACCTATGTGAGAAAAGAATCTGTGAAAGAATGGGCATATGTCTACGTATAATGCATCTCTTTGCTGTACACCTGAAATCAGCAACATTGTAAGTCAGCTCTGCTACAATAAAACTAAAATTTTAAACAAACATAAAATGAGGTTAAGTAATTGGTCCAAGTGACATCACTAAGGGTACTGCTACTTAGTCTCTTACTCTGGAATCTGTGCTTTTCAGCATTTTGATGACATTTTATAAACATTTATTGTTATATGTTTATGTGTGAAAGAGTCGTGATGAGACTGAAATTTTGCCGTTTGCATTGTAGACCACATCAATCTTTCCTCTATTTCTGCTATTAGTTTTTTTTTTTAACCCAATTTCGTGGGTTCCTTTCAGATAGTTGGCTAATATGTTGGCACCTGTGGTCTGTAAATTTAATATGAACAGAAATGTAGTGTTCTCACAAGTTTTGTGTAATCCTTTCATGATAGAATCCAGTTGGCTAGCAACTTCACTCTTCTGGGAAAGTCCGTGATTCACTTTCTCCTGCATCCTCATCTCTGAATGCTCTGGGGATTGATTCAACCAGCTTTTAAAAATGGTGAGGTAATTCCATCTTTAAAAATAACACATAAATGTACAGAATATGCAAGTTACTACCAATTTCAAAGACCTAAAAGGAGTCAGAATATGGTAGACCATTGAGCTCGTAGAGCTTTGAGTTCACCTGTTACCTCTCACAGGTTTGGTCCCTGCCTTTTGTGGATGGACGCCTCCAGTGAGTGGCTGTTTGGATCTTCCCCAGTGCCTTCATGTTTGTAAGAACGATTGTCAATAATTTATAATTGTCATTGATAAGATGAGTTCAACCAACTACTCTGCCATCATTCCTCTCCCCTTTGGGAAACCCTGTCTTCCCTTAGTTTTTGTGACCCCACACTCTGAACCTCTTCAGTTCTTCATTTCTATTTAAAGTTACTCAGGGATTGACTTTGGGTCCACTTCATGCCTCTCTTTGCACTTCCTCATTGTATTCGCTTCTCCTTTCATGGCTTCAAAGGTCTTCCCTGCATGGATGGCTTCCAAATTTATATTGCTAAGCCTTACTCCCCTCAAGACTTCCAGAACAGTATATTCAAGTGACATCCTCAATGTATTAAACACCCAGTTCTTAATCTTTTTCCCAAGTTTTCTCCACCTCCAATTTTCTGTATCTTGATAACCAGCACTACCAACATTCAGGCCAGAAACCTGGGAATCAGCCTTTCTATTCTACTGTCTCATGCCTCACATTGAATATAGCTGGAAAACATCAAGAGGCTCTCCTTTTTCTTTATACAGCTGTACCCTCCAGCAATATTTTTTCCATACTGTAGATGAAATGCTCTTCTAGAAACAAAAATCTGATCATGCCCGTACACAGCTTAAAACCCTTTGAAGGCTTTGGAAGTGCTTAGAATAAGGATGAACAAGTAAACGTGGCAGTCAAGACCCCACATTATTTGGCCCCTTGTTAATCCTAGAACTTGATCTCATGCCACTGCCTCCTTCCCTTTCTATCACACTGGTGTTTGCAGAGTTTCAAAATGTGCTGTGGTTTTCCAGCATTGGCCATTCGCACATGCTTTGCTTCTGTCTAGAAGAAACATCCTAGCTCCTACATATTGTATCAGTCTCAGGTATCAGTATAAATGCTGCTTCTTCAGAGACATTTTTGTAGTGAACATAAATCCCAGGCCAAAACACAGTTCATTTTTGGTTGTAGCAGGCAGATGACTTGGCCGAACTGAAATTCAAATTGTGCTCAGTGGGCAGCAGCTGAAATCGATGGTCCCTTCTCTCGCCTCAGCTGGGCTGTCTGGACCGTGCCAGTGCGTGTGTGGTTCAGGGAGCAACCAGAAACGTGGCCTTGGTGTCTCTCCTGGCTCCCCCCATCCCATTTGCAGGTGCTGTCATAGCCCCGAAGCCTTTGCTCTGATTCCTCAAGCCAGGAAGAGGTCAGGCTTCTATCAAGGATTTGGTCTTCACAGAGGTGAATGCGACTCCCCTCGGGAGGAAAGTTATAAACACGGGAATCTCAGTAAATGCTGTTCCTTTCCTTCTGCCAGTGTTTGCTGCTCACCCGTTTCTGCCTGCTTTTCCTTTGTATCCAGGTGTGTGTGTGTTGTGTGTAAATGCACATTTTATTCAGTGCTTATCATTGCTTTCTGTGGGAAGGTTTGTCTGATGTGAGGCCTTCCAGAAGCACAACTTGTGTTCAAACAACTGAAAATATTGAGTGCTGACTGTGTGTAACATACTCTGTTAAGTGGTAGCAATCAAACAGGATTTATGTTTTGTTTTGGGAGAGAGACATTCAATAATTAATCAAATAATGAAAATTGTCAGAAGGGATATGAAAATGAGTTTCAAGGGAATATTAAACAGTGTATCAGGAAAACTGTTTCCCAGTTGAAATAGAATAGGATTATAGAGGACTGAAGTATTGTCTAATATTTGAGAGTTCTTAAAAGATAACTACTCACAGAGGTGAGAGTCAGCTGTAGTGGAGAAAGCATTGTATGCGAAAAGAACATTGGAATGGAATTATTGAACCATGAAGGAACCTTTGAAAGAATTTCGGTATGACCAGTGTTTAGAGAGTGAGGAGAGAATAGTTAGTGTGATACAGTTTGTTTTAGACAAAAAAATAGAATGTCATTGAAACATTTTAAGTAGGAAAATCATTTGATCAGGCTTTTAGATCCATTGCAAAAATTATGCTTGAATTTATAGCTTCTAAACCTTTAATGCAAAGGTTTATGATACTATAGAGTGAAATTGTAAACCGTACTTTCAATTGTCCTTATAGAGCAAGCATTTTTCCCGCCTAATTAATTTGTATGAACATTTTATCAAGTTTATAGCATTCCAGTGAAAGTATTCATGGTAACCTTTTCAACTATTTTCTAAAGTTTTATTTGATTCTTTACAGATTAGCCAGTTCAGAGATGCTGCTGTGAATATCTTTGTACAACAGTCTTCCTTGCATTTAGAAAGCTAAATTGTTAGGGCCATCTTATTATATACATTGAGAATTTGAAGATAAAGTTGCTTTGTAAAATAACATTGATGAAAATATTTAAGCATGGAGTAACTGAACTAAAGTTTTTTAATGATTTGCTTTAAACAAAACATTATTTAAGTTTTATGTCAAGCATCCTTGTAAATGATTGAATGAATCAAAATGTCACTGATATCAGAATATTTCCATCATAGATCATCCCGTTTCTAAGGAGGAATCTTTCAGGATGCCACAAGCTGCTTTTTGAGCATTAAGTGTTCCCTGACATGATGACATTTTTGATTATATTCACACAAATTGCTTGAAAAGCTCCAAGTACCTTAATTACTTTGCAGCTGCAATACTTTCAAACTTGTTTGAAGATGTTCCAGGAAAAGTGCACTTTCTGTCTGATTTAGAGAAGTATCCCAAATGAAAACCATGGTTTGGCTTTCTTTTTGTTAAATCTGTTCATGAATGAAAACTACAGCTGAGGGTGTATAAAGAGACTACTAGAAACTTAAAGAGACAGTAAGTGTTCAAGTGATCAAGCAATGACTGAAAGCATTAACCTGATTGTTCCTTTATCTTTTGTTTCATTAAATAAATGAAGATCTATTTTTCATTCTGTAGCTCATATAATAATACTTTGTCCACTTTCTTACCAGACTGTCACCTGCATCTATGTAGGTATAAAACCGGCTTAACAGAGCTTCTGGGCAAATATATGATGGATCCAATTCTTAGAGCTTCCTGTCTGTAGTCTGTAGGTAATGCTGCAGTCATTTTGGATTAGTGATAAACGGTCATGAAATTGGAAACAGGTTTCTCCAGCCTTTCACAAGAATCTGAAAAAAACATAAATACATGCACCCAGAAAGTGTGAGTCCAACTCAAACATCATAAAATAATACACAGTGCATGCTTAATGGCATGCAGGACCATATGAACCTATTAAATGACATCGCCTGATGCCAAAGTCAAGTATGGTTTAAACATTCAAATGTGTAGAAATTTGGAGCAGTCTTAACACTAATGACATTGCATTATGTTTACCCTTGTGATAACAGGAAAACATGTTTTTATACTCTTTTCATCTCTTTCCCTCAGCACAGTTAATAAGTGATGTTTTCCAATTTATTACCCTTGGAGATATTCATTATAAAATGACAACAGCAGCAACAATAATGGGGTTAAGCATTTAAAATGTGTCAGAAAGTTTCCAAATATTACTTCATTTAATTTTCACAACCACTCTATGAAGTAGGTAAAATCACTGTTAACCCCATTTTGTGGTGGAGAAAGCTGAGTCTCTGAATTATTACATGACTAACCCATGGTCACAGAACGGATAAATGGTGATGACTGATATAAGATAGCTTATTCAAGAATAAGGTGCCATTGACTCCAAAAGTCCTACACTGGACAACTCCCTTATATTGAGAATACTAGGCTTTTCTTGGTTTCCTTCTATAGAAGTTAGATTCCACTTCTACTTCTAGAATGAAGCATACAGGCACAAATAGCCGCCTAGTAGATCTCTGAAGGTACTTTCTAAGATGTGAGGCCCTGTTCCCTTGCTTTTTGCCGCAGACAATACTGTTGTTTCTTAAAGCTCTAAGCTACTCAACTCATAGAAGCACCGCCATCTCAGAAGATTTACAAACAGAGTCACAGCAGTCTTCAACTTTGTGGGGAAGCCCTGTGATCTCTTTATTCAGGAGAGGCTGACATGTTGGAAGGACAACAAATTAATACTTAGACTCTGTAACCCTCCACAACATCTAATTTAAAGAGAGCCCCTTCTGTGTTATTCTACTTAGTTATCCAAGCAGAAAACAGGTCCAGCAGGGAGCCTCCCTGGGAATGGCTATCAGGATGTTTGCCTTTGGTTTCACTTCTTTCTTGTTCTTATTAGGGAAATTGGAGAATAAGGAGCAGAGACATTTAGGATTTTGTGAGGTAAAACATGTGAATTTTAAGACTGACAGACTTTAGGCACATACTCAAATTTGGGAGTAATTGCTCTGTACACTCGGGTTTGATCATTACAGAAAAATCTTTAATTCCCACCATCACCTCTTGTGAGGTCCTAGGCAAAATGTCCTTTATTTCCATAAAGAGCTAGAAAGAGGTATGAATGATTTGATGCCTAAATGGTCATATCACAGATTTGGAATAAGCATCTATAAATATATGGTTTCAGGGGTGTAAAGAAAGCCCCCTTCCCAGCTTCTTAGCTTCATCTCTCACCTGCTCACAGAGATCATAAATTATTAAAGTTAATTGCAGAGTTGTTCCTTTGATTTAAGGCTCTTTGTCCAGGGTTAAAATTCAAATGCACCTGGGAATGACAACACACTCAGCTTTATAAATCACGGTGTGATGAGTTAACCAGAGCTTTTCATGAAAGTATGTTTTGATAGAGCAGGACACTACACTGAGTCGGAGAGTGTGAGCACAAGAGAGAACGAGGGGCTGGGGGAGGGATACGCTTGGAAGGCTTGGGAAAGGCTCCAGGAGTTCACGAGGATCTCAGCTTCATGTGCTTACTCTGAGTGATAAGGTTACTGTAATGGCAGAGACGTTGAAGGGAGTCTAACTAGAGCTCTGGCCCTTCGCAGCTGCCAGTCTGGAAAATATGACATACAGCAGGTCACGTTAACATTGTGCGCAACAAGCAGCATTGAGAATAGGAAGCTTGAAATAGTCCCTCCCATAGGGCTTCCCTGGTGGCTCAGACGGTAAAGCGGCTGTCTGCAATGCAGGAGACGCAAGTTCGATCCCTGGGTTGGGAAGATACCCTGGAGAAGGAAATGGCAGCCCACTCTAGTATTCTTGCCTGGCATAATCCCATGGACGGTGGAGCCTGGTAGGCTACTGCCCGTGGGGTCGCAAAGAGGAGGACGTGACTGAGCAACTTTACTTCATACAGGATAGACCCTCCTAAATCTTCAACTGGTTTGAGCAGGAAGGAAAAATCTGAGAAATCACCTACTCTGTGTATCTCATCAAAATAGAGGGCAGACACTTCTGAAGCTATAAATCCATGTTCAGTTCAGTTCACTTCAGTCGCTCAGTCGTGTCCGACTCTTTGCAACCCCATGAATCGCAGCGCGCCAGGCCTCCCTGTGTGCTCATCGCCAGCTCCCGGAGTTCACTCAAACTCCTGTCCATAGAGTTGATGATGCCATCCAGCAATCTCATCCTCGGTCGTCCCCTTCTCCTCCTGCCCCCAATCCCTCCCAGCATCAGAGTCTTTTCCAATGAGTCAACTCTTCGCATGAGGTGGCCAAAGTACTGGAGTTTCAGCTTTAGCATCATTCCTTCCAAAGAAATCTCAGGGCTGATCTCCTTCAGAATGGACTGGTTGGATCTCCTTGCAGTCCAAGGGACTCTCAAGAGTCTTCTCCAATACCACAGTTCATGACCAGAGCACAAATGAGTAACAATTCCTTATGACCATAGGTCCTCATATCAGTTCTCTGTTTTTGAGATTTTTTCAGGCAATGATAGATCCCAGTTAGCACACTAATCACCACCCCCAGATGATATGATCTAATACCAATAAGTAGCTCCTTTTATCATAACATTCCTCAACTTTGACTTTGAATCTAAGACGAATCACAGTCCAAATATTTTTGAGAGTGAAGATTTTGTTGGTGATGATTAAAACAAACAAAAATCATGGCTACTATTTTAGCACAACGGTTTGTTCTTTTTTTTTTTTTTTCTTTTTCCTGAAATATAAAAATGTGAGTCTCTGAAGCCTCTTTCTATAGAAACTGTTTTGGTACATATGAATTGTCCATATACAGCCAACTTGTGCGTACTGAAATAGTCGTAAATTTGAATTTCCTCACTCACAGTCTCATAAAATCTCAGAATGATACTACACTCATGTAAGAATCAATATATAATATTTTGTTATGCAACAGAAAGCAGTAAAATCAAAGAGAGACATGACTGAGCATTGTGCTTGAAACTAAATTGAGTCACTGACTTGAGAGAAAACTTGAAAAGTAGACAAATTCATTCAGTTCAGTTCAGTTCAGTCACTCAGTCGTGTCCGACTCTTTGTGACCCCATGAATCGCAGCACGCCAGGCCTCCCTGTCCATCACCAACTCTCTGAGTTCACTCAGACTCAAGTCCATCGAGTCAGTGATGCCATCCAGCCATCTCATCCTCTGTCATCCCCTTCTCCTCCTGCCCCCAATCCCTCCCAGCATCCGAGTCTTTTCCAGTGAGTCAACTCTTCACATGAGGTGGCCAAAGTACTGGAGCTTCAGCTTTAGCATCATTCCTTCCAAAGAAATCCCAGGGTTGATCTCCTTCAGAATGGACTGGTTGGATCTCCTTGCAGTCCAAGGGACTCTCAAGAGTCTTCTCCAACACCACAGTTCAAAAGCATCAATTCTTTGGCGCTCAGCCTTCTTCACAGTCCGTTTGAGTCTAATTTTTATGCTCATGCATGGTACAGCAGTGCTTACTATAAGAGGAAATGGTGAAAACATGGGCTGGCCTGAGGAGTATTGTAGAAAAATATGAGGAATGCTGACTCCTGGTTTACTGTTGCCAGTAGCAGAAGAATTTTATTTGTAGTAACTCACATTGCAGAACCAAAGCCTAGCTTGATTTTATATCCAAAGCTTTTTCCTGTGCGAATATGAATCTGGCATCCAGGTTGTCCATGCCTGTCTTCTACTGTGTGACTTCTGGGGTAACTGAGAGACCAAAAATCAGGGGAGTGGGTTTATCTGAAGATACATTGCCTATCCTATGAAAGAGCACATACGAACCTTAAAGTCTCTTTCACAAGGTTCAGTAAAAATAATTCACATCAGTCAATGGGTTAATAAGCTGTTTGTATTATTTTTGTTTAATTTTCCTTCAAGATCTTAAAAAATACATACAACTTGTTTATAGGTATTGATAACTGCATTTTGTTCTTTTGTATAAAATATGGTTAAGCTAATATTTTGGCTATAAAATATGAATAAGGTCTCTGCTTCACAAATGTATCAGTCATTCAGAAGTTGCTATCATGGAAAAGCAGTTTAAGGAAAAACGTAAGTAAGCATGAT
Source organism: Capra ibex (assembly GCA_006410555.1). NCBI lineage: Eukaryota > Metazoa > Chordata > Mammalia > Artiodactyla > Bovidae > Capra > Capra ibex. The sequence goes on from SJYO01035988.1 coordinate 6,908,585, forward strand.
TTTAAAATTAAATATATTTTAATTTTTAATCTTGCTGCTTGACAGATAGTTTTATTAGAATTGTGTGTGTTAATAGAACCTTTGTATAATAGGATGTAAAACTTGAGAAGTCTGTGTAAATGATTATTCACCATTATTTTTTTAAAACTGGTCAATAGACTGTATCTAAAGCTTCTGTGGTTTGTATAATGTTTCACTTTCACTTGAAACTACAAAGAATAAAATGCAATCAAAACAGAAAAACTTAAATATGAAATATATTCGCTAAACATTATTTATGACTAATTAAATTACTTAAGGTCATTTTGAGCTTGGTAGTCTCCTAATTCCTTTCCCAAATAATATCCCATTTGAGGCCTTGATATAAGGCAGCCAGCTTCTTAATCTGAAGGAGATAATAGTGACAACATTTCAAAATGTTGCACTAGTATTAATATATGAGGTTTGGGAATACCAAGAGGAAATTGAGAATTGGCAGTATGAAGACCTGAATATAGGCCATCTAACCTTAATTATTAAAAGCATTTTGATTTTGAACAGATTTTTGTATATGTAGCTATATATCATGAAAAATATTTGTATTAAGGTAATATTTAGTGTAAATCCGCCTGCAATGTGGGAGATCTTGGTTTGATCCCAGGGATGGTAAGAAACCCTGGAGAAGGGAATGGCTACCCACTCCAGTATTTTGGCCTGGAGAATTCCAAGGACTGTATATAGTCCACGGGGTTGCAAAAAGTCAGACACGACTGAGTGACTTTCACTTTCATCTCATGGTATAAACTTGTTTATTAAAGTATAAATTAAAATGATATACATGTATGATTTAATAATGCATATATATATACACCTGTGCATATATTTATATACATGTATATACATCAGTATATTCTGTGTATACATATTTATATCTATTTAATCTATCTACAGGAAGTAGATGGATGGATATAATATCCTAGTATAAAGGTTTTAGCATTAAGAATAAAGTCTGCACTGTGATAAGCAGCATTCTTCATAATTTAAAATCACTAAACATTATTCAGGATATCATTTCAGAGAATTGAGTGAACAGAGATATGGGACTGTCAACTCATTTATTCAGAAACCTTAATTTCAAGATGCAGTAATCTTATGCCGATATTTTAAAATACAGCATAACTAGCTTTTAGTAAAGAAAACTCCTTTTTATTTATGGTAACCTATCTATTATTGCCAAGTGAAAAAGAACTGCTGTCATCAATTACAGTTGAATGCATTACGCTCTGAATGTATCTTTAAGATCTAGTTGCCTTGGCATGTGAACAAATATATTTAAAAGGAAAATTGGCTTGTTTGAAGGGCGGAGCAACTTTGCTCTAAAGAACTCATGATACTGTCTTAGGATTTTGTATGTAAAAGAAATCAAAGAAAGAAGCACATGGGACACACTGCTAGAAGCACTAATATTTGCTTAACCTTAAAACTGACTTTGGAAAGAACAACTTCCTAGGGAATACGGGACCCTTGAAATAAATGAGCCAATATGTTCAGGAAGAAGCTGTGTGACAGGCTTTCCATAGCTTTGACTTCAAATGTAAACATGAGGCCAAAGAGCCCCCTGGTGAGCCTGTAACCCAAACTTACCCAAGTCAACAAGTTTGCCATGTTCACGTTCAGAGAGGGCAATGGATAGTGGAGACCCTGAAAAGCGAATGAAGGAGGAATGGAACTTGAACCTTGTTACAGGAGTATGCTTCTAAGAAGGAATGCTCTTCTCCAGTGGTTAAAAAAAAAAAAAAAGTCCATCTGTGGGAATAAGAGCCATAAAGGAACGCACTTATGCATGAAGGAGCTTCAATTTGTATTTCTACTCATCTCCTAGGTCTACTTGGGATTCTGAGACTTGGCGAAAGGTATGGTGTCATCTTGGTGGGCTGAAGTGGAGATTTACACACTCTGTCTCAGCCAGCTTTCAAGTTATATTTGTGCAGTCTGGCTTCTCACCAAGGCTGCTCCTCAGCCTCTGCAGGTTAAAGGCTACAGTGAGGCACTTGGTGCACCAGCCAACAGCGCGAGAGAGGATTATCATCACGGGGAGGGGTTACTGATGGACAGAGGCTTTTTCTGTCTTTCTGCATGCTTTGGTAAACTGAACATTTAACTTCCTTTGTTTTGAGTTATGTAATCCCTCAGGAGATTTAGCTGGTGGAATTTTAACCCTTACTACCACAGCAGGCTCTCAGCTAACCTCCAATTTTCTCTAAAGAAAAAAATAGTTTTATAAGCTTCTTTAGGAAAGGTTAGCTATGGGTCACTGCAAATGGCAGAGTAACACTGTGCCAGTGAATGACACGTCATGAGTGATTATGGAAAAACTAAAAAGGAAACTAATTGTTGGTCCAATTAGTGTGTATCAAAAAAATCATCTGTTTCTAATGTATGCTACATATATATATATTTTTTCTAATTCAAATTATATTGAAAAGGGAAAGATAGATACTGAAGCACATTTGCATCAAAAAGAACCAACACTTGGGGGTCTGTACTGTAAAAAGAAATAACTCCAGAAAGAATGAAGGGATGGAGCCAAAGCAAAAACAATACCCAGCTGTGGATGTAACTGGTGATAGAAGCAAGGTCTGATGCTGTAAAGAGCAATACTGCATAGGAACCTGGAATGTCAGGTCCATGAATCAAGGCAAATTGGAAGTGGTCAAACAAGAGATGGCAAGAGTGAACGTCGACATTCTAGGAATGAGCAAACTAAAATGGACTAGAATGGATGAATTTAACTCAGATGACCATTATATCTACTACTGCGGGCAGGAATCCCTCAGAAGAAATGGAGTAGCCATCATGGTCAACAAAAGAGTCTGAAATGCAGTACTTGGATGCAATTTCAAAAATGACAGAATGATCTCTGTTCGTCTCCAAGGCAAACCATTCAATATCACGGTAATCCAAGTCTATGCCCCAACCAGTAACGCTGAAGAAGCTGAAGTTGTATGGTTCTATGAAGACCTACAAGANAATGGAGTAGCCATCATGGTCAACAAAAGAGTCTGAAATGCAGTACTTGGATGCAATTTCAAAAATGACAGAATGATCTCTGTTTGTCTCCAAGGCAAACCATTCAATATCACGGTAATCCAAGTCTATGCCCCAACGAGTAACACTGAAGAAGCTGAAGTTGTATGGTTCTATGAAGACCTACAAGACCTTGTAGAACAAACACCCAAAAAAGATGTCCTTTTCATTATAGGGGACTGGAATGCAAAAGTAGGAAGTCAAGAAACACCTGGAGTAACAGGCAAATTTGGCCTTGGAATGTGGAATGAAAAAGGGCAAAGACTAATAGAGTTTTACCAAGAAAATGCACTGGTCATAGCAAACACCCTCTTCCAACAACACAAGAGAAGACTCTACACATGGGCATCATCAGATGGTCAACACAGAAATCAGATTGATTATATTCTTTGCAGCAAAAGATAGAGAAGCTTATTACAGTCAACAAAAACAAGACCAGGAGCTGACTGTGGCTCAGATCATGAACTCCTTATTACCAAATTCAGACTTAAATTGAAGATAGTAGGGAAAACCGCTAGACCATTTAGATATGACCTAAATCAAATCCCTTATCATTATAGAGTGGAAGTGAGAAATAGATTTAAGGGCCTAGATCTGATAGAGTCCCTGATGAGCTATGGACGGAGGTTCGTGACATTGTACAGGAGACAGGGATCAAGACCATCCCCATGGAAAAGAAACACAAAGAAGCAAAATGGCTGTCTGGGGAGGCCTTACAAATAGCTGTGAAAAGAAAAGAGGCGAAAAGCAAAGGAGAAAAGGAAAGATATAAGCATCTGAATGCAGAATTCCAAAGAATAGCAAGAAGGGATAAGAAAGCCTTCTTCAGCGATCAATGCAAAGAAATAGAGGAAAACAACAGAATGGGAAAGACTAGAGATCTCCTCAAGAAAATTAGAGATACCAAGGGAACATTTCATGCAAATATGGGCTCAGTAAAGGACAGAAATGGTATGGACTTAAAAGAAGCAGAAGATATTAAGAAGAGGTGGCAAGAATACACGGAAGAACTTTACAAAAAAGATCTTCATGACCCGGATAATCACGATGGTGTGATCACTCATCTAGAGCCAGACATCCTGGAATGTGAAGTCAAGTGGGTCTTAGAAAGCATCACTACAAACAAAGCTAATGGACGTGATGGAATTTCAGTGGAGCTATTTCAAATCCTGAAAGATGATGCTGTGAAAGTGCTGCACTCAATATGCCAGCAAATTTGGAAAACTCAGCAGTGGCCACAGGACTGGAAAAGGTCAGTTTTCATTCCAATCCCAAAGAAAGGCAATGCCAAAGAATGCTCAAACTACCGCACAACTGCACTCATCTCACAGGCTAGTAAAGTAATGCTGAAAACTCTCCAAGCCAGGCTTCAGCAATACGTGAACTGTGAATTTCCTGATATTCATGCTGGTTTTAGAAAGGCAGAGCAACCAGAGATCAAATTGCCAACATCTGCTGGATCATCAAAAAAGCACGAGAGTTCCAGAAAAACATCTATTTCTGCTTTATTGACTATGCCAAAGCCTTTGACTGTGTGGATCACAAGAAACTGTGGAAAATTCTGAGAGAGATGGGAATACCAGTCCACCTGACCTGCCTCTTGAGAAATCTGTATGCAGGTCAGGAAGCAACAGTTAGAACTGGACATGGAACAACAGACTGGTTCCAAATAGAAAAAGGAGTACGTCAAGGCTGTATATTGTCACCCTGCTTATTTAACTTCTATGCAGAGTACATCATGAGAAACGTTGGACCTGAAGAAACACAAGCTGGAATCAAGATTGCCAGGAAAAATATCAATAACCTCAGATATGCAGATGACACCACCGTTATGGAAGAAAGTGAAGAGGAACTAAAAAGCCTCTTAATGAAAGTGAAAGAGTAGAGTGAAAAAGTTGGCTTAAAACTCAACATTCAGAAAACGAAGATCATGGCGTTTGGTCCCATCACTTCATGGGAAATAGGTGGGGAAACAGTGGAAACAGTGTCAGACTTTATTTTTTGGGGCTCCAAAACCACTGCAGATGGTGATTGCAGCCATGAAATTAAAAGATGCTTGCTCCTTGGAAGAAAAGTTATGACCAACCTAGATAGCATATTGAAAAGCAGAGACATTACTTTGCTGACTAAGGTCCGTCTAGTCAACGCTATGGTATTTCTTGTGGTCATGTATGGATTTGAGAGTTGGACTGTGAAGAAGGGTGAGCGCCAAAGAATTGATGCTTTTGAACTGTGGTGTTGGAGAAGACTCTTGAGAGTCCCTTGGACTGCAAGGAGATCCAACCAGTCCATTCTGAAGGAGATCAGCCCTGGGATTTCTTTGGAAGGAATGATGCTAAAGCTGAAACTCCAGTACTTTGGCCACCTCATACAAAGAGTTGATTCATTGGAAAAGACTCTGATGCTGGGAGGGATTGAGGGCAGGAGGAGAAGGGGACGACCGAGGATGAGATGGCTGGATGGCATCACTGACTCGATGGACATGAGTCTGAGTGAACTCTAGGAGTTGGTGATGGACAGGGAGGCCTGGCGTGCTGCGATTCATGGGGTCGCAGAGTCGGACATGACTGAGCAACTGAACTGAACTGTAAAAATGTATTCATTAATGAAAATTATAAGAATTTACATTGTTTGGGAAATTGCATGAACATTTCTACTAAATATTATAAATATTTGTAAGGTGTTAGTAATAATACCATATTACAACTAAGGTTGCAAAATCCTCAAAATAGGAATGCTTATTTAATATTCTCCAAACCATGTTACTTAAGCTGGAGAAACCCATGTTTTTTATCCTCCATAATTGCTATTAATGATTGAATTTTGTATATTGATTGAATTATGTATATATAGGAAACTCATTACCTTAAGATGCTTTTGAGGACCAAATAAACCAGGAATGAGGTAGTTTACTATTATTATTTACAACAGAGTTCCATGGAGTGAAAGGTTAGAACCCTGTAATCCTTTATCTGTTAACGATATTAGCCTTACAAGAGAAACACTGGTCAAGCACTGACTCAGGTCAGCAAACAGCCTAATGTGTTTATCATCTTTGGGTAGCCTTTAATTTATGCTTTTTTTCCTGGCATAATAACACCATTTATTCTTTTTATTCTTCTATTATTCATCATTTTTTTTAAGATAGAAATTTTTAGTTTTATTTATTTATTTTTAATTTTTATTTTTACTTTATTTTACTTTACAATACTGTATTGGTTTTGCCATACATTGACATGAATCCACCACGGGTGTCATTTTTTTAATTACTTTACAATGTTGTATTGGTTTTGCCATACATCAACATGAATCCTCCATAGGCATACACGTGTTCAATGGAATATGAGTTGCTTCTTTCTAGGATCCTGACATATTTTGCAATTAGAAAATATTAGTCAACCATGCACATAAAGCTCTTAAGTGCTTTATTTTCTGTATTAATGTAATTAAACTGTGATTTTTGTGTAGTTTAAGTCTGATTGTATATATAACTTTTGGGACTTCCCAGGTGGTCCAGTGGACTTCCCTGGTAGCTCAGCTGGTACAGAATCTGCCTGCAATGCAGGAAGCCCTGGTTAGATTCCTGGGTCAGGAATGTTCCTTGCAGAAGGAATAGGCTGCCCATTCCAGTATTCTTGGGCTTCTCTGGTGGCTCAGATAGTAAAGAATCTGCCTGCAATGTGGGAGACCTAGGTTTGATCCCTGGATTGGGATGATCCCCAGAGGAGGGCATGGCAACCCACTCCAGCATTCTTGCCTGGAGAATCCCCATGGACTGAGGAGCCTGGTGGGATATATTCCATGGGGCCAGTTGCAAAGAGTTGGACACAGCTAAGCACGTACACGCATGTATATATAGCTTACTGTTTATTTCCTTAAACGTACTCTACCATGTTATAGTTATTGTTAATGTTCCTCATTTGCATAGCATAGATGTCAGTTTATCTTTAACATCTATGGCTAGAAGCAGACTAAACTCTGGATTCTGTGCAATGAGGAATCTTGTATCTTTTTCCATGACTGTATTTATAGCAATTTGCCAGTGTTAGCACACATGCTCAGTCACTTTAGTCACGTCCAACTCTTTGCGACCCTGTGGACTATAGCCTCCCAGGCTCCTCTGTCCATGGGATTCTCCAGGCAAGAATACTGGACTGGGTTGCCATTTCCTTCTCCAGGGTTTAGTACATGTATGCATCACAATTTTGTTCAATGAAGGGATAAACCAAGAGCCACAATTTTGTTCTCTAATTTTGTTTTCTGTTTCAATCTACTCTAATAAGCATCTGAGATATAAATATGCTGATTACCTTGTCAGATATAAATATGATACCTACCCTTCTTTTGCGGTGGGTTTGCTGTGTCTTTCCAGATAATCTGATTTCTTAAGGTCAGATTTCTATGTTTGAATCATGAGCTCAATCAGCTGAATGAACTGAGAAAATTTATTTACTCACCCTTCATCTCAAATTATGATAATAATAAAACATACTAAGGCTATTGTGAGGATTAAATGAATTCATGCATACAAATCCTTTAACACAATGGCACTCAGTAAATGACAAATATGTGCCCTACTAATGTTACTGTTGCCATTATATTTGTATCAGAATTAATCTTAGGATTAATATTATGTTCATGGAGTAAATTTTTGCTACTTACATCAGCTTTTTTTCCCCAAAATGGGGTCTGATGACTACATATTATGAGAAGTCTGCCAAAATGATTTTCCTCTACTAAATTTTCACAAATTATTCAAGATTAAGTTTGTAGTACAAGATGCAGCCATTTTTATGATGAGTTATCTTTTGTAAACCTATCCTACCTTTCTTGGTTAGTCCAAGTTACCTCCTATAGCATGATTAAAGTAGTGTTGCTTAGCAGGACCATGTTTAAATTGTTATGGAAGAAACCAACATTTTATTATGGAAATTGGAAGTAATATTTGAGCACATGTACTGGCAAAGCCTTTTATTCCTCTGTTATTTTATTTTATTTTTTATAACCAGTTCACTTTTCTATTTGAATATAAACATTATCACTAAAAGTCCGTTTAAGAAGGGGTACAAGGGGTACTTTATAACTTTCAAAATATACTTTGATGGTAATTTTCCCAGCTGTGCAAATAAGAATAGACTTATTTCCTTGGGTGATAGAAATAATTCAGGAGAGAGGAATAAGTGAATCATAGACTGTTAGAGCTGGAAACAGCCTTACATATAATCTTGGGCAGAGATGGCAGCTACAGGGCACCGTTGCCTCATGTAGTACAAGCCCATGCCCATGACATTCAACTATAGTGAGTCTTGAGAATCTGTTCACGAGCCCAGATGGATTTGTTCTCAGACTCTTTCTCAGGCCATTGTCTCAGACATTCATCCACAATCAGTTGATTAAAGTTGCTACTCAAAATGAAACCTGTTTTCTATCCTTGAGTCCCAGTCGATCTTTCTGTTTACAAGACGTGACTTTGAAAACCCAAGGTTCTTTTTGACTCTTTCCATGTTGCAAATTATTTGTAGTAATTGATTATTTATAAATTATTATTTGTAGTCTACAGGTTTTCTGACACTGAATTCTGTATTCTTTCTTTTCCAATACCTGGAAAAAATAATCATGTGTGAACAAAATTGAGTGGCTAGAAATAGACAAAAAGTGTCTGTAATCTTCTGTAATTCTTGTAAATTAATTTCTGGGAAACTCAAAGTACTTCAGGATAGATAGATACTGTGGTGGGAATGCATTTAGCTGGAGGAAATGATGGTGTAACCACAAGCGTGCGAGGAAGCTTTCGTAAATATGAGAAGGGACTATGTCCAGTTAATGATTCAGATGGAAAACTGACAGGCCTTATTATTTTTGAGATCTACTTGAAATACTGCCCCTGGTATCAGGTTTTACTACCAATCCCACATGTAAGGAAGATTGTAAAAAGTTTCACAAATGTTTGGAAAGCTTTCATCAAACTTGATCCAAACTTTGTTAAGTATTTCATCAATGTAGGTTTATTTTCACAGTTTAATATAAAACTAGTAGTTTGCAATTTTTTTTAAGACTTGAAAATGTGCATAGAATCAGTCCAGGTCAGCTAAGTTTTGCCTTTACAGAGTGTGTTAGATGTGTTAAACTCCAAACATTTGCTAGTTTCGAAAACATTTAATTTCTTTGAAATTGTATTTCCATATACACAGAGTAAACATATTGCACATTTTTTTTCTCACACACACATACAAGTTGAGACATGCTTACAGATTTTTCTAACAAAGGAGTATAAGCCATCAGAAATGCTTTGCTTCATCCTCTTGTCAGTCCTGAGTTCCTGAATTTAATTCTGCTTCCTAAAATGGGGAGTCACTCTATCAATTAATGTGTGGAGATCAGTCAGCTTATGATAGCAAGCAAACCAAGTGCTAAAGTGTAGGAGACATTTTAAGTAAAAAGGAAAACAGATCGGTGGTAGCTAGTGATGTGCATGATGAAATACCAGAAATTACACTTGAGACCACAGAATAAGAGAGGTTTGGAGTGGTTAAATGTTTGATGATACTGAAATATATAAATAGTCCAGACTTTTGCCAATTTCAACAAATAATCTATAAGGTCCAGGACATATTCTGACTTCAAAAGTGAATTCAGGCACTTCTTTTAGTGAACTCAGACATCGGCCATAACTACAGAATGATGTAATAGTAAAAAAGAAAAAAAAATATGCAAGTTGCCATTTGCAGATATGGTTGTGAGGATGTGTGTTTAAAATGACTTGGTAGAGGTTACAGTCAATGCAAATTCTATCTTTCATTGGATTTCAAAACCTGGTATAAGCTTTGCCTGTTTCTAATTCTGGATTTTTTTCTCTTGTCATATCACTTGGAACTCTTTTCTAAGGTATAGGTTTTCATGCACATCTGAACATAGTTACCTAGAGATAAACTAGGTATCATCTCAATCAAGACAGTTGTCAATTGGTATCTTGGAAACAACAATAAATAAAAATCTATGCAGTTGCTTCACTGCATATCAACACTGTTGCAGAGTTTTCTAAGGCTTCTTTTGAAAAAGTCCAGAAATATTGCAGAGCAAATGGTCAGAAGAACAAAATTCCTCATGACTTATTATATGAAAATACACACTAGATTTAATACATGTTGTTTCTTATTCTTTATTGAAGCTCACATTTTATCATGTGTGTGTATATGTATGTGCATGCTAAGTAACTTCAGTTGTGTCTGGCTTTATGCAACTCTGTAAACTAGGGCCTTCCAGGCTCTTCTGTCCATGATATTCTCAAGGAAAGAATACTGGAGTGGGTTGCCATGCCTTGTTCTAGAATACTAGAGACAAGAATACTAGAGTAGGTAGCCATTCCCTTCTCCAGGGGATCTTCCTGACTCAGAGACTGAACCTGAATTTCCTGCATTGCAGGCAGATTCTTTACTGTATGAACTACCAGGAAAGCCACTATATCTATAGATATTATATATGTAAATAATATGTATATAATACATATAAATGTGCATATAGTCTAAGATACATCGGAATATGTATGTAACATATATAAATATATATGTCTTTCAGCTAATCTTGGTTGAGACTACTCATTAATTTCACAAGGTGGACAACTGTAATATTTTCTTTTTGATAATTTAAAACAGTTTTGATCCACACTAGAAATTTTTAATCTACTGGTGTTCAGTTTACCTCCCATACAATATCATTTCATACTTAATTCTACATAAGGGACTGAATATCGTGGAATTAGACTAAAGGAATTTCAGATCATTCTTGTTTGCTCTTTTTTTGTTGTTTGGTGAAATTTGTTACCTTTAAAAATATTGCTTTAAATTTTGTAGTTCCAGAAAGTAGCAGGATATCTTATAATACTATTTTAGCAGTGTAGAGTCAGGTATACTACTTAGTATGAACTGATCTCAGAGACCACCCTTCTGTTTTAATAAAACTAGCTGTGAGAAATTCTGAAATCATATTGACTGTGAACATCTATATATTCTTTAGGGAAACATTTTTCTTTTGTTTTTTCCTTTGGGGAAACTACCTTGCCCTAAGCTCTGAATTCTTTGAAGAAAAGGATTCAGCCTTATTGACATATACTTTACATATAACATTGTCATAAGTTTAAGGTGCACAGTGAATTGATTTGATACATTTATATATGGAAATCGATCACTATCATAGCATTATCAAACACCTCTATCATAACACATGATTATCTTTACTTTCATGTGGTCATATTTAAGGTATATTTTCAAGTATATAGTACAGTATTATGAACTATGATCCCTAGAATTTATTAATTTTGATGGATTTTTGTACCCTTTGACCAATATGTCCCCATTTTCTCCAGTTGCCATTCCCTGGTAAATACCTTTCTATACTCTATCTCTGAATTCACTCTTTTACTTTCTACATAGAAGTGATACCATACAATATTTGTGTTTCTCTGTATTTTACTTAGCAAATGCTCTCAAGTTTCATGCAAGTCATTGCAAATGGCAAGATGTCCTTCCTTCTCATGGCTGAATAACATTCTGTTATAATCATACTATACACACACACATATGTAAAATCACACCTTTATTCCTTTGGCTCTGGTGGAAGTCTAGCTTGTTTTCATATCTTAGCTATTGTGAATAATGCTTCAATGAATGTAGGAGTGTGAATATGTCTGTAAGATCATAATTTCAGTTCCCTTAGGTTTACAGCCAAAAGTGGGATTCCCATATCATATGGTAGTTTTGTTTTTTTTTTTTTTCTCCTTTGGAAGAATGTTTATATTTTTGCCTATAGTGGTGAGGGGTTTCTAGGTGGTTCAGTGGTAAAGATTCTGCCTGCCAATGCAGAAGACTTAAAAGACATGGATTCAATCCCTGGGTTGAGAAGATCCCTTGGAGAAAGGCATGGGAACCCACTCCAGTATTCTTGCCTGGAGAATCCCGTGGACAGAGGAACCTGGAAGGCTATAGTCCATAGGATCTCAAAGCCTTGGGCATGTCTGAGTGACTGAGCGCTTAAATAGTGGCTGTACAAACTGTTGTCATTCAATGGCTCAGTTGTGTCTGACTCTGCAACCCCAGGGACTGCAGCACGCCGGGTTTCCTTGTCCTTCACAATGTCCTGGAGTTTGCTCAAGCTCATTTCCATTGAGGTGATGATGCCATCCAACCATCTCATCCTTTGTTGCCCCCTTCTCCTCCTGTCCTCAATCTTTCTCAGCATCAGGTTCTTTTCCAGTGATCAGCACTTTGTATTGGAGGTGTCCAATGTATTAGAGCTTCAGTTTTAGGATCAGTCCTTGCAATGAATATTCAGGATTGATTTCCTTTAGGATTGACTGCTTTGATATCCTTGCTGTCAAAGGGAGTGTCAAGAGTCTTCTCCAGCACTGTAGGTTGAAAGCATCAATTCTTTGGTGTTCTGCCTTCTTTATGGTCCAACTCTCACATCTGTACATAACTACTGGAAAATCCATAGCTTTGACTATACAAAGCCTTGCTGGCAAATCCATGTCTCTGCTTTTTAATACTCCGTCTACATTCTCATCAACAGTGTACAAGGGTTCCCTTTTCTTCAGTTGCCAGCATTTTTATCTCTTCTCTTTTTGATGCTAGCCATTCCAACAGGTGTGAAATATCTCATTGTGGTTTTGGCTTGCTTTCTCTGATGATTAGTAATGTGGAGTATCTTTTCATGTACCTGTTGGCCATTTGTCTGTGTCTTCTTTGGAAAAATTGTCTATTTCCTTTTCCCTTTTAAAAAAATCAAGTTTGTTTATTTTGCTGTTGAGTTGTATGCTTTCTTTGTACATTTTGTACACTAAAGTGAAAGTGAAAGTCACTCTGTCATGTCTAACACTTTGTAAACCCTAAGCTCTTATTAAATATATGGCTTGTAAATATTTTCTCTGATCCTGAAGGGTGCCATTATATTTCTTTGGCTGTGCAGAAGCTTTTTAGTCCAATGTCATCCCAGTTAATCAGTTTTGTTTTTTTTTGTTTGTGCTTCCAGTGTCCTGCCCAGGAGATCACTACGAAGGTTAAGTTCCTAAATGCTTTCTTCTAGTTTAATGGTTTCAGGGCTTTAAGTCTTTTGTAAGTGATATAAGAGATTCCTGATTTCATCTTTTGTCATGTGGTTTTCTGGTTTTCCAGCACCATTTATTGAAGACACTATCCTTTCCTTATTGAGTAGTTTTGTCTCCCCTGTCAAATACTACTTGAGTTCAGTTCAGTCACTCAATCATGTCTAACACTTTGTGACCCCATGGACTGCAGCACACCAGGCTTCCCTGTCCATTGCCGATTCCCAGAGCCTACTCAAACTTATGTCCATCAAGTCAGTGATGCCATCCAACCATCTCATCCTCTGTCATTCCCTTCTCCTCCCACCTTTAATCTTTCCCAGCATCAGGGTCCTTTCAAATGAATGAGTCAGCTCTTTGCATCAGGTGGCCAAAGTACTGGAGTTTCAGCTTCAGCATCAGTCCTTCCAATGAACACCCAGGACTGATCTCCTTTAGGATGGACTGGTTGGATCTCCTTGCAGTCCAAGGGACTCTCAAGAGTCTTCTCCAACACCACAGTTCAAAAGCATAAAGTTCTTCAGCGCTCAGCTTTCTTCATAGTCCAACTCTCTCATCCATATATGACTACTGGAAAGACCATAGGTCTGACTAAACAGACCATTGTTGGAAAAGTAATGGCTCTTCTTTTTAATATGCTGTCTAGGTTGGTTATAGCTTTTCTTCCAAGGAGTAAGCGCCTTTTAATTTCATGGCTGCAGTTACCATCTGCAGTGATTTTGGAGACCAAGAAAATAAAGTCTGTCACTTTATTCATTTTTTCTCCATCCATTTGCCATGGAGTGATCGGACTGGATGCCATGATCTTCATTTTATGAATGTTGAGTTTTAAGCCAGCTTTTCACTGTCCTCTTTCACTTTCATCAAGAAGCTCTTTAGTTTCTCTTTATTTTCTGCCATAAGGGTGGTGTCGTCTGCGTATCTGAGGTTATTGATATTTCTCCTGCCAATCTTGATTTCAGCTTGTGCTCCATCCACCCCAGCATTTCTCATGATGTACTCTGCATATAAGTTAAATAAGCAGGGTGACAATATACAGCCTTGACATACTCCTTACCCAATTAGGAACCAGTCTGTTGTTCCTTGTCCAGTTCTAACTGTTGCTTGACCTGCATACAGATTCCTGAGGAGGCAGGTAAGGGGGTCTGGTATTCCCATCTCCTTAAGAATTTTCCTAAAAAAAAAAAAAAAAAGAATTTTCCACAGTTTGTTGTGATCTACAGGTCAGAGGCTTTGGCATAATCGGTAAAGAAGAAGTAGATGTTTTTCTGGATTCTCTTGCTTTTTCTATGATCCAGTAGATGCTGGTAATTTAATCTCTGGTTCCTCTGCCTTTTCTAAATGCAACTTGAACATCTGGAATTTCATAGTTCATGTACTGTTGAAGCCTGGAGAATTTTGAGCACTACTTTGCTAGTGTGTTAGATGAATGCAATTGTGTGGTAGTGTGAACATTCTTTGCCATTGCCCTTCTTTGAGATTGGAATGAAAACTGACCTTTCCCAGTCCTTTGGCCCCTGCTGAGCTTTCCAAATTTGCTGGCATATTGAGTGCAGCACTTTAACAGCATCATTTTTAAGGATTTGAAATTACTTGAATAAGTTGTATACCTGGGCTTATCGTTGTGTTACATTAATTTGAGTGTCTATGTTTATACCAACAATTACCATACTATCTTGAATATTATAGCTTTGTAGTAAAGCCTGAAATCAGGAAGTGTGAGGCATGATGATGTTGACCTTGTTATTCTTTTTCAGGATTACTTGGGCTATTCAGGGTCTTTCACATATGAACTTTAAGGTTGTCTTTTCCATCTCTGGAAAACACCGCTGGAATCTTAGTAGGTTGTGCATCAATAGATGGGTTTGGGTAAGATGAATATTTTAACAATATAAACTTTTCCAAACCGTGAACATGGAATATCTTTCCATTTGTGTCGCCTTCAATGTCTTTTATGAAAGTCTTGTAGTACAGCTCTTTCATCTCCCTGGTTAAATTTATTCTTAAGTGTTTTATTATTTTTTATACTACTGTAAATGGGATCATTTTATTTATTTCTGTTTTAGATATTTTGTTGTATAGAAACCAAACTGTGTTCTGTATGTTTATTTTGTATCCTGAAACCACTAAATCTGTCCATTAGTTCTAGTAGTTTTTGGTGGAGTCTTTATTATTATTTCTATATTAGATTATATCACTTGAAAACAAAGACAATTTTATTCCCTCCTTTCCTATTTGGATCCATTCATTTCTTTTCTTGTCTATTTTCTGGCTAGGACATCCAACACGCTGTTTAATTGAAGTGGTGACAGTCAGCATGCTTGTATTTTTCTGATCTTAGAGAAAAAGTTTTCAGCCTTTCACCATCGAATATAATGTTGACTATGGGTTTATCATATATGACCTACATTGTCTGAAGATACATGCTGTGTATGCTCAGTTTGTTGAATGTTTTTATCTCAAAAAGGATATGGTGTTTATCAACTGTTTTTTATGCCTCTGTTAGATGAATGTATGGTTTTTTTATACTTAATTCCATTAATGTATTGTATCACATTTATTAATCTGCTTATATATTAACATCCTTGTCTCCCATGGACAGATCCTATTTGATGGTGGTGAGTGATCCATGTAATATGCTGTTAACTTTGGGTTGCTAATGCTTTGTTTATAATTTTTGCATGTATATTTATCAGGGATATTATTTTATAATTTTCCTTCCTTGTATTCTTATCTGGCTTTGGTATCAGGATTATGCTGGCCTTGTAGAACGAGTTTGGGCATACGTCCTCCTCTTTAATATTTTGGAAGACTTTGAGAAGGATTGATATTAATTCTTCTTTAAAATACCTGGTAGAATTCACCAGTGAACTCATCTGGTCCTAGGCTTTTCTGTGTTGGGAAAATTTTTCTTTAACTGATTCATTCTCCTTACTCATTAGTGATCTCTTCAGAGTTTCTATTTCTTCATTATACAGTCTTGGTAAGTTGTATGCTTCTAGGAATGTATCTGTTTCTTCCAGGTCATCCAGTTTATCAGCATATAATTGTTCATGGTGATCCTTTGCATTTGTGTGGTATCAGTTTTAATGTCTCCTCTTTCATTTATTTTTAATTAACCTTTTTATTTTATACTCTAGTATAACTGATTAGAAATGTGGTAGTTTCAGGTGGACAGCAGAGGGGCTCAGCTGTACACAAACATGCATCTTTTCTTCCCCAAATTCCCTGCAAACCAGGCTTCTCCATAAAATTGAACAGAGTTCCTTGTGCTACAGTGTAGGTCCTTGTTGGTTTTCCATTTTAAATATAGCAGTGTCCTGACTTTAAGTCTTCCCACTTTTTCTCAGTTTAGTTAAGTGTTTGTCCTTTTTATTTATTAAAAACAAAACAAAACAATTTATAGTTTCACTTTTCCATTGGTTTTCTGGTCTCTTTTTCACTTACTTCCACTCTGATCTTTGCCATTTCCTTTCTTCTGCTAACTTTGGGCCTAGTTCATCCTTCTCTAGTTCTTTGAGGTATAATGTGAGGTGGTTTATTTGAGTTCTCTCTTGCTTCTTAATGTAGGTGTTTATCACAAAACTCTCCCCTCTTGGAACTGCTTTACAGTGTCCTGTAGGCTTTGATATAGGACAAAGTGTAATTGTACTTACACTTTCATTGTTTCAAAACATTTCTTGATTTTCTTTTTGATTTCTCCTTTACCCATTGCTCCTTCAGGATGTTGTTTAATCTCCACTATTTGTAAATCTTCCAGCTTTTGTTCTGTTGTTTATTTCTACTTTCATACCATTGTGGTCAGGAAAGATACTTGGCATGATTTCAGTGTCTTAAACGTGCTACTACTTATTTTGTAACCAGTCATGTGATCTATCCTGGAGCATGTTTTGTGTGTAGTTGAAAAGAAAGTGTATTCTACCGTTGTTGGATGGAATTTTTTGTTCATGTATGTAACTAACATTTAATCTAAAAATGTGGTCACATCCATTATTTCCTTCTTTATATCTGGATGATCTATCTGTGGTTGGAAGTGGAATACAGAAAGTCCCTAGTTAGTGTACTGTTTTCTATACCTCCCTTCAGATCTGTTGGATGTGGAATTGCATATATTTGATTGTTATGTCTTGATAAATAAAGCCTATATATAGCTTGATAAATAAAACCCATATATATGGGCTTACTTGGTGGCTCAGACAGTAAAGAATCTGCCTGCAGTGCAGGAGACCCAGCTTCTATCCCTAGGTTGAGAAGGTACCCTAGAGAAGGGAATGGTAACCCACTCCAGTATCTTGCCTGGGAAATCCCATGGACAGAGGAGCCTACAGGCTGCAGTTAGTAGGGTCACAAAAGAGTGGGATGTGACAGAGTGGCTAACACTTTCATTTTTCATCATGATGACCTTTTTTTTTCTCTTGTCACTGTTTTTGCTTTAAGTCTGTTTCATCTGCTCTAAGTATAGCTACCTACGCTGTCTTTTGGGTTCAACTTGCCTGGCATGAAATATGTTTTTGTTGTCCTTTCACTTGGAGCCTATATATGTAACTTAAAGCTGTAGTGTTTCTCTTGTACACAGTGTGGCATAAAATTGGGTCTTTTTTTTTTAATCCATATACTATTTAAAAAATAGTATACTCTGTACCTTTTTATTGGGGAATTCAGTCCATTAAATTTAGAGTGATCTTTTTGATAGGAAGGGACTTCCTTTTTTTTCCTCTTTGCTCCTTTAACTGGGTCAGGAGCCAGTTGCAGATACATTCATAATGATGAGAACTTGGGCACGTGGCTAGGGACTTTCCCAGTGGTGCTAATGGTAAAGACTCTGCCTGCTAATGCTGGAGATGCAAGACACTGGGTTTGACCCCTGCCTGGAGAATCCCATGGACAGAGAAGCCTAACAGGCTACAGTCCATGGATTCACACAGAGTTGGACATGACTAGGCATGCACACAGGGCACGTGATAAGGGCAGGGGCCGACACTGGGCTCTTCGGCAGCTGCAGAGGCCCTGGATGCCAGTGTGCTTGCCTGCGGCTGTGTACTCTTCCCTCAGTGTGCACGCTTCCCTCAGTGTGCACGCATTAGTGGGGTAGGTTGGGGACATGCACAGCCGGAAGGGTTGGCTACAGGTTGTTGTGATGATGCTGGTTGATAACAGAAGGTGGGGTCTGCTCTGGCCTGCAAGCAGCAGTCGGGACCCTATCTACTGATGTGCTCGTTCACTGCTTTTCTCTCTCCCCTTGTGTGTGCATACTGCTGTGGATGTCAATGCCAGGCGTCAGACTAGTGGGTTTAGTTGCATAGCTGGAGGGGTTAGCCACAAATATGGGCACAGTGGTGGGAGTCAGCTGGGATGTTCCAGGCTGGTTTCTTGCACTTACACAACTGCAGAAGCCTGAGCTGGCTGCAAGTGGGGCTCCTTGGCTTTGCTGAGGTTAGGGAGAGACTCAGGCAGCTGGTGTTAGTGATAGCAAATACCTGTGGGGAGAAAGCTGGAGAGATCACGGGGGTCCATGGCAGCTGTGCTGGCTGTTGGCTTCATCCATGGCAAAATCTGCTGAGTTTGTTACAGAGGCAGTCTCTGTGAACTGTGATCAGTTCTGCTGCGCGTCTGCTAATAATACTCTCTGCTTTTCTTCCCTGTTCCAAGCTGGCTCAATATGTCTCAGCTTTGCCAATCTGTTTGAGGTGAAACCAGACTGGGATCTTGTGCGGTGCTCAGTGAGGGTGGGGAAGCCAAGTCGTTCACCTCATTCTTCGTTTCCTGGCAAAAGGAGCTCCTAGCTGGGGTGTACTTTCTTGGTGCTGAACAATACCTTCCTGGGGGATGGGATGATCCAGGCAAAGCAGTCATCTTCCTTTTTTTCTTGTACATTTATTCTCAGGTTTGTTTGTTTGTTTCACAGGGTTGCTAATCCTTCCTAAGTGGGCTCCAGAGGTCTTTTGGAGCTATTTTTTTGTCCATGGGTATTGGTCCGATTGTTGATCTTTGTGGGGGCATGTGGAAGCTGGGTTTTTCAATGTTGCTTTTTGCCCACCCTCCAAACTAATCCAAGAGATTAAGTTTTGAAATACTTTTATAACTCCTTTGAAATTTTATATCTCTTAAATTTCATATAACCACTCAAGATTTTAAGTTAAGACTTTCATAAAATGATAATTAAAGCAGAATAAAACAGTTTCATAAGTATGAGTTCCCTTAGGTTTTATTTTGGAGAGAACTTGATTCATAATTACTGGTAGGGAAATGTGTCTTGGAAAAGACAGAAGTAAGGAAATTCAGTTATGCCTCCATGATTCATATAGCCTTGGCTTGAACTATCTGCCTCGTGGAACTGAATGGGTTTCTTTAGAAACTTGCTAATAGAATTTATCCTTACAAGTTTTGATTTATAAACTACTTTAAGTGAAAATGCCTTATTTGCTTTTCCAAATATAAGTTTCCAGTAGATTTAAGAACAAGAAAAAATTAGACAAAAATCCTATCTATCTTTTTGCCATGATGATTAAAATAGTGCCTTGTAGTTACTTTCAATCTTATCTTCTTTGACAGTGATTAATTTAGTTAAATCATTTGACTGAGAACTAGGAAATCAGGTTTAATTAATGCCATTCTGACTCTGAAGGAGACCTATTTATTATTTAGTATTCTGAATAGATATCAAGATAGTTTTGGTTAATTTATTCCATAATTTTGTATTGGTTACCTACCATGTGCCAAATGTTCTTCTAGGGAATGTGGAATCAACACAACAACAAACAAATAATAAAATAAAAGTACTTATATTTCTGCCCCTGTAGGTTTTAAGGTGAGTCACATAGGGGAGTTATAGGAATTTTGTGATGGCAGTTGTGTTTCTATGTTTAAATTTGCCTTTCAAATTTTTCTCGCATTCATCTCATCCATTCCTTTTCTACTCTTAGTAATTGAGTTCTCACCTTCAATTTAGTTGTCATCAAAATTATAAAATACTTTAATATAAATTGTTTTATTTATATGTTAAAATTAGTTACCACTATGTTCCAGAATACCCTTTCTAAATCATGAATTTAATCATGTCTATCCATTACTCAGGGCTTCCCTGGTGGCTCGAGTGGTAAAGAATCTGCCTGCAATGAGGGATACCCAGGTTTCATTCCTGGGTCAGGAAGATCTTGAAGAAAGGAATGGCTACCCACTCCAGTATGCTTGCCTGGAGAATTTCCATGGACTGACGAGCCTGGTGGGCTACAGTCCATGGGGTCGCAAAGAGTCAGACATAACTGAATGACTAACATTTTCATTTTCACCCTTACTCAAAAATCCTTGCTTATCTTTGCCCATAGAGGAGACCTACATTCCTCATGATAGCATAGAGGATCTTCTATGGTTTTAAACTAGGGTGCTTTAGTGGACACACTGTTTACCCTCAAGCACTATTCTAGAAACCAGAGATAAAAAATTGCCAACATCCGTTGGATCACTGAAAAAGCAAGAAAGTTCCAGGAAAACATCTACTTCTGCTTTATTGACTATGCCAAAGCCTTTGACTGTGTGGAGCACCACAAACTGTGGAAAATTCTGAAAGAGATGGGGATACCAGACCACCTGACCTGCCTCTTGAGAAATCTGTATGCAGGTTAGGAAGCAACAGTCAGAACTGGACTTGGAACAACAGACTGGTTCCAAATAGGAAAAGGAGTACGTTAAGGCTGTATGTCACCGTGCTTATTTAACTTATATGCAGAGTACATAATGAGAAATGCTTGGTTGGATGATGCGCAAGCTGGAATCAAGATTGGTGGGAGAAATAGGAATAACCTCAGATATACAGATAACACCACCCTTATGGCAGGAAGTGAAGAATTAAAGAGCTTCTTGATGAAAGTGAAAGAGGAGAGTGAAAAAGTTGGCTTAAAACTCAACATTCAAAAAACTAAGATCATGGCATCTGGTCTCATCACTTCGTGTTAAATAGATGGAGGAACAGTGAGAGACTATTTTGAGGGGCTCCAAAATCACTGCAGATAGTGACTACAGCCATGAAATTAAAAGACTCTTCCTCCTTGGAAGAAAAGTTATGACCAACCTAGACACATATTTAAAAGCAGAGACATTACTTTACCAACAAAGTTCCATCTAGACAAGGCTATGGTTTTTCTAGTAGTCATGTATGGATGTGAGAGTTGGACTGGGAAGAAAGCTGAGCACTGAAGAATTGATGCTTTCGAACTGTGGTTTTGGCGAAGACTCTTGAGAGTCCCTTGGACTGCAAGGAGATCCAACCAGTCCATCCTAAAGGAAATCAGTCCTGAATATTCATTGGAAGGACTGATGTTGAAGCTGAAACTCCAATACTTTGGCCACCTGATGAGAATAACTGAATCTTTTGAAAAGACCCTGATGCTGGGAAAGTTTGAAGGTGGGAGGAGAAGGGAATGATAGAGGATGAGATGGTTGGATGCCATCACCGACTCAATGGGCATGAGTTTGAGTGGACTCCAGGAGTTGGTGATGGACAGGGAGGCCTGGCGTGCGTGCTGCAGTGCATGGGGTCGCAAGGAGTTGGACACGACTGAGCAACTGAACTGAACCATTCTTGACCAGCATAAATGATATTCCCCTGTATATCTTGAGTCTTTCTGCCTCCATATTTCTTCTTTTTTTCCTTTTTTGCATATATTTTCTCATCTCTGATTTGTCTGTATTTGTCCTTTGCTCATAGCTCAGTTAGTAAGGAATCCACTCAAACTCATGCCCATTGAGTCGGTGATGGTTAGGGTTAGGGTTAGTGCAGGAGACCCAGTTTCAATTCCTGGGTTGGAAGGATTCTCTGGAGAAGGAAATGGCATCCCACTTCAGTATTCTTGCCTGGGAAGTCTCATAAACAGAGGAGCCTGGAGGGCTACAGTCCCATGGGGTTTCAAGAGTCAGACACAACTTAGTAATTAATCCACCACCACTTTTCCTTCAGTTTCCAGCAATGTCTTTGATCCTATTTTCTAATTTGTTAAAGTTACTAGCATACATGTAACTCTTCTTCCACTGAATTTGAAATTCTGGGAATAATAGTTTTTGTTTTTTCCAAATTTCCCAATATTTCTCAGTAGTTGCAATAAACAGTGTAATATATAATTAATATTTGATAATTTGACTATGATGAGAGAAGAACAAAGTCTGAAAGTATGTGCTGTGGTGCCACAAAAGCAAACAAGGAAGGCTTTGAATCTGAGCAAAAGAGCAAGTCACTAGGCAACTTGGCATCTATCGTATCTGAAAGGAGAAGTGACATTAAGAAAGTGAGGAAAGGACACAAGCACTCATTGCATACTTCACTCTTTCCTTCACACAGAATAAATAGACAGTCAATTACCAATATATTTTAATGCCTTCTGTAGTTTTTCCCTAGATGATTTAAGTTTATAGGAACAAGGCTGTCAGCCTGTATTTTGTGAACCCAGTGGCTATACAATAAATACTTACATGGTACTAATGATATAAAAATAATGTATTTTTTTTAATCAAGCCACTTCTTTTTTGGTGATTAGGTTATTTGGGGGAGAAGGCAATGGCACCCCTCTCCAGTACTCCTGCCTGGAAAATCCCATGGACGGAGGAGCCTGGTGGGCTGCAGTCCATGGGGTTGCTGAGTGTCGGACATGACTGAGCAACTTCACTTTCACTTTTCACCTTCATGCATTGGAGAAGGAAATGGCAACCCACTCTAGTGTTCTTGCCTGGAGAATCCCAGGGACGGGGAAGCCTGTTGGGCTGCTGTCTATGGGTTCACACAGAGTCGGACACGACTGAAGCGACTTAGCAGCAGCAGCAGGTTATTTGGTGATATACTCAGTGCTTATCTGTTTCACTTGAACAAATTAGTTTCTAAAGTTCCTTGTGAGCACTTACTGTCAGACTTTTTCCAGCATTTAAAACTTCATATTTATTTTTTTAGCCTCATTTTAATTCACTGTAATGCAACACACACACACAGACACACTTTTTTGTTTCTCATTAAAAAATGCAATACAAGTTCTACCTGTATTATGGTCAGGAAACAGGCCAGATGAAAAGTTTTACAAAGTATTTAAAATTTTTAAATGATGAATAAATTTTAGAAATGAATATTTTCCTATCACAGCAAAAACTTTGGGATACTAATCCTAACACACATATCCCTTGCTTTGAGATACCAATTCAACTTTTCCCAGTCAGTGGATGATGATTAGGAATGAGATACAAATCACATGTACATATTGAACAGGACTGGAGGGAAGGAGAAATGGTGAGCCATTAGAGGACGAGTTGACCAAGTAGGAGTCAGGGAGCCCTCAGTGGTACCATCCAAGTCTCTAAATGGTATCGTTATCACAGGTGTCTTCCAGGAGTCCTCCAAGGGCCTGATCATGGTGAAGGCAGGCATATGAGTCTCGTTTGTTAAAAATGTAGTGTGTCCAGTTAGCCACTGTCGTCTCCAAGCATGAGGTTCTGTTATAAATATGACAGACCTAATGATACATTTCTTTCTGCCCACTTTCCTGGCTTAAACAATTAAGCAGAATACCAGCAGTATCTGTATACACAGGAGAGCATCTCCACACATGGTTGCTCATGCCAAATCCTTCCTGAGGGAGGCATACTAATATTTTAAAATCTCCCTACTGTGCCAACCATCAGCATCACATCTCAATCTAAGTTATCTTTGTGAGCATATATTAGTAAATTATCTCAAAATGTTCTTTTTGCTTTGTATTGTTTAACTCAGTGAAACTCATTAAAATGGAGTTCTATATTTTTAATCTCAAGTATTGATTATTAAGTTGTATAATTTGGACATTTCCTCCATAGTCTGAGGGGTTTTTTCCCCCACACATTTTACATTTATAATCATTACTTTTCTGTCATTTCTCCACCTTATGTCTCTACTGTGGGAGTTCATTCCTTTTCATGTCCTCATTCAACTGTAAATAAAGAAATTTTTTGCTAATCAGCTGAACAGATTCTCATTGTTTCTGGTTTTTGTTTTGTTTTGTTTTTTGCCTCTGCCCTCTCAAATATTTGTTTTAAAGGTTAAACATTACATTCTAGAAACATCTTGAGCAGATAGAAATATCCATGATGTGTAGTCATTCAGATCTGGTATTGGAACATTAACACTGAGAAATTAAGCATGTGAGAGTCAGGAAATTCCGAAGTTAAAATTCCCATAGCAACATTAATTTATCTACATGAGAAAGATATAGAATTAAAAGTCCTCCATGGTGTCCTTAGCAGAGAACTCTATAAAGTGTATGTGCATTTTTATAACTAAAGATATGCTGTGTGATACTCTGCATTTTGCACACTTTACAATTTCACCATAATTATGCCTAATTAAATGAGTGGAAATACTGTGACATATTGCACTCAATGTCATGCACTGACTTAATTCTAACATATCATATACCTGATTTAGAAATGTTTTTCTACTTTCATTTCAATATCAACCTCTCAACTCATCTAATCATTATGTAAAATTTACCCACACAAAGCATGTAACTTAGATGGAGATTTGGCTAGCTTTATCAAGCCATCTGTTCATATTTATCTAACTAGTGTATCCATAGACAAATTTGCTATAGCTGTTTTTCCTTTGAAAAGATTACAGGCGTTCAAAAATGGTCTAATACTTATTTAAAGTAAAAATACTCTTTCAAAAAACTTTTAATATTTGTCTTTGAAAATTTGTGCAATAAGATGTTTCTGGTTGCTTTCTTCTCCTTGAATGTTTTATTAATATATAATATGACATATGTAAATATTTGTGCTTCCCTGGTGGCTCAGACAGTAAAGAAACCGCCCTAATGCAGGAGAGCTGGGTTCCATCCGTGGGTTGGAAAGGTCCCCTGGAGAAGGATATAGCAACCCACTCCAGTATTCTTGCCTGGAGAATCCCAGGGACGGGGGAGCCTGGTGGGCTGCCATCTATGGGGTCGCACAGAGTCGGACACGACTGAAGTGACTTAGCAGCATGTATAATATAAGGGCCTTCCTTGGTGGCTCAGATGGTGAAGAATCTGCCTGCAATCCAGGAGACCAGGGTTCAATCCCTGTGTTGGGAGGATCCCCTGGAGAAGGAAATGGCTATCCACTCCAGTATTTTTGCCTGGAGATTCTATGCATGGACTGAGGAGCCTGGGTGGGCTATAGTCCATGGGATTGAAAAGAGTCAGACACAGCTGAGTGACTAACACATTCATATATAATATGCATATTCCCAAGGCTGTGGTACAGCCAACATGTTTTTTTTTTTTTTTAAAGGAATTTCAACAATATGCACTGAATGCTCTCCAGTGAGTTTTACTGGGCTTCTTAAACAAGAACTTTTGTTTCTTCAGAAAGGTAAGAAACACTACAAGTTCTTTCAAGTCTTAAAATTCATTCTGTACTTACAAATCTTTATAGTTTAACAGATATGTTTCAGTTCCTTATGTCACTGTCAGAATTTTCTAATGGGATATATAATTTTCATTCTTCACACTTAGTCTTATTTTGTTTGTTTCAAATTTTTCTCAAGACTTGGTAAAAAAAAATGATCAAAAAATTGCATTTGTTGATAAATGCACACATTTTCTTCATTCATGTTTATTGACCTATTGACTTGGTATGATTTGGTTTTGAATAAAGTAGATCATCATGATAAAAGGTAGGTCACTTCATCACTCTTATCTCCTTTTCTCCATCTTAAGTTATTCATGATCAAAATCAAAAGTTCTTGCCTGCTTTTACATCTCCTTATAAATTTTATTATTTTATGTTATTTCTTTAAAATTATTTTCAGATTTTAATTTGAAATGTTAAATTTATAAATTAGCCTGATGAGATCAGATATTTCTATAGCACTTAATATTTCTAGCTAAGATCAGAGTATATTTATTCCTTTGCTATTTAAATTTTTTCTGTTAGAATTTGTAACTTTCTTCCTTTGTTCTAACTCAATCCTCATGAAGTTTGTATCTGAATAGAAGATAAATGCTTGCTACAGCTAATGAAAGCTGATGTTTTTCAATATCTTCAATTGCTCCTATAGAAGGATGATATTTAATTATATTAGTCAAATACTCATGTTCTTTTTAAAGCCATTTCATTAATCCATTTAGGTTTTGTTTTGAATTTAGCTTGTTAGTCTTCTTGTGATAGAGGCTATTTTTGAAGGAATTATTATCAAAATACCGTAGTGTTATTATACTATTTTTAAAATGAAGCTGTAGAACAGAGGGAAACATTCAGTGGGGTTGCTAAACTCCATACTTGGAGTGAGTCAAAGAAAGCAAATAGCAGAGTGGTGTCAATATTAGAGTGTTGTTGCTAATATATTTTCCATTATTAATACATATGAAATGTTATTTTATGGTATATAATAGAAATTGGAAAATAGTAGATTTCATGCTTTTTTTGCATACCCTTGAACATACTGCACACATTTGTAGAAGTTATAGCAAATCATCTTTAGGGTTGTAGATGATTTTGGACCTTATTTTAATGTTGTAACATAAATAGTACTTAAAATTGAATCTTTGTGAAAAACATGAAAGTAGAAAAATTAGAATGCTAAAGAAGGTATATTGCTTTCCCTAGAGATTATATATACATAATATGAGGCTTATCATAAGGTTAACATGAGGCATAACATGAGGTTATCTTAACGTTTGGGTGACATTTTCTCTAAATGTTAAAATTACTCTTATTTTTTTTTAATTTTATTTAATTGGTTTTTGTTTTGGTCTGGGAGGGTAATGATTTTTACCTATTTTAATGTTCCTTATTATGTAACCTGTTTTACTGACCAGTTTTTGATAAATTTTTTGGCACCCTATTGATCTATATATCTCAAGTTGTGTGATTTTTCTCTTGATTATGCTTCACAATTGTCTGCTATTTGACATGCATAGTAAATTTACTTTTATGTACCAAACTTTGTAGATGATGCATTATTAAAACTCTGAAATTTGTTACCTTTATCTGGAGTGTTTAGTTTTGTCTGGACAGCGAATGAAATTACTGGGATACCATGATCCTTTGGAGGTTTGGTCTTCAATTTTTGAGGCATAGGTGTGTCCTTAATCATAGATCATATCCCTTAGCCAAGAAATATGTGTCTGCTTCATAAGACACAGATATTACAAAGTTTCAGTGGAAAATGTGATGTGCTTCCTAAGCTATTCGAACTCAGTAGGACTCCAAATTATGTCTTTCCATCTCCTCATGTTGGTTAAATTTTCTATTCCAGCTAGTTAACCCTCTAAATATTGCTTTATTTGAATTTTCTTGGATTGTTGTCTTATACACAAGCGTTTTGGAAATCACCAAGAATTGAATGGTAGTTACTGAAAATGTGTGGCCTCTCCTCAACTGTGGCTTCCTCTAGCCATCCAGGCAGTCCAGAATTCTGACTTCTGAAGCCTTAGCTTTTTAAGGCTGCCATTTGTTTGCTTGGGAGTTGACCCTCACATTGCCTATAAACTGAGTAATGCCCTTTGTGAAAAATCTGTTTAGATGTTGACCTCACCCACTGTGCAGCATTTTTTTGTTTATTTTTGAGTTGTTTTCTGTTTAATGCCTGTCTGCCTCTGGTGACTTTCTAGCAACTTCAGTTATTTTTTTCTTATTTGTTTCTCTCCCTGCCACTATTCTAAGTTTAGGATGATTATTGATAAGTAATTATTTCTTCTTAAAAGTAGTATTACAGTTTTGTTTAGTTGATTGAAAAATCTCACATCTTCTGAAGATGAACAGTTAAGACCTCTATCTTTTTTCTCCTCAATTATTTCTTATCCAGCCAGCACTAGATTTAAAATTTGTATCCTGATGTTTTTCTCTCGTGTTATTGTCTGTAGTAAATGTGATTTGTACCCTATCCAGTCACCCTTTATCAGGCTAATTTTACCATTCTCTATTTGATGATATATGCTACCTGCAAACGGTTCACAGTTTACAGTTTCTTTCTCTTTGAGAGAACTGCGCTCAGTCACCTTACCTGGAAAACCACATTTCTCCTCTAGGAAAACTGCAGATAATGACTGACTGAGGCAAGGGTTACAAAAGGCCCCTTTCATTAAGGTGGGGACAGTTTTGCCATATAATTTATTCTCCATAGCCCTAGTGTTATCTTCCAAAAGCTCAACTTTCTTGAGAAAGCATATTAGCTCTTTATCTTCCCTTATCCTGTTTTCCTCATTAAATTAATAGGGTTTCTTATCACTCCCTGAAAATCACTTGTGCGTAATCTCTCTGTCAGGTCTTGTTTCTATGGAAGCCAAAATACATGACATTGACTTCCCTTAAACATTTATAATTCTTGTGCATTAATTCTGTAAGAGAAAGCACTGAATAATGGACTGAGAATTCTGTACACTCGAAATGGACTTGTCAATTAGCAGGGTTGAACTGTTGATACTTCATACCCTAATATAGGATCTGGAGTGACTACTAAAAGGTAAGCTGTCTTTAAACATTGGAATTATTGTTCCACTGTATATAGTTGTAATGTAGTAGATGTAGTGATTTTTTCCCCCCAGTATCTACAAATGTGCCTTAGCTCATTTGTTTCTTTTCTTTTTAAAAAATGTATTCTATTTGGTAATCATTGAACATCCTTTAAACTATAAACTTATGTTTTTCTCCAAATTCTGGAAATTTTTTATTTTTAATCATTCAATATTTTTTTCTGTTTTATCCACTCTCTTCCTGGGATTCCAATACCCAATTAATGAAACTCTGTTCATATATATTTTTAGACATATACAGTTGTGCTTGAGGTATTAGTGACCAGTAGAGATGCTGTGCCAAGCCTTTGGGTGACACTTGTATTTCAGATATAGCAATGCTAATGTCATCTTCTGTAGACAATATTCTCCTTTGGGGAAAAAATTAAAAACAGAAAAACCGACAAACTTTTCTTGCTACTGGGCTTTAGTAGAAACTGAACAGTTAAACACTGACTGCCAAGTTCCTATGAGATCTGAGAGACTCATCATGAAACGCATGTGGTTTGACCCACAAAACCATACAGTTGGATGTGCCTATGGGTGACATATATGAGGTCTGGCTTGAGTAGAACCTGAAGCCATTATATCCTGTGAGCAAGTGTGTTCCCAACTTTGTTCCCTACCATCTTTCTTCTTGATTTACTGGTTTTCTTTCAGTGCAGAGCTGTACCTTAATGGCAAGTTTCCCTATGACTAATTCACTGAAAAAAAAATCAATTATGGTTTAGTGGTGGTTCTAAACAATAATACTGGATCCAGCCTAAGTTGCAAAAGTCTAGCACTATTGCCTCAAGGATGGCGTAAAAGAAGTAGTGAAAGAAAATTCTTAGAATGGCAGAACTTTTAGAAATGTACCTGCTGTTTCTGTGTAATGAGAGAAGGCCAGAGATGCAGATTTTCAGTGATTTATTGTCAGTGGATAATGATTTGGCTGAATGTTTAGAGATAATTTTGAAAATTGATGACAAGGTAGACTTGAGGAAGTTGACTATGGATGGTCTTTTTCAGGTAGGGAGAGTAGAAGTATTTTTTATTCTATTCTATTAAACAATACTTGCCAGAGAAAATTCAGCTAAAAAGAATCTTAGTAATCAGGTAGTTAAAATGACCTGTCCCATGGATGTCAGTCTGCCTCTTTCCTCAGCCTCCCTTGTTCTTGCATAATAGTCTCTTTAATAGCTTATTACTTGAGCTTATCCCATGGGCCCAGTAACATGGATTTTTACCCAAGGCCAAAAATGATAATATAAAAAAAGACTCTGGACATTGTGAGTGCTCATTTGCCAACAAGAGAGTCCAACATTGACTCAGTGATATAGCAGGTCAATGATACTGCAACACCTCAATAGTAATAGGAACAGTGCCCTGTTCTCATTAAAACAGAAAATTACTATGGATATGGACATACTTTTCCTTCTAATAATATTTCGAACAAAATTACCCATCATTTCTATAGTGTCTTGTTTATCATCATAGTAATCCACAGAGCACTGCTTCTGAGCAGCAAACTTACTTAAAAGCAAATGAATTTTAGAAATGGGCTTATGCTCCTGTAATTCTCTGGTTTATGTTTCTCATCACATGAAGTAGCTGGACTAATAGAATTATTTAATGGCCTCTTAAAAACTCATATATGACTTCAGGGAAAAACAGTACTTTGTTTGGTTGTAATAATGTCCTTTAAAATGTGGCATATCCTCTGATCAAGCAACCAATATTTTGTACTCGGCAATCTTTCATAACCAAGGATCATGGTATGGCACAAGTGAGTGCTTCTCTCACTTACTCCTGAAGAGTCTATAACAGAAATTTTGTTTCCTGTGTCTGTACATTTGGGCTTTGCTAAGTTTTAAGTCTTAATTTTCAAGGTAGAACTGTGTTCATAGAGACAAAGCTATGGTTCTACTAAATTAGAAGGTGAAACTTCCACCCAGCTACCTTGGGTTAATCATGCCACTGAACTAACAGCAGAAAAGAGAGTTATTTTCTGGAAGAAGTGGTCCTGAGTATCAAGGTTAAAATGAGTTGTTTATGTCCACAATTTAATTCATAGTGACAGGAAAGAGTATATCTTACTTGCAAGGGACCTTCTGGGGAACTACTGTATCATGTGATAAATTTCAGTAGGAAAATGAAACACCTAGATACAGACAATACTGTTGCTAGCACAGACCCATCAGGAATGATGGTTTGGATAGATGAACCAAGCAATGAACTGCGAGTAGATAAGGTGTTTGCTGAGGGCAAAGTGAAGAAGACTGTTTTTAAACAGCAGCTATGACCACCTAACTAGTCATAGTGAAATATGCTTTAGTAGTTCTGTTTTTTCTTTGCTTTGATTTGAATGCATGTGTGTGTGTGTGTGTGTGTGTGTGTGTGTGTATTACTCAGTTCCCCTTTTTTCATTTCATATCACTCCCTGTCTACATTAGATGTATTTACAGCACTTAACCTTATATCACAGTATTTGAGTTATAGAAATCAATGGAGGAATATGACTCAACTAGAAGATCATGGATAAAGTGAGACTCTATGTATCTCTTTCACCTAAGCATTAGCATACCATTTCTGTAAGACAGAATTGCATAATTATAAGCAAAAGCATAATTTTGGTGATATATTATTGGGAAAGTGTAAATGGTTACATATAAGAACACCAGGTTGGCATGTAGATGATGTGGTGTGGACTAGAGTTTCCCAAAAGGGAAGCATGCATGAAGGTTGGAATTTAGAAGTAAAGCAGTAGCTGCTATTCTCAGATGAGTGTGTGGTCACAGAAAGACTTCTGTGGGTGCAGTTTGTCTTCTGCTCATTGTCTAGTTTGTTTTCCCTAACACTGGCCAAGGCCCCCCACCATATGACTGACTGTGGATTCACAGAGACAGGAGTTTACCATAAGCTGCTCTCATCTCCCAGTTACATCTCCAATTTAGTCCCTGGATGTATGTAGTATGTTGGATTTGCCTGCAAACTGCTGCCTTACCACCGGTGCTAGCTAGCACTTAGGGCAGATTTATCAGTAATGCTTTGTTTCCTTAAACATCAAATTCTAGAATTTCACTTGCCACAATTGCACTCATCTATATGCAGCTCAGGAAGCAACAGTTAGAACTGGACATGGAACAACAGACTGGTTCCAAAGAGGAAAAGGAGTACATCAAGGCTGTGTATTGTCACCCTGCTTATTTAACTTATATGCAGAGTCCATCATGAGAAGCGCTGGGCTGGAAGAAGCACAAGCTGGAATCAAGATTGCCAGGAGAAATATCAGTAACCTCAGCTATGCAGATGACACCACCCTTATGGCAGAAAGTGAAGAGGAACTAAAAAGCCTCTTGATGAAAGTGAAAGAGGAGAGTGAAAGAGTTGGCTTAAAGCTCAACATTCAGAAAACGAAGATCATGGCATCTGGTCCCATCGCTTCATGGGAATGGGAAAACAGTGGAAACAGTGTCAGACTTTATTTTTGGGGGCTCCAAAATCACTGCTGATGGTGACTGCAGCCATGAAATTAAAAGATGCTTACTCCTTGGAAGAAAAGTTATGACCAACCTAGATAGCATGTTGAAAGGCAGAGACATTACTTTGCCAACAAAGGTCCATCTAGTCAAGGCTATGGTTTTTCCAGTGGTCACGTATGGATACGAGAGTTGGACTGTGAAGAAAGCTGAGCACTGAAGAATTGATGCTTTTGAACTGTGGTGTTGGAGAAGACTCTTGAGAGTCCCTTGGACTGCAAGGAGTTCCAACCAGTCCTTTCTAAAGGAGATCAGCCCTGGGATTTCTTTGGAAGGAATGATGCTAAAGCTGAAACTCCAGTACTTTGGCCACCTCATGCAAAGAGTTGACTCATTGGAAAAGACTCTGATGCTGGGAGGGATTGTGGGCAGGAGGAGAAGGGGGCGACAGAGGATGAGATGGCTGGATGGCATCACTGACTCGATGGACTTGGGTCTGAGTGAACTCTGGGAATTGGTGATGGAAGGGAGGCCTGACGTGCTGCGATTCATGGGGTTGCAAGGAATCTGACATGACTGAGCAACTGAGCTGATCTGAGGACCTCCAATATTTGTTGTACAGTTGTTCAATCATGTCCGACTATTTGTGACCCCATGGACTGCAGCATACCAGGGTTCCCTGTCCTTCACTGTCTCCTGGAGTTTGCTTAAACTCATGTCCATTGATGCCATCCAACCATCTCATCCTCTTACTCCCTTCTCCTCTTGCCCTCAATCTTTCACAGTATCAGGGTCTTTTCCAGTGAATCAGCTGTTCCTGTCAGGAGGCAAAAGTACTGGAGCTTCAGCTTCAGCATAAGTCCTTCCAGTGAATACTCTGAGTTGATTTCCTTTAGGATTGACTGGTTTGTATATGATATACTTCCTATAATAAATCTCTTTAACATTAGTCAAATCTACTTCTCTGATAGACCTTAACTAATATGTTCAGTGATACCAAATAGGTAATTTCTAGCTAATTTTTCTTTAGTTGCAGAAATCAATGTGGTCTTCTTAAAAAATGTATCTTATTCCTTCAAAATCTAATTTTTAATGTGTCATTTTAAATTCATATATTTTATTGTGTACTTGAAAATCTTATTTTCTTTGAGAAGATATTTTGAGTTGTCTTAAACTTTTAAGCTAGAATTTATTGAAAAATTATCAGAGTAGATTGAGTTGTAATTGTTCTGTAAGGTTAATTCTTGTTGCTGCACAGAAAAGTATGATATTAACAAAAATTAAATAGCAGTTATTGAAAAAAAATAAAATTCTTTCATACATGTGCCACACTATATTGAACACCTCAAACTTGGAAAGTTAAACTTAAGTCAAGCTTAAATCTCATCCTTTTCATCTCAGTGGCCTCTGAATTAGTTCTCTTTCCTCATATTTGCACAAATCATTAGAAGTGATCTTCTTCCAATGTTGAATCTTTCTACAAAGGCAAATCTGATTTTTCCTGTCCTCTTTAAATGTCTAGCTACTATCAGAGTATGAAGTACACATCATTAGTATGATTTGGCCCCCACCAACTTAAAACTTATCTCCTGTCATACCATCCTCTCCCATACACAATCAATTAAAAAGCCATGAGAAATTACCTGATTTACCGTGCAAGGTTTTTCCCACCTCCCTGTTTGTGAGCCTTTCTGTTTTGGTCTTCCTAGGAAAAAAACTACTCAGTTTTGTCTAATACACCATCACATCTAAGAGGTTTTTCCTAATCTCCATTACTGTAATTTATAAATATCTCATGACAAGAATTATAATGTTCACATGTTGATAAGAAATTATCATCTAAATAATTAAAATGTCACTATTTATGGAAAAGCGGTCACCCTCACTGAGCTTTAAACTCCTTGAGGAGACGAGCCAAATCACAGAAACGTTTATCTCCAGTGCTAGGCATGCTTGTCTCCTGCTTAGTGCTCCATCAATATCCAATCAGCAGCACACGTTCTAGTTCAGTTCAGTTCAGTCGCTCAGTTGTGTTGAACTCTTTGCAACCCCATGGACAGCAGCATGCCAGGCTTCCCTGTCTATCACTAACTCCTGGAGCTTACGCAAACTCATGTCCATAGAGTCGGTGATGCCATCCAGCCATCTCATCCTCTGTTGTCCCCTTCTCCTTCCACCTTGAATCTTTCCCAGCATCAGGGTCTTTTCTAGTGAGGCAGTTCTTCACATCAGGTGGCCAAAGTATTGGAGTTTCAGCTTCAGCATCAGTCTTTCCAATTAATATTCAGGACTGATCTTCAGAATGGACTGGTTGGATCTCCTTGCAGTCCAAGGGACTCTCAAGAGTCTTCTCCAACATCACAGTTCAAAAGCATCAATTCTTCAGCACTCAGCTTTCTTTATAGTCCAACTCTCACATTCATGCATGACTACTGGGAAAACCATAGCTTTGACTAGATGGACCTTTGTTGGCAAAATAATGGCTTTTCTTTTTAATATGCTGTGTAGTTTGATCATAGTTTTTCTTTCAAGGAACAAGTGTCTTTTAATTTCATGGCTGCAGTCACCATCTGAAGTGATTTTGAGCCCCTCAAATAAAGTCTCTCACTGTTTCCCCATCTATTTGCCATGAAGTGATGGGACCAGATGACATCATCTTCATTTTCTGAATGTTGAGTTTTAAGCCAACTTTTTCACTTTCCTCTTTCACTTTCATCAAGAGGCTCTTTAGTTCTTCTTCTTTTTCTGCCATAAGTGTAGTGTCATCTGCATATCTGAGGTTATTGATATTTCTCCCACCAATCTTGTTTCCAGCTTGTGCTTCATTCACCCAGCATTTCACATGATGTACTACACATATAGGTTAAATAAGCAGGGTGACAATATACAGCCTTGATGTACTCCTTTCCCAATTTGGAACCAGTCTGTCGTTCCATGTCCACTTCTAACTGTTGCTTCTTGACCTGCACACAGATTTCTCAGGAGGCAGGTCAGGTGGTCTGGGATTTCCATCTCTTTGAGAATTTTCCACAGTTTCTTGTGATCTGCATGGTCAAAGGCTTTGTTATAGTCAATTAAGCAGAAATAGATGTTTTTCTGGAACTCTCTGGCTTTTTTGATGATCCAGCGGATGTTGGTAATTTGATCTCTGGTTCCTTTGCCTTTTCTAAATCCAGCTTGAACATCTGGAATTTCACAGTTCATGTAATGTTGAAGCCTGGCTTGGAGAATTTTGAGAATTACTTTGCTAATGTGTGAGATGAGTGCAATTGTGCTGTAGTTTGTGCATTCTTTGGCACTGGAATGTAGTTTGTGCTTTCTTTGGGATTGGAATGAAAACTGACCTTTTCCAGTCCTGTGGCCACTGCTGAGTTTTCCAAATTTTCTGGCATATTGTGTGCACCACTTTAACAGTATGTGCTAGAGTTCAGTAATGAATTATTGAAATATTCCAACTTTTGTTTCATAAAATCTTTACAAATACGTCTGTCCATGTATGATATTTAGCAGTGGTACTTAAAGAAGCATTTGAAATTGCCTAGATACTTTATAAAGAATAACAAATTGACTTGAAACTGAAGTTAGTAAAATTGCCCATATGATAGTTATATACTCTTTTGAGCTTTTTATTAATGGTTTTATTTTTTCTCAATAATACAATTCAGTATGTCATGATACAAATAAGACTGAGCTAAAGACCTGCATTTGCTTGAATATGATACATTTCAATAATTACTAAAGTAATGATAGTATTAAAGCGGTGTTGCTTTTTCCAGAGAAAAGTATTCTACAAACAGTATAAGCATAGTAGCTTCTAAAATTAAAAATGAACTTGAAATTTTGAACTCATTGTCTTAAAATTACCTTTAGCTCTGGCATGATATAACTTTCTAAAAGCCATTTCTAAGATAAATTTAGAAGTAGAGCAAGAGATTCAAATATATATTTTTGTGTACTTGCTAAGATTGAGCTTCTGCTTCAGTCGAAGAGACATTCTAAAATGACCATCTATCATTTGTCAGCCATTATAACTCAGTGGTTTGTGTTTTTGAAACTCCAAATTCCAGTAATTTGATAAATTTGGAATCCAAGTGTTTCTGTCAACTCTGAAACTTTCTGTTTGCAAACATGTTCCTCACAAAGTAAAGGCTAAATCTGCCTAATAGTTGTTTGGGTACAAATTAGTAATACTGAAAAGCCTGCTTAAAGTTTGTGCAAAGGTGGAGTCATATAGTTTTTATAACTGAAAAGACTTCCCCAAATTATCTTTAAAGAACACTGCAAAAAATATCTTGGCTTCATCTTTAATTAAAGTGAAGCCTTTTCCCATGGGACAAACACCTCATTAAAACACATTTCCAAACCACTTATAATGATTCTTTGACAATTTGGATATCCCAGGTGCTTTTCAGCTTGTTGGGGAATCTGCTGATTGGTGATCACTTTGAAGACAGTTCAGGCTTAAGTTGATTTAGAGTCCAGGGGAAAAAAAAACAACTCCCAAGTGAACAGAATACCTTCAGGACTTTTTGGAGTTTTGAAGTGCTGGAAGGAACTGCCAGGACAGGCAGGAGAAATGAATTCCAGTACAAATATGCAGTTAATCATTTGTGTGATCTTATTCCCCCCAAACTCCATTTGCTTTATTTATTTCATTGGAAAAATAAGTATGTGTGGAAATAGGGATGTGGAAGAGATGACAAGATTCTCTCTCAAATAACTTTTAAGAAACTCTTAATCACATCATTCTGGTATTATGTGTTTATGAATTTACTGGTTCCCAGGATTATGTCAAATAACATACCTGAATTACCATGGGTTTTCATGCCTGTCCTTTATTTAGATATTCTCTTTTGAAAAATCTAATCCTGCACTTCCCCCTCTCTCTACACACACAGAGACATACTTCTTTTAAAAACAATACCTAGAGAGAATTTCTTAATTCCATCCCACCGTGAATGTAGTATGAAACCTCAGGTCTTCTGTCTATAGGGGCATAATCTGGAACTGAAAAACAATGTTACAAACTCATGTCATTGTGTATTCCTGATTTCCTCTGTTTTCTTATTTCTTTTCTGTTTCTTTGGCTGTTTGTTTTGGTGAAGAGGTGGCACATTGTTCTTAACATTTACTTTGCAACTTTTAGAATTGCTGGCCTAACCTCGCTTTATCTCAGGCTACCCCTGGACCTCTTTCTTAAAGAACACTTTGACTCATCTGATTCCAGGTTTATACACATTTTCAAAGAAGTAACTCATAAATTCTCTCTTTGTGGTCCCTTTATTGATACTTCAGGATAGCTCTAACTTTTCTGTAATACCTTTAATACATAAGTAATGTTATGGAAAATATTTGTAAAGTTCTGTCAGAGGAAAATATGTACTACAATGTGGGATTCTGAGACAAATCGTAAACAGGCAAGAGTTGGCATATGCGTTGTTCGTCATTTCTTTCACACTCCTCCACTATTTTAAGAACGAGTGATTTTAGTTTTTATTCTGAGCTGTCTTGCTGTATCAGATCACTGTCAGTCCGTCTTTTTCCCCAGGTCATACCTAAGGCTGCATGCATATATTTTTGATCATCCCTGCCTCAATTTGACTCCATCTTCTTATGTGTTTTTACTTAGAATCTCTGATTTTTTTCCTACGGAAATCACACTAACAACAGCAGCAACATGAACTATTCATTATATCTGATTTTAAAAATTATATTTTTACAGTGTTAATTGAAACACATTTTACACAAAAGGAACAATACCTGTCTAACTCTACATATGATAAAAATTACTCAGATGAATAAAAACATCCAAAATTTTCACTCTTTACAGTTCCTCATTTTAAGGTGATGTTGTAAACTAAGACATAAGAGGAGCTAGAAATTCCTGACAATAATGAAGCAGTGTGGAGAAATGAAAAAGAAAGTAAGATTTTAGCCAGATTTCAAGGTTTGTATGTAGAGCTCATCTTTCACTAGCTGTGTGTCCTTGGAAAAATCATACATCTTTCCTGCATATTGCAATTTACTTATCTTTAAAAATGAATGGGTTACTAAATTTATCTGTGTCTTAAATTTACTTTGAAAGTAAATTAAAAACTGTATGTGATTTATTTAAAGTCTAACACATTGCACACACTCACTAAATAGTATTTGATATTATATTTTAAAATTCTTTGTGATGAAAGTAGCTAGAAATATTTGGAAATAATTGGAAAATAATAAATCAGCAAATTCTAGCAACTCTTTACTCTTGATCATGTGTTTGATTCAAAAGAATAAATATCTTCAAGCAGCAATATATACGTGAAGTGTTATACCGGAGTACCTTTCTTTGCCTTGGTTCTAAGTATCTCTGTTTTAAACTTTGCATTGTTTTGTCTAATTTACTCAGGCCACATAAAAAGCTTTCTTTCTGATATAGATAAATCAGTCTATCTAACCAGTTATCTTTTCAATGTAAATTGTAAAATAAACATAACTAAAATGATGACAATAGCCAAATATGAATTCTTATTGTTATTATAGCAACATGGTATTATATAATAACCAAAGTCTTTGAAACATTTTATGTAAGCTTTATATATCAACTGCTTAGTCTTTAAAGCATCTACAAACCAGGATCTTAGGTTACGACTTATGATGCACCCATGTATTGCCCAATTAGCTCACATCTGATCACTCTAAATTGGAATTCTCCTTTTAAGTTTCTTCCTCTTTTCCTCCTCACCATTCTTGAAAACTGACAATTTTTTTTTTTTATAAGAGTAGTCAAGAAACAGACTCCTTAGAATTCTGAGCTATATTTGAGCTCAGGGAGATCAATGCTAAGTCCCAATTAATCCAATTGTGATCAAATACATCATAGACTTTATGAAGTATTCTGCTTCAAAGCACATTATTCATTATGTCATTCTCTTCCTTCAAACTTCTTGACTCAAGTGAATATTATTATTAAGAGATATTCTGCTTTCAATTAACCTTTTCTCATAAGGTTAATAGAAAATTTGTGAATTAAAATATATATCTGAAAAATTACTAGTATGAAAGAAATACTGATTACAAAGCATACAGTAAATCTCAAAGAAAATATGATGACTAGTCTGTTTAAAAATACATTTACTCAAGATTTTCTGTATAAGGAGAATTTTAATTTCTGATGAAAAGATAAGTGTTTTCCTTTCTCCCCTAGGAAAGAAACTGGAAAATTTATACATAAACTACCTTTAGAAATTTTCTTTAGATGCAAGGGAAACATTTTGATGTTTAAACATTTTTGTATGTTTGTATCTAAAATGTCAAGTGACATATAAAAGAAGCTTATTATAAATAAAACTTTAATGTTGATAGATATGGTATTTGGAGTGTCATATTGAGACTATGTTATAAAAATAAGCTAAGTTTAATTTTGAAGTTGTTTTATAAATTAAAATTGACTTTAGGGTGATAGTTTTGTTTTCATTTAAAAGAGGAAAGAATAACCTTTAAGTTGTGATTATAGAATTGTAAATGAAGAATTTAGTAGAAAGCGTATATTAGAAAAGAACTAATTCCCCTGGAGAAAGAAATGGCAACCCACTCCACTTGCCTGGAGAATCCCACGGATAGAGGAGCCTGGCAGGCTATAATCCATAGGGTTGCGGAGTTGAACATGATGACAGGACTTAACATGCATGCATGCCGTGCTGACCTAAGAAGGCCTTGCACCTGCTCTCCCATTTCCTGATATTGAGACCTTGAACTGAGCACTTAAATTTTTCTCAGTCTCTTAATCTATCAGTTAAAATAGTGATACCAAGTTACCTTAAATTTAGCTTGCATGTTAATAAAACAAGAACTAAAAACTTCTATGAAGTAAAAAAGTCAGTAACCTTGTTACTTTATTGTTAACACAGTCCATCAAGCAGCACTGTTTTCAAAC
Organism: Capra ibex; assembly: GCA_006410555.1. Classification (NCBI taxonomy): domain Eukaryota; kingdom Metazoa; phylum Chordata; class Mammalia; order Artiodactyla; family Bovidae; genus Capra; species Capra ibex. Next base: position 6,948,629 of record SJYO01035988.1, read on the forward strand.
GGCCTTCATGCAAATAATAAGACATTAAATATACAATGCATGTTCCCCATATATTTTTTAATTTGCTTGCAAGTTTCCTTATTTTGTACTTTTCCCCTCCTAAATGAGTGATACTTCCTCAAAATAAATCCCAACAGTGACCAACATGTCACATAAAGCACATTATTAAAATGTGAGAAAATATGGAAAAAATAGGAATAAAAGGCAGTAATTGTCAACACTCTGGCTGTGAATAATCTTTTAGATGTCTGGCAGTCAAGGTAAAATGGGATCTTTAATGTTACTATGCTCTCATTATAAAAGAGGAAACAAACTAATTTCCCAGGGAAGAAAAATCCTTTCTTGATATTAAGTGCAGTAGAAGCTTCCCACTGTGATACTCAAGAGAGAGCACCAAGAGACATATTAGTTTCCGCTCAGTTGTATAACCATGTAGAAGTGTGTAGCAAATAGCTGGCATTTTAGCTGATATTTTAAGCTGATATTTCAATGATATTTTAAGATAATGTGTGAGGCTAAGTTTTACTCAAAACGATATCACATGAAATTCAGGTAATGTGGCCTAAGAATGTGACAGAATTGCTGACGCCCAAATAATCTTTCAAATAAAACTAAAGTTGTTACAGGAATCAAAACAAGTAATATCCCTTTTGTCATCTCCCTAAATAATTCTCATAGCCCAGATTTGATAATCATATAGCACTGTTTGCTAAAGGCCAAAAGAACTGTGCTGATGATATAAGATTATTTCCTAAACTTGAAAAACCCAAAGTTGGAATTCTAGCTTGGAAAATTTAGAAGTATAACTCTATTGTGCATGGAATGGAAGATTATTTCATCTTACTTTAGGAGTAGACTCAGAAAAACTGCAACCAAAGTAATAATTTTGCTGAAGAAATAGATTTCTAACTCTACTAGCGCTTTAAAAATGTTCATCAGAAACTCCCCAAGTCCTCATTACAAAACTTGCAAGGATTATTTCTCCTCAAAAATTACATAGGGAAAATACTTTCAGTCACCTACCATAGCCGAAGGGATTCTCCTAGGGAGGGGCTAGCCTTCATGTTACCCTCTTCTTCTCCTCTTAGCAAAGGGTCAATAGTTGATTAGTCAGGCCTGAGACCTGATGTGAAGTTTTAGACTTCAGGATCAAATCTTATATTACGGAAAAAATTTAACATGAAAATTTAGGGACCATATTTAAGAAAAAAAAAAGGGTTTAACTTTCCTTTAGGGCACAAGCCAACCTTTTCTGGACTTCCCAGGTGGCTCAGTGGTAAAGAACCTCCCTGCCAATTTAGGAGACACAGGTTCGATTCCTGGATTGGGAAGATCCCCTAGAAAAGGAAATAGCAACTCACTCCAGTATTCTTGCCTAGAAAATCCTATGAACAGAGGAGCCTTGTGGTCCATGGGATCACAAAGAGTTGGATATGACTTAGCAAGTAAACAACAACTATCTTTTCTACCACCAGATAGGAGATTTAGAATCTGAGTACACTTGCAGTCATTTCTTAGCTCATTTACATGTTAATATAGTTTTGCCACATTTTGAACATTCCTTAGATATTATTTGAGTCAAAATGAGGAAAAAACGAATGGTAGATTATGAACTCCAGAGTAAACAAATTTCTTTTGCTGTTCACTCTGCTAACTTTTCTTGATCCCACTAAAAGTTCAGTGAGAAATCCCAAATACTTCCCATAGGATACTAAGACATGCTTAGATAGAAATATGAGGTGTCAAGAACTGTGTCCAGGTTATGAAGCGTACAATAATTCAAGTATAAAGAAATATATTATAAATTCTTTCAAATATTGTAGCAAATATGGGCAAACTTTTCTGTAAAGGGATAATTGCAAATGTTCATATTTTGAGGGCCATAAGGTCTTTGTCCAAACTACTCACCTTTGAAATTGTAGGGCAAAAGTAATCATACATAATATGTGAAGAAATGGCCATGGTGCAACGGCACCCCACTCCAGTACTCTTGCCTGGAAAATCCCACGGATGGAGGAGCCTGGTAGGCTGCAGTCCATGGGGTCGCTAAGAGTCGGGCACAACTGAACAACTTCACTTTCACTCTTCCCTTTCATGCATTGGAGAAGGAAATGGCAACCCACTCCAGTGTTCTTGCCTGGAGAATCCCAGGGATGGGGGAACCTGGTGGGCTGCAGTCTGGGGTTGCACAGAGTCGGACACGACTGACGCGACTTAGCAGCAGCAGCAGTGTTGTAATAAAACTTGCTTTGCACAAGCAGGTGGTGGCTGGATTTGAGTCATATTTTGATGACAGCTGATAAAGAGTATCAACAGATTGCCCTGTTTTGCCAGCTTGCTTTGGGCTTTGCTTTTGTTCTTTTTAGTTTTCTATTCTTACTGCTAGGTGATACCCTTTTTGTCTAGCAAGACCTACTCATATCAGACACAGGTGGCTCAATGGTAAAGAATCTGCTTGCCAAGCTGGAAAACTGTTTTCTTGATAACTGTGTCCAAAAGATCCCCTGGAGTATGAAACAGCAACCCACTCCAGTATTCTTGCCTGGGAAATCCCATGGACAGAAGATCCTGGCGGACTGCAGTCCATGGGATCACAGAGTTGGACACAACTTAGAGACTAAAACAAAACAAACTCATATCAGATAGTAACTAACGAACCCAAGGAAATAACCTTTTCCTTAGGGATTAAAAGGTGACAAAGAGGAAAAAAACAAAAACAAAAACAGAGGGGTGGAACTTTGCAGTTGGACCATTAGACAAGTTGTGATATCCTTACATTAGGTCCCATCATTAAAAACCAAAAAGAAACCCTGTGTACTATAGTGTTGGGTCTTCTTATTTTATTCTTCTTTAAAATAGCTTTATTGAAATATAATTTATGTATCTTTGTCTATCCTTTTGAAATGTACAGTTTAGTAGGGTTTTTTTAGTATTTTCACAGAATTATGCAACCATGCCTCTTGCTAATTTTAGAAATCCTCAAAAGAAATAATTGTATTTATCTTCTTTATACTTTTAAAATTATATCATACACAGATGATACTTTAATTTTATTAAGCACTTATTTTACTTAATCCCTGTTCATCATTGTGTTGAAGTTTAGGATTAATAAAAGTCTGAGAAAGTTAATATGTGAAAATTCACGTGCTTGCAATTGTGTTTTTTTAAACTTAGGTTTTGAATGCACTAATAATAGATATTTTAAGTCCTGACTATATATTATTGTGTAATTCAAAAATTATTTGCAATGTTGTTCTTAATTTTCACTGATTATGGCAGATTTTTCAGGCATAGCTTTAGAATTGACAGCTCACACTGCCTGATAATTGACTAACTTATGGATTATTTTTCTTAATGAATACATGGATCACACATTAAAATATGTAAGCACATGATTTCTAACACTAGTTTGTTCTTACAGAGCTCACTAAAAGGCCTCAGGGAAAGTGGAAGAGTATTAAGCATTGTATAAAGATAAAGGGAAAGGAGCTTTTTTTTTTAAGCCTCAGTGCTCTCAAGGGGCAGGACACCACATTGACTCTGGCAGCAAATCTCCTGTAATCACTGACTATCCACTGGGCCCTGTGCCAGTCTTACTGGAGACTCACAGCCAGTTAGGAATATAGACACACAAACACAAATGTGTGCAGCCGGCTATGACTGGGAAAGGTCCAGACGGGAACAGATGAGGAGGATACCTTACTGGGACCTGGGGTGGTCTCAGAGAGGACCTCCCAGAGGACATGATTTCTAAGATCTCTGAGACATGAAGAAGGAATAGGGGCTAACCAGATGAGGGGAGAATACTCCAGACAGACAGACCAATCCGTGCACGAGTATAGATGTAAGAGAGCTCGGCAAGCTATGGGAATGGCTTAACTGAGTATAGTACGATAGTAGCTAGATGAAGCTGGAGAGGCAGGCAAAGATCGGAACAAGTGAAGCCTTGTAGGCCATGCCAAGGACAGAAAATGAAATATCAAACAGCTACCTGTGCTGTTTATGAATTTAAAGAATAAAATCCATGTAACATTTTGCTTTTATTTTTATTTTTTTAGTATGATTATTTTTTAATACACAACCAAAATACAAACACAGTAAATTGACAGCAATAAAATATGGTATTTCATTTGCACTACACTAAGACATTGATATACCAAGGAAAATGAAAGGAAAAAAAAACCAGAGCAAAATGAAATAATGCAAGAGACTGGTAAGGACTAAGCATATATGAAGATGACAGATTAAACAGTAACAGAAGAAAAGGCAATTTCTTGGTAACATCATATTGCCAAAGAATAAAAATGTAACATTTATACAGTTTTAGGAAATATATCCATATAAACACTTGTAGATAAGATTGATGAAATCCTGTCTATATAATAGAGGAAAATCTATTTTACTTTGGACTCGAAACTATAAATTTTGGGTATCCTTAGTCTTCACAGTTTCATTGGAATTATTTCAACAAATTAGTTGGATAAATTTACAATTCATATATAAACAATGCTTATTGCATAGAAAAATCTGTGGCTAGTATATACAGATTCCCCAAAATGCCATGAGTGTTAACTGATCAGTCAACCCGTAAGATGTGCACAAAATTTCATCAATAAGTAGATAACATAGACAGAGGTGACAGAATCAGAGCAGGAAAAACAGCATTTAAGAAGTAAAATGTTACACTTAAAATTTTCCATATCCTTTGAAATCTTGAAAATTGTGATATTTTATGAGTCAATTTTAAATTTCCCTGTGATAAATGAAAATTTTAAATATATGCACTAATACTTTTGGGAGCAATGAAATGAAGCTTTGACATTACAAGGTCCTGAACATAACAGTGTCTCCATCATTCAAGCTCCTGAGATTCAGTCCAATAGCAACAATGAAAACAGTCCACATGCCTGGTTACAATTCTCTCCAACATCACCCTTTAAATTTGAGCCTTCTCAGCCTGTTTTTCTGATCTACAGGGAGCGTCTGTTGCAATACAATAATGAGGAATTGCCATACATTATGAAGACTATTTTTTGATTTCATGGAAGATGGTGGGAGAATCAATGGTATCAGTTTTCCTATGTAGTCATCACTTGAGAGGACATTTTACTTTTAATCCAAGCACTTAATTGCTTTTTTCAATTTTATATCACCAAACTCAAATTCTCTGGGCTGAAATAACAAAAATAATTAGAAAAAAAATGCAAGTTTCTTTCTGCTTCTTTCAAGCAGATAAACTCAACTATTATATATGTGTGTGTGTGGGTATGTGTGTATCAGTAGACACTGATCTGATGAAATGAGACCCATTTTGGAAAAATTGAGGTCAACTCATACATTTGAAAAAATAATTAAGGGGAAATCAATTCAAATAAATGATGTTTATGTCTGTTTTGATTACCATCCATCTCAGTGGTTTAGCTATCATATAGATGAGTTTTCACTGCTTAATCATTCTAGTCTAAAATTCCCTCCCTCCTTTTTTAAAATCTAAGAATAACTGTTCTTCACGGCTCACTCCAACAGCTAAATAGGCTTTTTTTTTCTTGCCCAGCTAAATCTCTGCAGTATTTACAATATTGTACCATATACAAGGTTCTAGGACTATCTCTATCATTTGTTTTTAAAAATGATCATTAATGTTAGGAATAGTCCTCTTGATAGTTTTACTTTATTTTAAATGTATGCTGAACTTTCTAAATTAGGTTATAAACTTGCTTATAATTTAAAGCATTTGTTTGTGCGCTGGTGACTCAAATGGTAAAGAGTCTACCCACAATGAGAGATATGGGTTCAGCCCCTGGGTTGGGAAAATCCTCTGAAGAAAGTGGCAACCCACTCTAGTACTCTTGCCTGCAGAATTCTGTGGACAGAGGAGTCTGGTGGGCTGCAGTCCACAGGGTTGCAAAGAGTTGGACATGACTGAGCAACTAATTTTCACTTTTTTTTCACCTCATCCTGTGTAAAAGGATTGGTGAATCTTTTCTGAGGGCTACAATTTAAATAAAATTTGGTAACATTCAGTGATATTTTAAATGACTGAAAATGTTAATTAATATTGAACCACAGTCATAACATTATGATTAATCATTTAGATAATCTTCCCTGAGGATTCACTAATTGTTTGAAGTGTTTCCCCTCAACTGAATAAATAAATCCCAGATAGCATTAAGGCATACCTCCGTGATATTGAAGGTTTGTTTTCAGACCATTGCAATAAAGCAATTGTAGTAGTACAGTATTCACACAACTGTTTTGGCTCCCCAGTACATATAAAATTTATTTGAAAACTATATTTTATTCTATTAGAGTGTGCAATAGCATTATGTCTAAAAAACAATGTACATACCTTAAAATACTTTATTAAAAATGTTTGTCATAATCTGACAATGGAAGGTTACCCCAAACTTTCAATTTCTTTAAAAAATGCTAATTCTGCAAAGTGTAATAAAGGAAGTGCAATAAAACAAGAAATGCCTATATATGAATTCATTACTTATATCAACTTATATACTATTATCAATGTCCACATTTATGTCAAAAACGTCTATCAGTAAGGGAAAAAAAACTTCGTGAAAGGTCTAACTTGGATGAGGAAATTAATATGGATTTGATAAATTACTTTGTATTCACAGTTTTCTGATTACTTAATTACTAGAGGCATATCCAGTAAATTACTAACACAATAGTTCCATTCTGAAGGATAAAATGAATCATTCTGGTGGCATTGAAAGGACATGACTACCTGTTGACCCATAAGTTGGCCCCAGGCTGTCAGAGGCTGCTTACCCATTCCCCTGTCCTTGGAATGTGTCTTCTGCCCATCATTTCCACAATGGGAATCATTTTCAAGGACACAACCTTGAAAGAATATTATGATGTTGAGACCATCTGGACCAAATACGTGACTGAACTTAGTTAAAGCCTCTATCAATTTTGAAGATTTTGACAGGTGGGTGCAGAGATCTACTTGTCTTATGGTTGCCAAGTCAAGCCTTGAATATAAGTTTCCTCCTTTACTAAACCTGCCACCCCTTATCAATCTAGAGTGATCCTCCTCTTTCTTCCATCTCTTCTTGACCTCTGAGTATGAAGGCCAATTTCAGATTTCCTTTGGGAAACAAACTCCCATGGTTGTAAGCCATTAGTATTTTCATCAATTGTCTGAATCCCTTGCCCTCTTGGGAGCCAAGGTTAGCTTGGGAAGGTTGGAGACCCTGACTGTGTTTAATCTCAGACATAGGGATGAAATTAATTTTACTGGTACCATATGGGATACCAAGAATCATAGAGTAGGATAAGTAAAATCTATTTTAAAAATTGAATTTTTAAAATTTCAAATTAGTCCACACTCAGAATAAGTAGCAAGAGGAAAAGATCTGGATTGAAGTCACAGAACCTGAAATGTATAGCTAGGAGTGGACAGTGTCAGAAAGGAAGCAGTTTGAATTTAAAAATATATGAGAATTCCACAGTGTTTGGAATGACTGCTCTGAGTATTTTGTTTTATTCTAACTATAAATAGAAATGAATAGGGAAAAAATGTCTCTCAAATAAGCTAATTGAATGAATATATTATCTGTAATGAATTCAGAAATCCAAATGAAATTTAATACTGACATAGATCCAAATTCTTATTTTTGTGCCAGTTTCAAGCAGTTTGCATTTTAGTCTCTGATTTCATTTATGCCTTTCATTTGTAAATTTCAAGTCGTGTAACTAATGACCATACATGCAAGGTAATCACTGTACAATGATTTAATTTTCATGACAAGTTTATAAAGATTGTTGAATGAGAATGAAAATCTAAAAGCTAATATGCATTGGTGAAGAAATGAAATACAGATGCTGTGTTTATATTTTTATGGTATAGAAACAAGAGTGATATTATAGCCTCTTCTTAAGAAAATTTGACGCTGAATATGTGGCTTAAAACAAGCTAAAGGAAATAGCTTCAGTCCATGATTATCAAGGGGAGGGATTTAGGTTTGCAGATTAACTTCAACATAAGGAATTGAAGTAAAGTGACAAGTGAGGATTTTTTATGATAAACAGACCATCTGGTGAATGAATTGTGCAAGATCATTAAAAGAATGAAGTGAACTAAACTGTTCATGTCAAAGTTCCTTCATATTATGGAAATAAGAAAATAAGTTATTTATATGTGTATATATGTATATATACAATTAAATATAATATATAAATCAGTGACATATTTTAAGGTTTAATCTATGACATGAGGACTCAGTGGATAGCAGTAGAAATCTGACTTGTTACATCCTGTTTACCTTTATTGTTCCTTTTTTCCTTTGTTTTAAATTTAAAATATAGGTTTCATACAATATTATGAGGGTTTCAACCTTACTGCATAGTGGTTTGATATTTGATTTGACACATTGTGAAATAATCAGCATAAATTTAATAACCATTTATCTGCATATTAAGTTACTACAATATTATTGACCATACTCCTTGCACTGTATATTATATTTCTCTGACTTATTTACTAGATAACTGTAGCTTTGTATCTATTTATCTCCTGTATGTATTTCCCCATCCCCCTATACCCTCCACTCAACCAACCATTTGATTTTTCTCTGTATCTCTGAGACGGTCTTTATTTTTGTTTGTTTTCCTTTGCATTCTATGTGTTAGATCACATGATATTTGTCTTTGTCTGACTCCTTTCACTTAGCATAATACCTTCTATATCAATCTATGTTATTGTAAATGGCAAGATTTTGTGCTTTGTGACTGAGTAATATTCCATTATATAAACTATATCTTCTTTATTTGTCTATTAAGTTGGTTCAGTATCTTGACTATTGTAAAAAACTGCAGTGAGCATTGATGTGCAAATATCTTTTCAAATGAGTGTTTTTGTTTTCTCTAGGTAAATAGCTAGAAATGAAATTATTAGATCATGTGACAGTTCTATTTTTTAGCATTGAGGACTCTCCATTCTATTTTCCATAGTGGCTGCACTAATTTAGAATTCCCCCTATACTGCCCAGAAAAATCATAAAAATGCCTAGTTCCCTGACCAGGGATCAAACCCATGCCCCCTGAATTCGGAGTGCAGAGTCCTAACTACTGGACCACTAGGGAAGTCCCTAGGGGAGTGTTTTTTTTTTTTTTTTTTTAATCCTGATTTAATTTAAAACTGGTAATTGCTGTATTCATGCTTTCTATTTCTTCCTTGTTCATTCTTCAGAGATTATATGTTTCTAGGAGCTAGTCTATTTCTTCTAGGTTTTCCATTTTATTGGCATATAATTGTTAGTAGTAATCTCTTAGGATCCTTTGTATTGGGTTGGCCAAAATTTTCATTTGAGATTTTTGTAAGATGTCGTCCAGCCCAATATTTCTTTTCAGCCAACTCAAAACTTCTGTAGTGTTTTTAACATTCTTTCATTCCAATTTTATTTGAATCCTCTTTTATAACATTTCTTGATTAGTCTAGCTAAAGATTTATTAATTTATATTTTCAAAAATAGCTCTTAATTTGATTTTTTAATTAAAAAATCTATTTCATTTATTTCTGCTCTGATCTTTATTATTTCTTACCTCTAACTAATGTTGGGTTTTCCTTGTTCTTTGTTAGTTTCTTTAAATAATTTTTTTTAAATTTTAGTTTTTCTTTGTTTCCTGAGGTAATCTTGTATGCATATAAACTTACATCTTAGAACTACTTCTCCTGGATCCTATAGATTTTGGATCGCTGTGTTTCCAATTTCATTTGTCTCCAAGTTTTTTATTTTTATTTTTTACTTTTCCTCTTTGATTTCTCCAGTGACCCATTGATTCTTCACATATCCTGGAAAATAGTCTGTGCACTTGAAAAAAGTGCACAGTATTCTGATCTGATGCTTTTGGATAAATATTAATATATATGTGTATATACATACATACATACATATATATATATATATATATATAAATCTGGTCTAGTGTGTCATTTAAGGCCAGTGTTTCCTTATCCTTACTGATTTTCTGACTGAATTATCTTTCATTGATAAATGGGACATTGAAGCCCACTACTATGATCATGTTACTGTCAGTTACTCCGTGTTTGTTAATATTTGCGTTATGTATTTAGGAACTCCTGGGTTTGTTGCATACATAATTGTTATATATCCTTTTTGGGTATCATCATGTAATATACTTCTTTGTCTCTTGCTACAGTCTCTGTTTTAAAGTCTGTTTTGCTGTTCTTTGTTGTCTGTTGTGTCACTACCCTGGTTTTCTTTTTTATTTCCATTTACATGGAATACTTTTTTCCATCTTCTCACTTTCAGTCTGTGTCTTTAGATCTGAAGTTAGCCTCTTGTAGTCAGAATATATATGGAACTTGTTTTTTCTTTCTTTTTTGCATTCAGTAGCGCTGTATCTTTTGATTGGAGCATTTAGTCCACTCACAGTTAAAGAAATCATTGATAGGTGTGTACTTATTACCAACTTGTTTGTAAGTTTCATGATTTGCTTTCCTTTCTGTTATTTTTCTCTCTTTCCTTGGGATTTGGTGAGCCAAATTAGAACGTTTATAGCTTTGGAATCAGGAGGACTTAAACTTGACTCTTGCCACTGCTTCTTATTCACTAAGCGCTTCATTTTCCACCTATACTGTGGATGTGATAATGCTTATTTCATAGGGCTACTGCATAAATTAAATGTTATAGCTTATATAAAGAGTTTAGCTTACTGCTTTTTGCATGGTGAGCATTCAACAATGATGATTCATATTTTTCAAGGATAGCAATAAAAATGATAGTAATACCTTGACTACCTTTTAGATTCAAGTGTAATACTTTGATTTGAGGGGGGCCTAGGGGGATGGTTAAAGAATAGATGGAAAGCTTTCTCAGAACATCTCATTTATATGATTGCTCATTCATTAAGATATCTCTGTTATTACTGTATTGCATTGCTGTGCTGTGATTAATCGCTCAGTCATGTCTGACTCTTTGCGACCCTATGGACTGTAGCTTGTGCTGTGATTAATCGCTCAGTCATGTCCAATTCTTTGTGACCATATGGACTGTAGTTTTCCAGACTCCTCTGTCCATAGGGAATCTCCAGGCAAGAATACTGGAGTGGGTTGCTATGTCCTCCTGCAGGGGTTCTTCCCAAACCAAGGATAGAACCCAGGTCTCCCACATTGCAGGCAGATTCTTTATTGTCTGAGCCACCATTATGTTATATTTATTATAATATGATACAGTATTATTATTGCCAATTATGTGTTACATTCTTATTATATAAAAGTAAAATAAAGAATTTTTATTCTTTCCTTAATCTCTAATATATGCTTTTAGGGGAATATGAGACCGAAACTTACATATCCTAAATAGATACTAGTTATGGGTATCTGAACTCTATTCCTGAAAGTTGTGAGACCCCCAGGTTTCTAGTTTTTAGCAATAGGCCATGATTCTCTACCACAGTCCATCAATCTTGGGTTTTTCAGTGCTGGTGAGAATGCTCAGAACCATGTTTCTTCTCCTCTAAGAGTGTAAAAAAATAGAGAGTAAAAAGATATGAGATTTCCTATTTGGATATTAGTCCATATTATGCTTTATGGATTGAATGGGAAACCTAGGTCATGATGGATCCTTTCTATTTCAGTGAATTTTGACTCAGTCTAGAGATATGATAGATAGATAGATAGATAGATAGATAGATAGATAGATAGATAGATGGATGGATGGATAGATTTTATTTTTTTGCTGTTATTGAAGAGACTAATGCTATGAGGATAAACTGACTTTACAGTTTAAGGCTAATAATATATTTTACTGAGGTTGAAAACATTGAAAATCTAAAGCTCATAATTCACAGCTACACTGATGAGATTCTCCCAGGTGAGTGGGAATGAAAAAGAAGACAAGTAATTGAAACAATGAGATAAGGAAAGGAAAAGAAAGAGTAATGAATCCAATGATGACAAGTATGACAGAAGTCTGACAGCATAGGAGTCAGCAAGTAACTCTCTTGTTAAAATTTGTTTCTGTGGTGGACAGAGAAATCTGCAAGAGGATTTTTTTTTTTTAAGAGAAAGATGAGATTGGATTTAGTTGCTAAATTGATGTTATTATTTGAATTTCAAATATAAATATATCAACTCAGGAGGGAGTAAATATTTAAGACTCATCATCTTGATAAGTAGTTATGAGATAAATGCTTCTGCGATCACCTTTAGAGTCCTGCAGTTAAACTAGTGATTTGGATTAGGTTTGAAGGGATAATAAAATATAATCAGCAGTTATCTCAATCTTTATACAGTTCTTTCGTATCTTGCATATTGTAAGTTGTGACATTCTAAAAATAGGCTAGATAAAGAATTAGTCTGGTAAATATTTGGTGTGCAGGATAATTTGCTTTTCCTTTTGTATCTCTCTGCTTCACTTGTATTTTCTAAGCAAAGAACATTAGCATTATAATCACCACTTAAGGCTTTAAGCTGAAAACATTTTATTGGTTGACTGAACTTACCATCCATTAGGAATGTCCACATCTGGTCAGATGGGGAGTTCAATGTTTGCATTCCCTTGTCCACACTGCTGAGTTCAGATACTTTACTGGCTAGGTTACAAACCTTTGTTTTTTTTATAGCTACTCGATGTACAGGCTTATACAACATATACCTCCCTGAAGCAGTTTCATTCTCATACCATCTGGTAATGAGAGGGTCATTTACACTACATAAAACCATGGCATCTGGAAAGGAAAAATAATGTGATAACATCAGTCTACTACCAGGAATGACCATATTCTATGTTGGGGAAATTATTTAATACTAAAAATGAGATTTAGAAGAACCATATTCAGTAAAAATTGTGAACAAGTAATACCAGCAAATTTTTCAGTGGTTTCATCCATATACACTTTTTTATGAAAAAAATTCAAATAATTAAAAGCTGTGTATTTTCGTGAGATATAAGGCAAACATTTGGAGGGTAAAGGAAATGAGTTTGGAGTGGATGTCAACATTACTCTAGAGCATAAATTTGAAAATTGTGACAGGACCCCGCCACCCCCACACCTGTAGATCTTGATCAAACTATATGAAAGGCAAGCAGCAGTTCTAGAGTTTAGAAACAAGTGGGGTACAGTTATGAAGGTATCTGGCGATTATGTTTTCCAGGGAAGAATTGGAGATGCACTCACACACTTAGGGCCCTCTCACTGTGCTTGCTATGTGCCGGGCAGTAGACTAAGCGCTGAGGGCACAGTTCTGATCATAGGTTGTTGTCCTTCTTACCTCCTAGTGAAGGAGGAACAAAGTGATGTAGGTGCTACAACAGAAACAGAATGGAGCGATGAGGTAGAGGATGACAGTGGAATGATAGGGGAAGTGCTATGGATGAGGAGAGGTGGCTCAGAAGACAAATAGGTGCACGACAGGCCTCTATTAGGAAGTGACTGTAAAATGACATCTGATCGAACACTAGGAGATGGACATGCAAATCGTCTGGACTTTGCGAGAGAAAATATTGAACAGTTATGGAAAAGATTAGAAAGTACCAAAGGAAAGAAACTGAACAATGAAAGGCTGGTATAAAATCAGACCCTTGGACAAAGAAAAGGAAGAGTTTAGTACTGGGACACAGTGGCCATCTTAGGAGAATTTTTTTTTTTTAAATCACTCTAACAAACCCTGTCTCTGTGATATGTAATTTTTGTAATATATATGTATATGTATTGAATTAAAAAAAATGTTTTCAATACAAAATCTCTTGTTACTCTGGTGAGTCACTCCAAGCCATGGATTGCTCTATATTTAATAGCTTCCTCAGTTTTCAGGGTCAAGTGGAATAGTGATTCTCCCTAGCAGCCCACTCATGGGGAAGAGGGAATGTAGAAAATACTGGTGAGATTTTTGGTAATAATGGTTGGGGAGAGGCTTCTTTAGTGGTCTAAGGCCAGGGATGAAATGCATAAAATAGTTCTACCTAACAAGTAATTTTCTCACAGACAGCACAACTTATGAGTATTTGGTGGCCAAAGTTTATCTCAAGTGTAAGTGTCTGTACATCTGTACACAGTAACACTGAAAACAAAAGTGACAGGAACTTTCAGAAAGAATCTTGTGATTTAGGAGAAAACTGGCATGTAGATAGAAGGCTAGTTTAAATAAATGTATGTTTTTGATGCTACTAGACAATTTTAATTCATTCAGAGTATAACGTCTAATCAGTCAGTAAGTGCATAATTGTGATGCCCTCATAAAGTAATGCTCAAAATTCTCCAAGCCAGGCTTCAGCAATACCTGAACCATGAAATTCCAGAAGTTCAAGCTGGTTTTAGAAAAGGCAGAGGAACCAGAGATCAAATTGCCAACATCCGCTGGATCATGGAAAAAGCAAGAGAGTTCCAGAAAAACATCTATTTCTGCTTTATTGACTATGCCAAAGCCTTTGACTGTGTGGATCACAAGAAACTGTGGAAAATTCTTCAAGAGATGGGAATACCAGACCACCTGACCTGCCTCTTGAGAAGCCTGTATGCAGCTCAAGAAGCAACAGTTAGAACTGGACATGGAACAACAGACTGGTTCCAAATAGGAAAAGGAGTACGTCAAGGCTGTATATTGTCACCCTGCTTATTTAACTTCTATGCAGAGTACATCATGAGAAATGCTGGGCTGGATGAGACACAAGCTGGAATCAAGATAGATGGGAGAAATATCAATAACCTCAGATATGCAGACGATACCACCCTTATGGCAGAAAGTGAAGAGGAACTAAAAAGCCTCCTGATGAAAGTGAAAGAGGAGAGTGAAAAAGTTGGCTTAAATCTCACCATTCAGAAAACTAAGATCATGGCATCTGGTCCCATCACTTCATGGGAAATAGATGGGGAAACAGTGGAAACAGTGTCAGACTTTATTTTGGGGGGCTCCAAAATCACTACAAATGGTGATTACAGCCATGAAATGAAAAGATGCTTACTCCTTGGAAAGAAAGTTATGACCAACCTAGATAGCATATTCAAAAGCAGAGACATTGCTTTGCAGTTCAGTCGCTCCATCTAGTCAAGGCTATGGTTTTTCCTTTTGTCATGTATGGATGTGAGATTTGGACTGTGAAGAAAGCTGAGCGCTGAAGAATTGATGCTCTTGAACTGTGGTGTTGGAGAAGACTCTTGAGAGTCCCTTGGACTGCAAGGAGATCCATCCAGTCCATTCTAAAGGAGATCAGTCCTGGGTGTACTTTGGAGGGAATGATGCTAAAGCTGAAACTCTAGTACTTTGGCCACCTCATGAGAAGAGTTGACTCATTGGAAAAGACTCTGATGCTGGGAGGGGTTGGGGGCAGGAGGAGAAGGGGATGACAGAGGATGAGATGGCTGGATGGCATCACCGACTCAATGCACATGAATTTGAGTGAACTCTGGGAGTTGGTGATGGATAGGGAGGCCTGGCGTGCTGTGATTCATGAGTCGCAAATAGTCGTATATGACTGAGCAACTGAACTGAAATGAACTGAACATTAACAGTAAATAAACTAGAAAGGGAGATCGTATTGATTTGTTAATAATTTGCTAAATATTTTTGTAATTTACTTTTAAGAATATGTTAAAAATTTTACTGACATGATATTGGTAGTTCACATCTTGATGTGTTTTCACTTTCTAGTCATTAATATGGCATTTTGACTTGATGCATTTTCCCCTTTTCTCTTTCTCTTATCATAGACAAGTAAAATTATAATCTCCTAATAAAAGTTTATACTTAATCCACACTTAACCTTTTATTTTCTCTTAATCATATTCAGAATAACTTCTGAGTTTTGTCACCTACATAAAAATATAATAATAAATAATAAATTGTTGAAACTGTTCTATTTTGTTACTTGGACTTTGAGTCATACCAGAAGATTTATAAAGGCTCATTTTATCTCCGAACCTCATTTCAGGATGGTAAATGGGGAAAGCATAAAATTATTTATTGGTAAAAAAAGAGTTTGATTGTTGATGGAATTGGAAAATTAGAAAGGAAATAGAGTCATGTTTGGAAAATACACATTTGAAATGTGTTAGGTAAATACATTAAAAAAAAAAAAAGATACATTTTGGACTTGTCCTTGGGAAGCTGCAAGCAGATTACCAGTTAGTTGAAACTTTAGCATATTTTAATAAAAATTATTTAAAAGAGTGCCTAATTCTGGCTGGAAGAAAGTTCATATTAGATAAAAGATTTTTCCCAAAATTTTATGAATGATACTAGAAATTTAATATCCATGTGATTAATGTAATTTTACTTATTTAAATAGTGACAGGGGGAGTATTCCTCATCCTTTATATTCCCTTTTAAACCTTAATTGCACATAGTTTGTAAAATAAATATTTTAACTTTGAATTATCCAGACATCAAGTTCTAGATGCAGATTAGAGGTGGAATTTTCTAACTTATTTGCATGGAATCCTAAATAACCATTTTAAGAAATAGGTGATTACTAATATTAACTCCCTTCATCCTTGTATGTGATTTATATTTCTATTGTATGGAAAACTCTATTTGGGAATGTATAAAGGTAACCCACACAATGGGGATGAAAATCTGGAATGCTACAGGCCATTCAAAATAGAATGTTCATAAAATAAGTCACATCTCAACAGTGGGGGAAATTTTGCAAAATAATTTCCAGTTTAGAAAGTATATTTTCTCCCTCTAAAATGTCTTGGCAGATTTGTAAAATCCCTTCTACTGTGACAGTGTGTCACAGAATGAACAGCTTGCATAGATAGTTTTTACAGGCATCAAGCATTTGGAGAATGTGCAGTTTTCTTTCTTATTGCATAAATCTGGAGAGCTGCCATTAAAAATAGCAGCAGCTGAATGTACACATATAAGTATTTGATGAACACTCTGTGTTTAGGTTAACATCTATTGTGCAAAGTAATATGGAAGTGGTAAAACATGGCTGCAGGGAAGGTAAGGAGAGGTTGTGCAGTCAGGAAACGAATGACGAGAAACTGATTAGTGTTAGAACACAGAGCAGATATAAGTAAATATGTTGATAATTGCCTAGTAGGTTGGATTTGCAGCGTGTAGGAGGCCCCTACTTTGTATGTGATATTAACCACACTTTAACACATACCAAGCCCTTTATGTGTAACTAATTCAGTTCGGTTCAGTTGCTCAGTCATGTCCGACTCTTTGTGACCCCATGAATCGCAGCACGCCAGGCTTCCCTGTCCATCACCAACTCCCAGAGTTCACTCAGACTCACTTCCATCGAGTCAGTGATGCCATCCAGCCATCTCATCCTCAGTCGTCCCCTTCTCCTCCTGCCCCCAATCCCTCCCAGCATCCGAGTCTTTTCCAATGAGTCAACTCTTTGCATGAGGTGGCCAAAGTACTGGGCTTCAGCTTTAGCATCATTCCTTCCAAAGAAATCCCAGGGTTGATCTCCTTCAGAGTGGACTGGTTGGATCTCCTTGCAGTCCAAGGGACTCTCAAGAGTCTTCTCCAACACCACAGTTCAAAAGCATCAATTCTTCAGTGCTCAGCCTTCTTCACAGTCCAACTCTCACATCCATACATGACTACTGGAAAAACCATAGCCTTGACTAGACGGACCTTAGTCAGCAAAGTAATGTCTCTGCTTTTGAATATGCTATCTAGGTTGGTCATAACTTTTCTTCCAAGGAGTAAGCGTCTTTTATTTTCATGGCTGCAATCACCATCTGCAGTGACTTTGGAGCCCAAAAAAATAAAGTCTGACACTGTTTCCACTGTTTCCCCATCTATTTCCCATGAAGTGATGGGACCGGATGCCATGATCTTCATTTTCTGAATGGTGAGCTTTAAGCCAACGTTTTCACTCTCCTCTTTCACTTTCATCAAGAGGCTTTTTAGTTCCTCTTCACTTTCTGCCATAAGGGTGGTATCATCTACATATCTGAGGTTACTGATATTTCTCCCGGCAATTTTGATTCCAGCTTCTGTTTGTTCCAGTCCAGTGTTTCTCATGATGTACTCTGCAAACTAATTACGACTTTTTAAATCTTTTCATTGACAGTTATTGCTATGAAACAAAAAGAAACAAAGGCATACATGTAACTGTTTCATCATTGGGTCACAGATTAAGTGGCACAGTGAAGAGCATAAACCAGACTGAAAAATAAATAAAAGTTTACATAACCATCTTATTGAATGCTTTTTGTAGATACTAATTTCTCAAATTTACATTTAATGAACCTGGTAACTTATTCAATAATACTAATGTAATATTAATGCTAGGATTTGAAATTCCCTAATCTGATTCCAGAACTCATAAGATTAACTACTGCAATATTCTGTTTCAAGAAACCCGAATCAAGTTTCCATTTCATCAGTTCTTGATGGGGGGTTTTGACTGATTAGTTTAATATTGTTGTATGCCGGTTTCCTTTTTCACAAAAATTAAAATTCACTGCAATAATCATGCTCAACATATAGTATTCATAAGTGTCAGCTGTGTTATTTATATTCTTCAACAAAGACATTTTTTAAAAGTTCTATGGCATATTTTCAAGTGCCTTGGTCATACATTCTTAAATACGCACAGCTCCTGATAGAGTCCACCCTGTTTCTGTGCGTTCACTTAAATAAAATAATAGCAACACTATACTTAACAGTGATCGTAGACAGTTCTAATGGGGTTCTAACTATAAATCCTGGTTAAGTATATAGTTAGGACCATATTGCTGCTGCTGCTGCTGCTAAGTCGCTTCAGTCATGTCCGAGGTCAGTTTAATAATCTTGTTTCTATGAGATCTTAAGCTTCCCACTAGGACAAGGACATATAAAAGGTTACATTGGATGTTGACATGGATATATTCAGGTTGGCTAGTCTACCCTCCTCTTGAAGAGTATTCTCACAACGTAACGGGTAAATTCATCACCTCAACATTGCAATATATTTAGTGAACTTGTTTCATACTTTCTTTTGGAAATTCATTAGTATTTGCAACAACTTAACAGATTAAAGAGACAGACATCAAGTTTAACCTTAGTTCAGTGTGATATTTTTTAAAATTTACTATAAAATAATTTGAGTTCTGTCAGACCCATCCTCCATGTTTTTCTGCCCTTTACTGGATCACTAAGACCCATATGTTGACTTACTCTAATAGTGGAAATCTCATTCCCATTAGAGATTTAGAAATATTTAAACACAGAGAAAATATTGTATATTGGCTGAGAGTTTAAATCTTTAGCTCCCAAATCTTATTTGGGAATGTGTATAAGTCAAAACCCTTGTTACTTGAGGTCAATGGAATGCTGGATCTCCAAGAGTGTGAGAAAGGATGAAAACTAGGAAAAGAGAAAATTTAGAATTTAAGAACTCTTTCTACTATGGGTTTAACCAAAAGTTCCCACTGCAGTCTGAGTTAGTATACTTCCACAGGGATCTGAGCAGGTTAGAGGGCATCAGAGTGGAAGTCTGGTCAAAAGTGAAATAATTAATTTGGTGGTTGAAAGCATAACTCTTAGTAATCTCGCTGGGGAAAGATCCAAGCTAGAGTATGCAGGGAAGGATCCAAGTCTTGAAGGCAAGGAAATGTGCAGCATCTGGGAAACTTTCAAGCTCAGAGGGGCTGGATGTTATTCAGAAGAGGGACCCAGCCCTAGTGGATGGATGGAAGTCCCAGCCCTAGTGGGTGGCTGGAAGTCAGACTAGAAGGCTGGAGTGTATTACTAGGGAACCAGGTGGAGGATCAGTCATAAAACTTCAAAGGAAGGTAGAACCCTGAAGAAAGCTTTGTCAGAGCTGTGCACCTATTGATTCTGGCTCTAGAGTGATCTCCATTAACATGCTAGGTTCATGCCTCAACTACTAAAGAGGACAAATTTCATGACATATTTCCTTACTTGGCTCAGTTACAGAGTGGAGCACAAATTCTTGCCAGTTAGTAGGGATGAAACTGGGTCTGGCAAGAATCAGTATTGATTAGTGTAATCATTATTAGCAGAATATTTTATAGTATCATATACATTAGGAATTTAAGTTGGCTTGTGTTTTAAATTCATGCAGTATATAACCAAATGAACTAAAAAATATATGTTGTGGTTAACCTGGAGATCCTAGAAAATAAATCTTGAGGGATAAACTTTTATTTGTCAACTTTTCATTTAAACCCCAAGAAGGAAGAATGAGGAGAAAAAAGGCAGACTTACTATAGGGCCTTAATTTCTTATCTGAAATCCTTGGTTGGAGTCAGATGCATTGATTTTCAGAAGTTAAGGAGTTTAAAGACATAAAAATGTGTAGCTATATTATTGTAATGTCTACAGTGGACTCTGGGGCAGCATTGTTTACTTAATTAAACAAAAAGAAAGCATGACTAATTTTTAAAGATAAAGAATTAGGTCTTCATGAAGGACTGTGTACTCGTACCTGAATTCCAGAAAACCTCAATCAAATATTCAGTTGTCTGATACAGCTCTCAGAGGCAACAGAGAAACCGTCTTAAAGACTGTATGTAAACAGGTCTCATAGGAATATCAGTTATCTACCTTAGCCTCCTCTATGAACTACCAGGATGTTTTTCTTTGTTGTCTGGCTTGAAGTAACATAAATTTTGCTAGTGGTAAAGAACCCGCCTGCCAGCAAAGGAAATGTAAGAGATGCAGGTTTGATCCCTGGGTGGAGAAGATCCCCTGGAGCACGAAATGGCAACCCACTCCAGCATTCTTGCCTGAAAAATCCCATGGACAGAGGAACCTGGTGGGCTATGATCCAAAGGGTCACAAAGAGTCAGATACAACTGAAGCGACTTGGCAGGCAGGCGGGCAACATAAGTGTATTCCCTCCCAGTTCTGGAAGCTTAAAGGTATGAAATCCAGGAGTCAGCAGGGCTACATTTCCTCTGAAGGATATAGGGAAGAATCCTCCCTTTCCTCTTCTAGTTTCTGGTGGCCCCAGGATTCCTTGCCTTGTGGGAGCAGAACCCCATCTCTATCTCCTTCTCCATATGACGGTCTTCTGTAGTTCTCTCTGGGTCATCTTTTATTCTTCTCATAAGGACACCAATCATTGGATTTAGGACCCACGCCTAATCCAGGATGACTTTATCCTGAGATTCTTAGTTCAATCTGCAAAGCCCTATTTCCAATATGGTCACATTCTGAGTGTCCAGGTGGACATGAATTTTAAGGGAACACTACTCAATGTAAAAGAAAACTCCCCACGATACAGTTGACCCCCTTTACCCATTTGACCTCCTCACTGTTCCCTACCCCTCTGGTAACCACTATTCTCTTATCTGTACCTATGTGTTTGCTTTTGTTTGACTTGGTGCATTCATTTAATTTTTATTTTTAAAATTTCCACATATAGGTGAAATCATAATGTATTTATCTTTCTCTGACTTACTTCACGTAGCATAGTATCCTCAAGGTCCATCTATGTTTTGCAAATGGCAAGATTTCATCTTTTTATGGCTGAATAATATTGCATTGTATGTGTTTGCATGTGTCTGTGTGTGTTTGTGTGTGTGAAAATGCAATATCATCTTTATCCATCTGTCAGTGGATGCTTAAGTTATTTCCACATCTTTGCTATTATAAATAACACCACGATGAATGTAGGGATTCATGCATCTTTTAGATTTTTTTTTTTTGGATAAATACCCAGAAGTAGAATTGCTGGATCATATGTTAGTTCTATTTTTGTTTTTTTTTTTTAGGCTTCTCCATACTATTTTCCATAGTGGCTGCACTACTTTACATTCCCACCAACAGTATATGAGGATTCTCTTTCCTTCACATTCTCTTCAGCACACTTCTTGCTTTTACCTTTTGATAATAGCCATCCTGGGGAATGAAGTGATACATCATTGTGGCTTTGACTTGCATTTCCCTAGTAATTAGCTGAACATTGTTTATGTGCTTGCTGGCCATCTTTATGTCTACTTTAGAAAAAATGTTTATTCAGGTGCTCTTTACATGCTTTTAATTAGGTTGTTTATTTTTATGGTTGTTGAGTTATATGAGTTCTTTATATATTTTGGATATAACTTTTTATCAGACATATGATTTGCAAATATCTTCTCTCATTGGTAAGCTATCTTTTTGCTTTGTTGATGGTTTCCTTCATTGTGCAGAGACTTTTTAGTTTCATGGTAGTCCTGCTTGTTTATTTTTTGCTTTTGTTTCCTTTGTTTGAGGAGACATATCCAGAAAGATATTGCTAATACTAATGTTGAAAATTGTACTGCCTAAGTTTTCTGAAATCACTGCAAATGGTGACTGCAGCCATGAAATTAAAAGATTCTTGCTCCTTGGAAGAAAAGTTACGAGCAACCTAGTTCAGTTCAGTTCAGTCGCTCAGTCATGTCCGACTCTTTGCGACCCCATGAATTGCAGCACACCAGGCCTCCCTGTCCATCACCAACTCCCAGAGTTCACTTAGACTCACACCATTGAGTCAGTGATGCCATCCACCTATTTCATCCTTTGTTGTCCCCTACTCCTGCTGCCCCCAATCCCTCCCAGCATCAGAGTCTTTTCCAATGAGTCAACTCTTCGCATGAGGTAGCCAAAGTACTGGAGTTTCAGCTTTAGCATCATTCCTTCCAAAGAAATCCCAGGGCTGATCTCCTGTAGAAGGGACTGGTTGGATCTCCTTGCAGTCCAAGGGACTCTCAAGAGTCTTCTCCAACACCACAGTTCAAAAGCATCAGTTCTTCAGTGCTCAGCCTTCCTCACAGTCCAACTCTCACATCCATACATGAGCACAGGAAAAACCATAGCTTTGACTAGACGGACCTTAGTTGGCAAAGTAATGTCTCTGCTTTTGAATATACTGTCTAGGTTGGTCATAACTTTTCTTCCAAGGAGTAAGCGTCTTTTAACTGCATGGCTTCAGTCACCATCTGCAGTGATTTTGGAGCCCCCCAAAATAAAGTCTGACACTGTTTCCACTGTTTCCCCATCTATTTCCCATGAAGTGATGGGACCGGATGCCATGATCTTCATTTTCTGAATGGTGAGCTTTAAGCCAACTTTTTCACTCTCCTCTTTCACTTTCATCAAGAGGCTTTTTAGTTCCTCTTCACTTTCTGCCATAAGGGTGGTGTCATCTGCATATCTGAGGTTATTGCTATTTCTCCTGACAATCTTGATTCCAGCTTGTGTTTCTTCCAGTCCAGAGTTTCCCATGATGTACTCTGCATACAAGTTAAATAAGCAGGGTGACAATATAAAGCCTTGACATACTCCTTTTCCTATTTGAAACCAGTCTGTTGTTCCATGTCCAGTTCTAACTGTTGCCTCCTGACCAACCTAGACAGTATACTAAAAAGCAGAGACATGACATTACCAACAAAGGTCCGTCTAGTCAAGGCTATGGTTTTTCCAGTAGTTATGTATGGATGTGAGAGTTGGACTGTGAAGAAAGCTGAGTGCCAAAGAATTGATGATTTTGAACTGCAGTGCTGGAGAAGACTCTTGAGAGTCCCTTGGACTACAAGGAGATCGAACCAGTCCATCCTAAAGGCCATCAATCCTGGATATTCATTGGAAGGACTGATTCTGAAGTTAAAACTCCAATACTTTGGCCACTTGATGCGAAGATGGACTCATTTGAAAAGACCCTGATGCTGGGAAAGATTGAAGGCAGGAGAAGAAGGGGACACCAGAGGATGAGATGGTTGGATGGCATCACTGATGTGAGGGACATGAGTTTGACTAGGCTCTGGGAGTTGGTAATGGATAGGGAAGCCTCGTGTGCTGCATTCCTTGGAGTCAGAAAGAGTTGTACATGACTGAGCTGAACTCAACTGAAGTTTTCCTCTGGGAGTTTTATGGTTTCAGCTCTTACATTTGAATCTGTAATGTATGATGTGTAATAGTGGTCTAGTTTCATTATTTTGTGTGTAACCAGTTTTCTCAACACCGTTCCCTGGACTCACCTCCTAGTACCCTTACTCTCTAGTTAATTCTTTCCAACTACTCTGTCTTCTGGCAGGTTTTCATAGACTCGAAGCAGTCTCATTTTAGTGTCTGTTACTACCTGCTCTTTCTAGTAAAATATGCTCTCCAGGTAATAGTGCAGCTGATTCTTTCACCAGCCTGAATTGTTGCCTAAGTGTCAGTTGCTTGATGAAATCATGTTTACCCACTCTACCTAAAATTGCAGCCCAGATATGAGAATTATGCTATGCTAGATTGCATAGTAATTCTATCTTTAGTTGTTAAGGAACTACCATACTGTTTTCTATATATGTTGCAACATTTCACAATTCCACCAGTAATACACAAGGGTTCAAACTTCTCCCCATTCTTGCCAGTATGTTCTTTCTGGGGTATTATGGTATTTTTAAAAATAATGGTCATTTTAATTGGTGTGAGGCAATATCACATTGTGGTTTTGATTTGTATTTCTCTAATGATTAGTGATGTTGAGCATCTTTTCATATGCTTATTGGCCATTTGTTTATTTTCTTTCAGGTTTCAAGGATTGTGCCCCCCTCTTTTTAAACAGGATGTTTGGAGGCTTTTGTTATTGTTGTCGCTGTTGAGTTGTAGGAGTTCTTTATATATTCTTTATTCAATTCAGTTCAGTCGCTCAGTCATGTCCAGCTCTTTGCAGCTCCATGAATCACAGCATGCCATGCCTCCCTGTCTATTACCAACTCCCGGAGTCCACCCAAACCCATGTCCATTGTGTCAGTGATGCCATCCAGCCATCTCATCCTCTGTCATCCCCTTCTCCTCTGGCCCTCAATCTTTCCCAACATCAGGGTCTTTTTTTTCAAATATAAATGTATTTATTTTAATTGGAGGCTAATTACAGTATTGTATTGGTTTTGCCATACATCAACATGAATCTGCCACAGGTGTACACATGTTCCCCATCCTGAACTCACCTCCCATCTCCCTCCCTGTACCTTCCCTCTGGGTCATCCCAGTGCACCAGCCCCAAGCATCCTGTATCCTGCATCGAACCTGGACTGGCGATTTTATGATATTATACATGTTTCAATGCCATTCAAATGAGTCAGCTCTCCGCATGAGGTGGCCAAAGTATTGGAGTTTTAGCTTCAGCATCAGTCCTTCCAATGCACACCCAGGACTGATCTCCTTAGGATGGACTGATTGAATCTCCTTGCAGTCCAAGGGACTCTCAAGAGTCTTCCCTAATACCACAGTTCAAAAGCGTCAATTCCTCGGCACTCAGCTTTCTTCACAGTCTAACTCTCACATCCATACATAACTACTGGAAAAACCATAGCTTTGACTAGTCAGACCTTTGTTGGCAAAGTAATGTCTCTGCTTTTTAATATGCTGTCTAGGTTGGTCATAACTTTCCTTCCAAGGAGCAAGTGTTTTTTAATTTCATGGCTGAAGTCACCATCTGCAGTGATTTTTGGAGCCCCCCAAAAATAAAGTCTGACACTGTTTCCCCATCTATTTGTCATACTAGATATTTGCGAGTACATTCTCCTATTATATAGGTCACTTTTTGCTCTATTATTTCCTTGATAAACAAAAGTTTTTAAGTTTAATGTAATCCCAAGAGAGTGGAAAGCCATATCTTTGTGAGATATTTTGATTTAAAATTCATAGCCTGAAACTGCAATCACATTTGTACCAACCTAATATGTGAGCTATATCTCTGTGAGATATACGCCCACACTCTTTGAAACATTAGTTATAATAGCATGAGGTAGAAACAACTCAGATGTCTGCTGATGGAAGAATGGGTAAATAAAATGTGTACACACACACACACACCAAAATGTTATTCAACCTTAATTTAAAAAATTCTGACACATGCTATAATAGTGATGAACCTTTAAGACATTAGGCTAAATGAAATAAGCCAGTCACAAAGACAGTGTTTTATGATTCTTATATGAGCTATTCAAAATAGTCAAACTCACAGAAACAAAATAGGAAGATGGTTGCCAGGGACTGTGGTTTGGAGAGGCGAATGGGGAGTCTTTCTATGGGTATAAAGTTTCAATTATGTGAAATGAAAAAGTTCTAGAAATCTCTTGGAAAAGAATGTGAACATACAGAATGCTACTAGACTGCACACTTAAAATAGTTAAATGGTAAATTTTATGTTATATGCTTTTTACAATTCTTTTTTTAATATAAATTTATTTTAATTGGAGGCTAATTACTTTACAGTATTGTATTGGTTTTGCCATACGTACCATTCTTTAAAAAATAACAGCTCAGTTATATTTAATGAATAGTTTTTCAGTGCAAGAATAAAATCCAAAATTGAAGTTAAAAATTACTAAATTCTAAAGACAGGAGGAAACAAGTCAAATTAAGTGAGAGTAGCTATATATCTGGAGAAGGAAATGGCAACCCACTCCAGTGTTCTTGCCTGGAGAATCCCAGGGATGGTGGAGCCTGGTGGGCTGCCATCTATGGGGTCGCACAGAGTCGGACACGACTGAAGCAACCCAGCAGCAGCAGCTATATATCACAGAATTCTGTTTTCACAAATACCTCAAATACCAGTGTTCGTTGTGACTGAAATGCCAAATCAGAATTCGCCATACAAGAGGTTTGTGGGAGGAAATGTTAATGGTAGATAAAAGAGAGGAATTTGGAGCGGTATGTCTGATACCTGAGAAACAAAAAAGGAAGGAAGAATACGATGGGAAGAGTCGGATTACAGCAAATTTTAAGAAACTGTCTGCCAGTCCATTGGAAAGTTACCGATTGGAAACCCATTTGTGAGAGTGAATAGGGAAAAATATCTTTAATGTAAATTCTCTGGAGTATCCAAAGGGTCACCAACAATACTGTGTCTTGCAGTGGGTTCTCTTCCACAAGATCTGTGTAATACACATCAAGAGCCAATTCAAGAATTATATTTTAAAAAGTAAAAATAATAGAGAAGATGAAAGTGTATAAAATTAAGCATATTTGAAAAGGAACCAGTTAATGTTCTAGAAATGAAATATACATATTCAGTACAGTTCAGTCACTCAGTCGTGTCCGACTCTTTGCGACCCCATGAATCGCAGCACGCCAGGCCTCCCTGTCCATCACCAACACCCGGAGTTCACTCAGACTCACGTCCATTGAGTCAGTGATGCCATCCAGCCATCTCATCCTCTGTTGTCCCCTTCTCCTCCTGCCCCCAATCCCTCCCAGCATCAGAGTCTTTTCCAATGAGTCCACTCTTCGCATGAGGTGGCCAAAGTACTGGAGTTTCAGCTTTAGCATCATTCCTTCCAAAGAAATCCCAGGGCTGATCTCCTTCAGAAAGGACTGGTTGGATCTCCTTGCAGTCCAAGGGACTCTCAAGAGTCTTCTCCAACACCACAGTTTAAAAGCATCAATTCTTTGACGCCCAGCATATTAGGTTGGTACAAATGTAATTGTTGTTTCAGACCATGAAAGTTTAAAATAATTTTAAGACAGAATGGGCAGATTATCTGCATTTGTTTACTTCTTAATGGCAACAAAGAAACATGTAAAGGTGATGAAATAATATCTTCAAAGACAGTGTCACTGTAGACACTTTGTGTATTTAAATATATGTATATGCTATCATAGCTTAGATGGTTAAAAAAAAAAAAAATGCCTGCAATTTTTTACCATCTCCTTCAACCAAGAGATCCAGGTTAGATCCCTGGGTCAGGAAGATCCCATGGAGAACGGAATGGCTGCCAACTCCAGTATTCCTGCCTGAAGAATTCCACGTACGAGGGCCCTGGTGAGCTACAGTCCATGTGGTCACAAAGAGTCGAACTCAACTGAGCAACCAACACTTTCACTTTTGATACATTTAAGAGGGTAAATGTCTAGATAAAAATCTGACACACTCTCACTAAAGAGATTTCTAAATGAAAATTTTATTACTTCAAAGCATTTGTGGATAAATGTAACACATATTAAATGTATATATAAGTACATTTTATAGAGGTAAAAATCAAAGTATACCTAAAATTTTGTATAACAGCTAAAAAACCAAGGTGAATATAAAATCTTATACAGCAATCACTTCCTTCATTTTACTAGGGGATAATAGAATTAAGATTTTGAGTATCTTGTTTATGAAGAGGACATATCTAGATGAATTTCAGTCTTTATTAAATGTGTACATTAAAATGAACATGACAACATTAAATGGTACATTCTTGTATTTACACAGTGATACATCTTCAATATATATAGGGCAAAACTGACAAAGCTACAAAGAGAAAATGAGAAACCCGCTTGATTAAAGACTTTAACATAACTTTTTCAGTAATATATTCAAGATGTCAGAATGAGTAAGGTTAGATGGAATGTTTTCCCTGAACTCTGGGTTCAGTTTTGTTTAGCTTAGGGAAGAAGGTCTAAAAAAATTCCTATCAGGCTTTGAATATCATCTTCCAGTTTGGCCAATTTCTGACCGGAGCTTAAAAAGAAAAAATGATAATTTCATATATCCTGTCAGGTTCTAGGGCTTCCCTCATAGCTCAGTTGGTAAAGAATCCGCTTGCAATGCAGGAGACCCTGGTTCAGTTCCTGGTCGGGAAGATCTGCTGGAGAAGGGATAGGCTATGCACTCCAGTATTCTTGGGCTTCCCTTGTGGCTCAGCTGATGAAGAATCCACCTGCAATGCAGGAGACCTGGGTTTGATCCCTGTGTTGGGAAGATCCCCTGGAGAAGGGAAAAGTTACCCACTCCAATATTCTGGCCTGGAGAATTCCATGGACTGTATAGTACATGGGG
This sequence comes from Capra ibex, assembly GCA_006410555.1. Classification (NCBI taxonomy): domain Eukaryota; kingdom Metazoa; phylum Chordata; class Mammalia; order Artiodactyla; family Bovidae; genus Capra; species Capra ibex. The sequence continues at coordinate 6,977,314 of SJYO01035988.1, forward strand.
TTGCAAAGAGTCAAACATGACTTGAGAGACTAGCTGGGACTAACTATATATATTCCTGGTAGTATCAAATGACTCAAGGGACCCAAGAGGTGCCACAAACAAGATGGAAAAGATACTATTCTTGCAGGAATTACAGCCACTCCCCAAAAGATAACCAAAAGAAAGAAAGAGTTAGATAATTCATCTGAGAGCTGACAGCAGGCTGTGAGATCCTGGCTACAAATGAGGTGCAAGCAAGCTTTCTAATCAGGTGTATCTAGCTGGAAGTGGGTGCAAGCCATGCTTCTGTCTAGTCGTGCATTTGGACCCGTAATCTGATGGCTGAGTTGACTGCATATGCAAGAACCAACAACCTGCTTGTCCCAAGCTGGCAGACAGCTAAGCTAAGTTCTCACAATAGGATCCCATTTATTTAGTTAAGCCAATTAATACCTAAGAGTTAGGTGCCACTGGGCTGGGGATTTTGTGATGTTGTACAGTGTACCTCAGCAACTAAACAACACTGTGCTATTTTTATTCCTTTCTCAAAATTTCTGTATGGTGCAGACACGCTGATGGCTTTTAATAGTCTAACTTATACCTATTTAGACTTTGAATCTTGATGGTGGAAACAGTCCAGATTTTTGGGGCTATTTCTGCTATGGACTTACTACAAGGCTTTGTGAATCCCTTGAAGGTTGCTATCTATTGCAGAATTCCAGTATAACTATCCCAGAATTTTTCTGTGACCGCAGAACATTTCTGGGAATTTTAGCAAACCCTGAAACCTCTCTCTATATTATATATGTGTGTGTGTGTGTGTATATATGTAATTAAATGATATATAATATACATGTATGTGTATATATACAAAAGTTTATTGTGATAGGTGAGCTGCATGAAAGAGAATAAAGCTGAAATCTTTATTTGAGTGATAAATAAAATCTTTATTTTATTTATTACCCTCAGCATCTCAGTAATGACAAGAGAAATAGTGAGCTCAAGGATTCAGCAGGCACCTCCTCAACCTATCTTGTCTTATAGGCCATTAGTAGTCAACTTCAGGTCTCATCCCTCATCTCCAAAAAACATTAGTAAATACATAAATTAAAGATTTAAGGAGACAGTTTTGGTGATACAAACAAACTTCATTTAGCACATGGTGAAATGGACAGTCTCAGAGAACTACCAAAGGGGGCAGAAGATAAAAAACTTTCATAGGATGAAGAATAAAAAGCCAGAAAGGGGGAAAAAAAATCTGATGGACTGAGACCACATAGTTAACCTGTGTGATTACATCTAACAGAAGTGGAGTTTTTGGAGTGGTGGGACTAGAACCAGTTAGCACTGGATCTTTTATGGCTGGTTTATGGTTGCTATTTAGACCATGGCTATGAGAAACCCATCTTACTATCTCCTCACATATTCCTTTATCTGTTTAGTAATTCAAAAGCAGATCATTTTCCCCAGCTTAGAGGTTTTTAACCACTTCTTTCTTGACATTTTATCCAGAAATAGTTAATTTGAGAAAAATTAAAGGTAAACTTCTAGAAATGGACATTATGAATGGATTGTGAAACACCTACAGATGTGATGATTTCAGTTACAAATCTGAGTGCTATTTAATATTTTTTTAATATATATATTGGCATCACTTGCCCTTTCTCATATAGGCAAGTTATCTGTAGTTGAAGTTATTATTTGTGAAATCATCCCACTATATGCTTCCTCAGCTGCTGTTCTTCCTTTTAACACTTGTAGCATTTATAATTTGGAGAAGGCGATGGCACCCCACTCCAGTACTCTGGCCTGGAAAATCCCATGGATGGAGGAGCCTGGTAGGCTGCAGTCCATGGGGTCACAAAGAGTTGGACATGACTGAGCGACTTCACTTTCACTTTTCCCTTTCATGCATTGGAGAAGGAAATGGCAACCCACTCCAGTGTTCTTGTCTGGAGAATCCCAGGGACAGGGAAGCCTGGTCGGCTGCCGTCTGTGGGGTTGCACAGAGTTGGACACAACTGAAGTGACTTAGCAGCAGCAGCAGCAGCAGCATTTATAATTAATAATTGTTTCTTTGTTTATATCTCTTAAAGGCTTCCCTAGTAGCTCAGCTGGTAAAGAAACTGCCTGCAATGCAGGAGACCCCAATTCAACTCCTGAGTTGGGAAGATCCACTGGAGAAGGGATACACTACCCATTCCAATATTCTTGGGCTTCCCTGATGGCTCAACTGGTAAAGAATATGCCCTCGAGGCAGGAGACTTGTGGCATTCATCATGGATAATTGTTTATTTGTTTATATCTCTTAGATGGTACTGCTAATACTACTACTAAGAACTAACGTTTTCAACCCATCATTCTTCAGAAATATTTTGTGTTGTTATTAAATTTTCTTAGCTACCAAATGATACTATATATGCCATTATTCACATATTATGAGCATGAAGAAAAGTGAGGAAAGGGAAGTGAGGCAGAAAGTTTAAGTGACATGAAGTAATGCAAATATTAGTTCATACATGGTAAAGCCAAGATTGTAAACCCTGAGAGAGTAGGCCCATGTGTCTCCAGGGTGTTGTCCAGTGTGGTGCTTATGATGCTCAATATTTGGCCATTGAACAAATGAGTGAGTGCAAGTTTAAGAAATACAATTTAGAGGTTTGAACAATATGTTTCTTTGCTTGCTGCTGCTGCTGCTAAGTAGCTTCAGTCGTGTCCAACTCTGTGCAACCCCATAGATGGCAGCCCACCAGGCTCCTCTGTCCCTGGGATTCCCTAAGCAAGAACACGGAGTGGGTCACCATTTCTTCTCCAATGCATGAAAGGGAAAAGTGAAAGTGAAGTCACTCAGTCTTGTCCGACTATTCGCGACCCCGTGGACTGCAGCCTATCAGGTTCCTCCGCCCATGGGATTTTCCAGGCAAAGAGTACTGGAGTAGGTTGCAATTTCCTTCTCCCATTTCTTTGCTTCAGTCAGTTTAGTTCAGTCGCTCATTCGTGTCCTACTCTTTGTGACCCATGAATCGCAGCACGCCAGGCCTCCCTATCGATCACCAACTCCCAGACTTCACTCAAACTACTGTCCATCGAGTCAGTGATGCCAACCAGCCATCTCATCCTCTGTTGTCCCCTTCTCCTCCTGCCCCCAATCCCTCCCAGCATCAGGGTCTTTTCCAGTGAGTCAACTCTTCGGATGAGGTGGCCAAAGTATTGGAGTTTCAGCTTTAGCATCAGTCCTGCCAGTGAACACACAGGACTGATCTCCTTTAGAATGGACTGGTTGGATCTCCTTGCAGTCCAAGGAACTCTCAAGGATCTTCTCCAACACCACAGTTCAGTTCAGTTCAGTTCAGTCGCTCAGTTGTGTCTGACTCTCTGCGACCCCATGAATCGCAGCATGCCAGGCCTCCCTGCCCATCACCAACTCCCTGAGTTCACTCAGGCTCGCATCCATTGAGTCAGTGATGCCATCCAGCCATCTCATCCTCGGTCGTCCCCTTCTCCTCCTGCCCCCAATCCCTCCCAGCATCAAAGTCTTTTCCAATGAGTCAACTCTTCTCATGAGGTGGCCAAAGTACTGGAGTTTCAACTTTAGCATCATTCCTTCCAAAGAACACCCAGGACTGATCTCCTTCAGAATGGACTGGTTGGATCTCCTTGCAGTCCAAGGGACTCTCAAGAGTCTTCTCCAACACCACAGTTCAAAAGCATCAGTTCTTCAGGACTCAGCCTTCTTCACAGTCCAACTCTCACATCCATACATGACTACTGGAAAAACCATAGCCTTGACTAGACAGACCTCTGTTGGCAAAGTAATGTCTCTGCTTTTGAATGTGCAATCTAGGTTGGTCATAACTTTCTTTCCAAGGAGTGAGCCTCTTTTAATTTCATGGCTGCAGTCACCATCTGCAGTAATTTTGGAGCCCAAAAAAATAAAGTCTGACACTGTTTCCACTGTCTCCCCATCTATTTCCCATGAAGTGATGGGACCAGATGCCATGATCTTTGTTTTCTGAATGTTGAGCTTTAAGCCAACTTTTTCACTCTCCTCTTTCACTTTCATCAAGAGTCTTTTTTGTTCCTCTTCACTTTCTGCCATAAGGGTGGTATCGTCTGCATATCTGAGGTTATTGATATTTCTCCTGGCAATCTTGATTCCAGCTTGTGTTTCTTCCATCCCAGCGTTTCTCATGATGTACTCTGCATAGAAGTTAAATAAGCAGGGTGACAATATACAGCCTTGACATACTCCTTTTCCTATTTGGAACCAGTCTGTTGTTCCATGTCCAGTTCTAAGTGTTGCTTCCTGAACTGCATACAGGCTTCTCAAGAGGCAGGTCAGGTGGTCTGGTATTCCCATCTCTTGAAGAATTTTCCACAGTTTCTTGTGATCCACACAGTCAAAGGCTTTGCCATAATCAATAAAGCAGAAATAGATATTTTTTCTGGAACTCTCTTGCTTATCCCATGATCCAGCGGATGTTGGCAATTTGATCTCTGGTTCCTCTGCCTTTTCTAAAACCAGCTTGAACATCTGGAATTTCACAGTTCATGTGTTGCTGAAGCTTGGCTTGGAGAATTTTGAGCATTACTTTACTAGTCTGATAATGATGGAATATCTGGAAAATGATAATTTGATAAGGTTTCTGATTACTCTGACTTTTTAGTCAAGTCGTGTCCATGAAGACACAATAAGTTCATTGCACCATATTGAGTCTTCCCTTTATGATCTCTTCAGATGAATGCATACCATAATATATCTGGTTTGACCTCACAGATAAAAAGAGTAAAGTTAGATTCATCGGCTGTCACATGTACTGAGAATATAACACTGAGGATGCCTGTACCCAATTAATAGATAAACTCATTGAGTATGCTGAAAGAAATACAGTTCATTTGCCTTTGAAGAAGAGTGAACATCAAGTTTTGTGTAAACAAAGAAGTAAAATGGATAATATTATGAGGTCATTTCAAACATTTTCACTTGAGAGAAACCAAAGAAGAAAGAGAAACAGCTCAACCGTTTGTAGTAATAGGGAAATAGGGAAAATAGTAATGAAAATGACTATGGGGAATAGAAACAGTGATAAAGGGGGTCTTTTAATATTCTTCAAACATTTTAAGTATGCAATTTTTACACTTTTCTATGAAAAGTATACAATAATTTGGAATACACTGATTCTGCATCTGTAGTTTTTCTTTCAACAAAACAAGCAGTATTTTATTATAGGAGTATGTATTTTGATCTCTTAGGTAAACATTTGGCACTAAATGAGATTAAAAATTCTTTATGAGTCTCATATATTTTATGTCATCATTTTAACATCAAATCTACCAAAGGAGTGAAATAAAACAATATATATTTATTCCTAATCCTGTGGCAAAACAACTCATCCTAGTTCTAAAAAGCATAACCAAACCAAAACAAAACAAAACAAAATACACCTAATTGATATTAATGATGATGATGATGTTTAGTCACTAAATTGTGTCTGACTCTTTTGCGACCCTATAGACTGTAGTCCACCAGGTTCCTCTGTGCATTGAATTTTCCTAGCAGGGATACTGGAGTGGGTTGCCATTTCCTTCTCCAGGGGATCCTCCCAACCCAAGGATCAGACCTACGTCTCTTGCATTGGCAGACAGATTCTTTACTACTGTACTACCTAGGAAGCCCAGTGATAATATACCTCTCAATGTGTATATAGTTTCCTCGTAACAAAAACATGCTCAGTGCTGTTTGCTGAAAGAGAAGAGGGAGAAGAGGAAGGTGTGGAAGATGTGCAAATGTGATTTTTTTAAAGTAAACATTCTGAAATTGCATTCTTCTTTTAAAATGTGAAGCAGTTTTACAGAGTAACACTATTTTAACTTAAGATGTTTATTCTGAGTATTGGCTATTGCATATAAAGTATATCATTCTTGGTAGTTTTATATAATAACTGATGTGAATAATCAAATGTGAGGTAAATCACATAGCTTTTGGTATATTTTCTTCATTAATGAAGATTGCATTCAACTTGTCCTCACAGATCTTCAAAAATGAAGCATTTTGAAAAGAGGTCTCTTAAATCCACTGATAGAACTTATTCAAATTCCATTATTCCTAAGTCAAGAAGATGAAAGGCATCTCACAGGAGAGATCTCCATAGGTGAATTAAGAGCAGTTTGACAGTCTGCACACGTGCAGAGACATTAAGCTGTTAAGTGGCCACATGTGTATACATGTGTTTAGTGTTAAGACTGTAAAGCAAACATTAGCAATCAGGAACATCAAATTGATTTTGGAGCATAAGTCTTTCAAGACCCCACAAAATCTGGACAACAGCTTGAGAAAGATTCAGACGAGTTCTTACACTGTATGCCTCATTCTCAATTATAGGAGATTGTGCTCATATGCTAAATGTGCCCAGAGACTACCTAAAAATCCATCCCTACCTTTGATAGAACCAAGACGTGAAAATGTAAAAATCTGTGTGTCATCTCTGATCTCCATCCTACTTTGCCAGAAGGCAGCAACCAGTAAGCTGTATCAAACCCTACCAGCTCTGCTGACACACTTAGAAATGTTAGTCCATAATATGCTATTATGCATTACTTTATGTGCAGACTCTCATTATCATAGTCATATGAGACATTCACACATATGCACACAGCATGTTCCCACCGGGTGTAGTTGGTCATCTTTGGCAACTTAGGGATAACAGTGCTGTTTTGTTTTGTTGTTATGGTTTCAGACACATCTTTCCAAACTTGTCATTTATGCATAAATGAAATCTTGCATAATTGTGATTATCCAAATACTTTATAACAAAATACTATTTTAGTTGATGAAATAAAACAGTGGTCTTTTGATAATCAATGAAATCTTTTATTCAAACAATCCACACAGAAATAAAGCAGGGAGAAAAAAAATTATCTTGTGGCTAAAGGGTGTGACGTGAAGAAGGCAGGCACTTCACCATCTTTGATGGCTGTTTAATTTTTATGGCCACCCTTGAGAAATCTTTCAAATACTTGAAGTCTCTGTACAACATTCTGAATATTATTGATGTCCAGAATGAAAGAAGAAACAGAATTTCTCTCTGTGTTAGACTGACTTTCAAACATCAACTTAGGTCATTACTGTAATGACACAATACTTGACAAAGGTTACTTGATCACATTCAGGCACAAGGAATCTCTCCCTAGGATTAACTAACACTCGGCTTCTGTGTAACACCTATATTGGAGTGGCTATTTGCAATTTTTTTTTTAGCAAATAGACATTGAACTAGTCATTATAAATTATGACCATGAGGCAGTACTCAGCCTCTGTAGTTGAGAATGAGCTGAATCTTAGCTTGGGGACAACTGGCCCACAGACTAAAATCAGAAAGTGACATCACTAAGGAAGAGACCCAGGGCATTGTTACTAACAGAGAGCAACATTTGGCTTTCAGCCTTTACTCTGTAAATGGGGCCGTGAAGGCTACTGTGGACACTGAGAATTTGAATTCTAGCTCTGGTCCTTGGATTATCATATGATATGCCATCCTTCAAAGCAGAGACATACCTGATCCTAGACTTTTAAGAGAGCAAACCTATCTGCTTCAGACCCATCTTGTCCCAGCCATCTGAGTTCCTCTTTTCTAGCCATATGGACCAAAATTCATAAAGAAAAATCCTCTCAATTTCATTTTGCAAATGAAAATGTGTTTATTAAATGCATTCCTAGTGAAACAATGTATTATACTTGCCCAATGTATGACCTGGAACAAGGCTGTATTTCTCCCTTAGGTTTAAAGAGCTGCTCTCTTTTTCTTCTGCTTTGAGCTGCATTATTGGTAGACTCAAAGATCTTCTGACTTGTTACATATATTCCTACATACTAGTGTTCTATGTTTGGGAATATAGTTGGATGGTGAATACTGACATCTCTTATGGGGAATCTCACTGCCATGCAGTTCAGTTAGTCCAATGACATGACATGTCTGGTGAATCTAGTTTATATTAACCAAGCTGTAATTTAAAAATATATATATTGAACCTGCTGTCATTGCTTCTAAGAATGCTGGATTGTCATTTATCAGGAACTTGTCATTTATCAGGCTAAAGCACAATGCCAATGATAGGCTACGCTTTACTACTGGTTAATAGTGAAGTCAAATCTGGCCTCTGTACCCTGACACCAATTTAAATCTCAGAGACAGAGTTTTGGGTGAGGTAGGAGAGAATAGCTTTACTGCCTTGTCAGGCAAAGGAGGTCATAGAGGGCTGCCGCTGCTGCTGCTAAGTCACTTCAGTCGTGTCCAACTCTGTGTGACCCCATAGATGGCAGCCCACAGGCTCTGCCGTCTCTGGGATTCTCCAGGCAAGACACTGGAGTGGGTTGCCATTTCCTTCTCCAATGCATGAAAGTGAAAGTGAAGTCGTTCAGTCATGTCCGACTGTTAGCGACCCCATGGACTGCAGCCAACCAGGCTCCTCCATCCGTGGGATTTTCCAGGCAAGAGTACTGGAGTGGGTTGTCATTGTCTTCTTCCACAGAGGGCTAATGCCCTCAAAAATTGTTGTGTCTCCACCTGGAAGGGGTAATGAGGAGTGAATGGTCAGCTTGTGGGCATTCTTCTGATTGATTGGTGGTGAGGTAGATGGGAATCAGCATTATCAACCTTCTGGTTCCAACTGGTCTGGGGTCTGCATGCTTATGGACTGCATACCATTAACCTCACTCACATAATAGGGGTTTCAGTATCTGCAAAACAGCTCAGAAATTTTGATATGTATACCCCTTGAGGGGGGAATAATGACCCTGCCCAAGGCAGCACTATTGTTCCTTCACCGATACTCTCTCATCTCTGCATCCCGTCTCTGCAAATTGGCAACTGTTTTATTCTGCCTATGGAATATAGGGAAACTCATGGAGGCTGAATGAAACCTATTTCCTAGAATCAAGAAAGGGGGGCAGAGAAAGAATTTTGTGCCCAGATTCTGCTCAATTTCAACACTTCGGATATTGGTTAGCACCAGACCTGGGGAAAAGATAACTTCAGTTCAGTTGCTCAGTCATGTCCGACTCTTTGCAACCACAGGGACTGCAGCATGTCAGGCTTCCCTGTCCATCACCAATGCCCAGAGCTTACTCAAACTCATGTCCATAGAGTCAGTGATGCCATCCAACCATATCATCCTCTGTCAACCCCTTCTTCTCCCGCCTTCAATCTTTCTTAGCACCAGGGTCTTTTTCCAGTGAGTCAGTCCTTTGCATCAGGTGGCCAACGTATTGGAGTTTCAGCATCAGCATTAGTCTGTCCAATGAATATTCAGGACTGATCTCCTTTAGGATAAACTGGTTGGATTTCCTTATAGTCCAAGGGACTCTCAAGGGTATTCTCCAACACCATGGTTCAAAAGCATCAGTTCTTCAGTGCTCAGTTTTCTTTATAGTCTCTCACATCCACACATGACTACTGGACAAACCATAGCTTTGACTAGATGGATATTCGTTGGCAAAGTAATGTCTCTGCTTTTTAATATGCTGTCTAGGTTGTTCATAACTTTTCTTTCAAGGAGCAAGTGTACTTTAATTTCATGGCTGCAGTCACCATCTGCAGTGATTTTGGAGCCCCCAAAAAAGTCTCTCACTGTTTCCATTGTTTCCCCATCTATTTGGCATGAAGTGATGGGACCAGATGCCATGATCTTAGTTTTCTGAATGTTGAGTTTTTAAGCCAACTTTTTAACTCTCCTCTTTCATCAGGAGGCTCTTTAATTCTTTTTCACTTTCTGCCACAAAGGTGTTGTCATCTACATATCTGAGGTTATTGATATTTCTCCCATCTATCTTGATTCCAGCTTGTGTCTCATCCCAGCCCAGCATTTCTCATGATGTACTCTGCATATAAGTTAAATAATCAGGGTGACAATATACTGCCTTGACATACTCCTTTCCTGATTTGGAACCAGTCTGTTATACCATGTCCAGTTCTAACTGGACATAACTGCAACCACATTTCTCAGGAGGTGTTCCCATCTCTTGAAGAATTTTCCACGGTTTGTTGTGATCCACACAGTCAAAGGCTTTGGCATAGTCAATAAAGCAGAAGTAGATGTTTTTCTGGAACTTTCTTACTTTTTCAATGATCTAACGGATGTTGACAATTTGATCTCTGGTTCCTTTGTCTGCTCTAAATCCAGCTTGAAAATCTGGAAGTTCACGGTTCATGTACTGTTGCTTGGAGAATTTTGAGAATTACTTTGCTAGCCTGTGAGATGAGTGCAATTGTGTGATAGTTTGGGCATTCTTTGGTGTTGCCTTTCTTTGGGATTGGAATGAAAACAAACGTTTCCAGTCCTGTCGCCATTGCTGAGTTTCCCAAATTTGCTGGCATATTGAGTGCAGCACTTTCACACCATCATCTTTTAGGATTTGAAATGGCTCAACTGTAATTCCATCACCTCCACTAGCTTTGTTCATAGTGATGCTTCCTAAGGCCCACTTGACTTCTCATTCCTGGATGTCTGACTCTAGGTGAGTGATCACACCATTGTGATAATCTGGGTTGTGAAGATCTTTTTTGTATAGTTCTTCTGTGTATTCTTGTCACCTCTTCTTAATATCTTCTGCTTCTGTTAGGTCTGTACCATTTCTGTCCATTATTGAGCCCATCTTTGCATGACATGTTCCCTTGGTATCTCTAATTTTCTTGAAGAGATCTCTCGTCTTTCCCATTCTATTGTTTTCCTCTATTTCTTTGCCCTGATCACTGAGAAAGGCTTTCTTATCTCTCCTTGCTCTTCTTTGGAAACTCTGCATTCAAATGGGTATATCTTTGCTTTTCTCCTTTGCCTTATGTGTCTTGTCTTTTCTTAGCTATTTGTTAGGCCTCCTCAGGTAACCATTTTGACTTTTTGCATTTCTTTTTCTTGGAGATGATCTTGATCCCTGTCTCCTGTACAGTGTCACAAACCACTGCCCATAGTTCATCAGGCACTCTATCAGATCTAGTCCCTTAAATCTATTTCTCACTTCCACTGTAAAATCATAAGGGATTTGATTTAGGTTATACTTGAATGGTCTAGTGGCTTTCCCTACTTTCTTCTGTTTACATCTGAATTTGGCAATAAGCAATTCATGGTCTGAGCCACAGTCAGCTCCTGGTCTTGTTTTTGCTGACTCTTTAGAGCTCCATCTTTGGCTGCAAAGAATGTCATCAGTCTGATTTTGGTATTGACCATCTGGTGATGTCCATGTGTAGAGTCTTCTCTTGTATTGTTGGAAGAGGGTGTTTTCTATGACCAGTGTGTTCTCTTGGCAAAACTCTGGTAGCCTTTGCCCTGCTAACAGGTCAAAGGAAGACCTGTTAGGGGAAGAGATAAAGAGGCGGGGGGGGGAAACTACCAGGATTCAAAATGAAGTACACATTTAATTGGCCCAGTGGTGTCATAATGAAGAAGAGACACCTGGAAGGCAAGGTGAGAACAAGGATAGATAGTATTGACCCCTTAAAATATTCTGAAAAGCTGGAATTCTACCTTCTTTATTTGTGGAGTGTGATGCATGCAGAATGGACCTAGTTAGATTTTTATCTAGATTCTGTCTCTCTACACAGAGGTTCCAGGAGAGATCAGGCTAACTTTATCTGGGTAGCCATAGAAAAGAAGATATGTTCACTTTCTTTTTTTTTTTTTCAAATTTGAATGATGCATATTTCTTTTGTAAAATGATCAATTTAGTCTGATTTTAACATGCATATTTTCCTTCTCAACCATGTGATAGTTTCCTAGGGTTTGGATTCTCAGCAAAGTGCCTAGAAATCAGTGTCACTGTGCTCAGGACCAAGCACAGCTGTGCATGTGATGTGTGGTCACAAATGTTTCCCAACTGCTAACATGTAACCTGGATCCAGGGATCCAAAGAAGCTGTTGTTCGAGTCAACTGTGAGGGTGACCTTGTTATATAACTGAGAGAAACAAAATGGGTGATTATTATTGTATTCATGTTTTAAGATCTGGACTGCGTGTTGTTTCTGTGGTTGTCTAATGGGAGCTCATTTCCTCATGTGTTCTGCCACTTTGCATCCTTGAAATTGGGTCTGCAGGACTTCTTTGAAGGTAATAGTGACTGTGGCTTTCTTGAGAGAGCCCTGGGAGTAGAAACTGTGATGGTTTTAAACTAAATTATCAGCTTGAAATGTCTAAGGAAATACAAAATTCAGCTGTAAATATGTATGACTGCCATCTTATGGGGACAAATTCTCAAAGCGAGATTTTTTGTTTTCTTCCATCTAATTCTATGGCAAAGTCTAAAATAAACAATTTCCCTTGCAGTGTTTTTGGTGAGAGTCAGGCTTTATTTCTAGTTTACCCTGCACGCTAAGGAAGTTAATGTGGGAATCTCCTCTTGTGTTCCCAAATTTTGGCAAGCCCTAAACTTCTTTTTCTTTCTGTCCCCTGTGCTCTACAAAGACAGCTTGCCAGAGTTCAGCAAATCCTGCAAAGGAAAGCCACCTTTAATACTCTTTCCATTACTCACTCACATTTCTTTTTGCTTCTTAGTATTCTTTGCCAGGCAGCACTAGTGTTAAAGAACATACCTGTCAATGCAGATATAAGAGATGTGGGTTCGATCCCTGGGTTAGGAAGATCCCCTGGAGGAAGGCACAGCAACCCACTCCAGTATTTTTGCCTAGAGAATCCCCATGGACAGAGGAGCCTCATGGGCTGCAGTCCACAGTGTCGCAAAGAGTCGGACACAACTGAAGCAATTCAGCACAGCACACATTCTTTGCCAGATTGCCAATTTGCTTTGAAAGACTTTATACATTTTTCATTATATTTAAATTCTTTTCATCAGAGGTGTATTCACTAAGCCAAAACTAAAGACATGGCTACCACTACTGCTAATCATACTAACTTTTGAGATACTGCTAGATGGAGGAGCTTGATGGGCTACAGTCCACGGGGTCGCAAAGAGTCAGACACGACTGAGCGACTTCACTTTCACTTTCACTTTCTGTATCTAAAATATCCATTACACTTAAATACCATCTCACGTGCTAAGAAACAAGTGCTTCTTCTGAACAGATAAAAGGATTGAATGCATCTTCTGTCTTTACAATATGAATATTGGCAGAGGGAAATGAGCTCAGGAGACAAGTTGAAAGGAGTTGAGAATGTCAGTAAGAAGAAATCAGTAAGTTCAAAAAATGATGCCAAATCCCCCAATGTGAAAATCCTTCTAAAACCTCAAATATTACTATCCCACCCTCTGACCACAGCAGTCCGTTTCCCTTGCTCTAATTCTATCCTTATTCTAATGTCATCAATAATCAGTCTCCCCTCTGTCTTTAGTTGTTCACTTTATTTTCTGTCCAGCCTATGCCACCTCTTCTTGCACTTTCCTCCTGCCAACACCTTCAAGTTCCTAACCCCTTACTAGCCCCACCATGACCACATGTGTACTTCCACACTTAGTAGTGAAATATCAACCCAGAATGCAGAATATACTATGGCCAATGGATTTGTCCCATCCTGAACTCATTCCAGATTTCAGTTGAATTTTCAAAAATGCATAAGCTGCTTTCTGTTGCCATTCTGAAGACAACATCTTCTCAGATGTTTCACATGTATTTACATTTTTATCAGGTTTCTTAAACCCTCTTCCCTAATACCTACACTTTCATTTCTGCAAACCATCTTCGTCCTACTATGTATAGGAAATGTGTGTCTTTATTTGGATGAAAATCAAATTTCTACTCTTTTTTCCCCGATTTATGTATGTTTGCTTCCTTCATCCTTAATGCTTTATCTCAGTAAAAGTGATTCTTATCCTTCACCACAAGGATTAACCCTTCCCTGGTAGCTCTGGTTTTCACTTTTTCCTACTTCCTCATATTTTCTTGTACCTCTTTCATCTGGTATTCTATAGTGGCTAAGAATGCTTTGGTTATTTTGCTCTCTTAAGCTATTTATCCTCTAGAGTAAGTATATACTCCTAAGTGTTCATACCTTGCTGAAGATCTAAACCTAACATCATTATAATTTTATAATAAACATTATAAAATTTTGAATGGCTGACGGAATTATGTAGAACCATTTGTTACTTGTTGGTACACACAAATCGTGCTCCATTACCTATTTTATAAAAATTTTAATTAAGTTATGCACATCTCATTTTACAGTTTGCCTGTGTTACAATGTGGTCAACAAAAATAAATACCATGACACATTTGCTCTCAATTTCTCAACTTCATCTGATTCTAGAAAATTCCAAATATATAACCTTGAAAAATTTGTATGTTTTTAGTTTTTCCAGATCTCTGCCAATTTTATTCTCCATTCACAAGCTCAACCTTGCATCCCTCTAATTGTGTCTTATGAATTTTTACCCAGTAAAGGGATTGGATGTTGGGACCAAAGCTTTCTGTGTCTAACTAGTTTAGGGAAGTGGGATTCTTCAGTGTACTTCACTGATGATGGAAAACAAATCATCTTTTAATAAAGCGCACTTATGATTTCCATTTGCAATTCTTTTACTCTTTAGGCACCAGCTGTGTCTTCTTTGGAGGAGCTCCTCTTTAAACTTGGGGCCTTTAATTATGGTTAGCTTAAGAGAAGAGCTTGATAATTCAGTGGAAGCATAAAAACATATATCAGGTTATGAGAAGAAACATAAGTCCTCAGCACTGCTGTTGATATTTGGAGGGATAAAACTGTTAATGAGGTGGTTATTTGAGGAGGTATTTTAATCATAAGAACAGAATGACTTTAGCAAACTGTAAAACTAGGGAGTCCTAGATAAGGACTCTTGTGTGAAAACAAGGATATGGAAGATGCAAACTAGTGAGCTGAAATACCATAGAAACTTAAGCAAGGTGTTGAGAGCTTAAAAGCAAGACTAATCTTCTCTGAAATACAGAAGGAGATAACTAGGTCTTTTCTTTGAATATTAGCCTATCAAAGGCCAATGGGATAAAGAGGAAAAATGATGATAATCAAGGGATCATACCTTTAAAAGAGGAAGTATTATTATCTTTTTAATTTTTTTTGCCCTCTACCAATTCTTCATATGTCTGATACCCATTTCCTTAGATGGTAAAATAATGTTGTATTTTTGAATTTTAGGAAGCACTGAGAATTAAAAAAGCCAGAGGATATAGATTTTTCTTCTGTTTCTGTCTAATTTACTTATGGCAGGAATTGTAAAAACATCAAACTCTCTTTCTATAGCTTGTGTGTGTGTGTGTGTGTGTGTGTGTGTGTGTGTGTGTATTTGGTGGCCAATATGCGGTAAAATTATAAACTGCATTGTTTTAAACAAAGATGTTGCTATATGATGTTTAGCTGGAAAAAGAGTAGTCCTCAGGTTGCAGAGTCAGCCTTGATTAGATTCTATTTAGTTTTAACTATTTAGGAAATGAGGTTGCTTCATTAAAACCTAATCTGATTTCTCAGTGTTGTCTTCAGTGATGACATTGGTGGCTCAGATGATAAAGAGTCTACTTGTGATGTGGGAGACCCGGGTTAGAGTCTGCCTGCGATGTGGGAGACCTGGGTTAGAGTCTGCCTGCGATGTGGGAGACCCAGATTCAGTCCTTGGGTTGGGAAGATCCCCTGGAGAAGGAAATGGCAACCCACTCCAGTATTCTTGCCTTAGAATCACATGAGCAGAGGAGCCTGGTGAGCTATAGTCCATTGGGTCACAAAAGAGTCAGACACGACTAAGTAACTAACACACACTTTCTTGACTGAAGTTTCTGTGTATCCAACAGATGTGATATTTGGGTCTCTATTTGCCCTTGATTCTCATACCTATGTCATCTATTGGGAAATCTGAGTAAAGATAAGGAGTTGGGGCTAAATGTAGATGTTTCTGGGCTTCCTTAAGTAAAAGCTACCTGAATATCACTTGATAGTACCCCAGGAATATTTCTAAAATCTACTTTTGTGCATTCAATAACCAGGAGTAGAACTTTCTCTTTCAACAATAGGCAATGACCAAGATGGTCTTAAAGCTTCCTTCAACTAGACTGAACTTTAAACAGACTTCTTCTAACTCTAGGCCCTGATTTGCCTTTACCTTAGAAAACATATAACTGTAAATTATTTCTGTATCCTTTTGAGATATATATCTTTCAAAAAGCATCTTGCCAGTTTTACAATCCGGAAATATCTTACTTGCCTGGAGTCACGATTTTCCTGGTAGTCCAGTGGTTAAGATGCCCTGTTCCCAATTTAGGGTGTCTGGGTTCAATCCCTGGTCAGGGAACATGCCACAACTCAGAGTTCATATGCCATAACGAAAAAGATCCTGCATGTTGCAAGAAAGGTCAAAGATTCCTCTTGCCACAACTAAGACCTGGCACAGCCAAATAAATACAAATTTTGTTTAAAAAAAGAGCCAAGGAGCCATCCCACTCAAATGTAATCACCGAGGAAGATAGAATTCCTGTATCTCAGTCTGTGATAGAACTCCAATATCTCAGTTTCTTCATGAGTTCAGGAATCTTAACTTTGATGGATGCCAATTAGCAAACATGATCTAATCACAAATCAAGAAACTTGTGTGGGATGTTGGAAAACAAAAGAGTTGAAGGTATTTCTGAATGAAAGGTCTTGTTCTACTGGGAAAGAATAGGTATCATGTTGGCTTTGAAAACATTTTATTTAAATTTGAGTGGTAGACAGAGATTGTTAGGACACAGCTTCAGGACAAAGATCAGAAACTGCTTCCATCTTTTGTTGTGCTCTGAATAATTGTATTTTTCTATGCAGTGAAGTAAATATTCTGAATTTAAAGATAAGAGAGTCTTTTTTAAACCAAATTAATTTAATAATATAAACATTCTACCTTCTGACAGCCTATATGTTACATGATATCTTGAATTCCTATGAATTAATACAATATTTTATGGTAAATTATGTGTACTATTCTGTGATGGATGGAGTGCATGTATTTTTGAGAAAGAGTTCTTCAGAGAAGAGATGAAAGATTGGTAAATCCCAGTTGGCTAGCTTTCCACAAAGAGAACGTTTGTTCTTCACAAACGTTCTTAGAACATTACTAAGGGGACTTTGAGGATTTTTTGAGCAGTATTATTTTTTCTCCTGATGTCCAGTTTTGTTTTGCTAGCCAATCTGGCCTGACTCACACACGATCTGCATGGGTCAGTGCTTCTCAGAAGAGAAGGCCAGACTTCCTTGGTGGTCTTTAGCAGATCCGTGATGTTTGCTATGGTGATCTGTAGCAGGACCTACAACCCCAGCTGTAGCTGCTAAACAGAGTTTAAGTAAACCTTCTTTTTAGGTGATGAACTCAATTTACTATGAACTTTGAATCCTTAGCTGATTACTATCCATACACACTCTTACTTGATTCTGACAGAAATCATTTTTTATTACCAGTTTCATCCTTTTCTCAATATTCTACTTGTTGTCATTTTTCTAATATTACCTTAGAACTCTGATTAGAATTCTGGAGGTCACAGACCTCCATTGGGAGTGCTTCCTCTTACACTCTGCACAGGAGCAGGATAACATTGGAATATGGGTCTGTAGCCTGAAGATCTTTGCTGATGAACCCAACAGATATGGGAATTTTCCAGCTTTATATTTCATAATTAATGCCTACTGATGGAAGACTCTAATCAATTTATCTTAAATAGTAATGTATAAATATATGTCAAAAGAAAAATATAAAACCAAAAATGCAAAAAGAGATTCTCTGATTTTGCTCATACCTATATATACTTTTACTAGCATTCTGTCATCTTAACTTCCCTCTTTAACCAGCTTAATTTACACAGAACACAGTCTCAGTAGTAATATACACTTTACCTATCTGTTGTTTTTTTATTGCATGTCTACACACAACCCTGGTTCTCAATGATCCTAAGGATGCATTTTCTCTGTACCTGCAATGGGACACATGCAGAGAGGTACATCAGCAGAGGCAAGTTCTGTTATTTGCAGATGACCACTCACTTCATAAAACACTCATGATTTGTACCATGTTGCTCAAATCCAATCAGCTCACTCAGTCTCTGGAAAAAATCTGTCAACACTATAACTGTGTTTGTTCTTACTACTCTTGCTCTCCTCCCTCTGATTGTTCGATGACTATTGCTAATTTATAGAAAGGTACAAACAAGCCAGGCTTCAGCATACGTGAACCGTGAAATTCCAGATGTTCAAGCTGGTTTTAGAAAAGGCAGAGGAACCAGAGATCAAATTGCCAACATCCGCTGGATCATCGAAAAAGCAAGAGAGTTCCAGAAAAATATTTATTTCTGCTTTATTGACTATGCCAAAGCCTTAGACTGTGTGGATCACAATAAACTGGAAAATACTGGAAGAGATGGGAATACCAGATCACCTGACCTGCCTCTTGAGAAATCTATATGCAGGTCAGGAGGCAACAGTTAGAACTGGACATGGAACAGCAGACTGGTTCCAAATAGGAAAAGGAGTACGTCAAGGCTGTATATTGTTACCCTGCTTATTTAACTTCTATGCAGAGTANCCCTGCTTGTTTAACTTCTATGCAGAGTACATCATGAGAAACGCTGGGCTGGAAGAAACACAAGCTGGAATCAAGATTGCTAGGAGAAATGTCAGTAACCTCAGATATGTAGATGACACCACCCTTATGGCAGAAAGTGAAAAGGAACTTAAAAGCCTCTTGATGAAAGTGAAAGTGGAGAGTGAAAAAGTTGTCTTAAAGCTCAACATTCAGAAAATGAAGATCATGGCATCCGGTCCCATCACTTCATGGGAAATAGATGGGGAAACAGTGGAAACAGTGTCAGACTTTATTTTTTTGGGCTCCAAAATCATTGCAGATGGTGACTGCAGCCATGAAATTAAAAGACGCTTACTCCTTGGAAGAAAAGTTATGACCAACCTAGACAGCATATTCAAAAGCAGAGACATTACTTTGCCAACAGAGGTCCGTCTAGTCAAGGCTATGGTGTTTCCAGTGGTCATGTATGGATGTGAGAGTTGGACTGTGAAGAAAGCTGAGCACTGAAGAATTGATGCTTTTGAAGTGTGGTGTTGGAGAAGACTCTTGAGAGTCCCTTGGACTGCAAGGAGATCCAACCAGTCCATTCTGAAGGAGATCAGCCCTGGGATTTCTTTGGAGGGAATGATGCTAAAGCTGAAACTCCAGTACTTTGGCCACCTCATGCGAAGAGTTGACTCATTGGAAAAGACTCTGATCCTGGGAGGGATTGGGGGCAGGAGGAGAAGGGGACGAACGAGGATGAGATGGCTGGATGGCATCACCGACTCGATGGACATGAGTTTGAGTGAACTCCGGGAGTTGGTGATGGACAGGGAGGCCTGGCCTGCTGAGATTCATGGGATCGCAAAGAGTCAGACACGACTGAGCAACTGAACTGAACCGAACAAACAAATGCTAGAAGATACTTCTTAGTACCACACGTAGAAACATAGCCTTGCTACCCCATATGTGCTGTGCTTACTAGCAGCTTGGGCATCACCTGGAAATGTGTTAGAAACGTGAACCTACTGAACATAGATATACATTTAACAAGTTTCCTGTTTGTGTGCATTGAAGTGAAGAAAACACAGATTGTTTCTTTCTGTCCTTTGAAAAGCAGTTTCTTTGCCTGTAGAAGACATATTTCTTTCTCTTCTTAATTTCTCAGAAATTTACAATGTTATTCCTTTTCTTCCCAGTGCATTCAGTTTCTCTGTCTCAACTATAATTCCCTGTATTCACTTTTTAAGTCTCAAATTTCTCCATTAAACTCTTGCATTTATCCAATTAAAAGACAATAAACAACCTAGTTACTGATCCAATTTCTTCTTAGTTTCTTTCTTCAGAGACAACTTCCAAATGAGATGTTCATAATTAATGTGTCCATTTCTTCTTCTGACACTCTTTTCAACCCACTACTAATTAGCCTCTGGGCAGTCACTTCACCAAACACTGTTCTCAGCAAGTTTGCATGGTCCATTCCTCTTCTTACTTTCTCAGCAACATCTGACTCTGTGAGAAGCACATGTGAATGAACAAGAACAATAAAGACTGACTCCTCAGGACTCTTACCTTTCTATTTTCTTCTCCCAAGTATAATCTCTCTAGACATTTTACCTTTCATGTCTGATTTCTAAGGACAATAAAGAGATGTTAAGTATTAAGGTACATGGAAAAACTGCTTCAGTTTTCCTAATTGCTCTGTGTCTAGCACCCAATCTAGGTTTCCCTAGTGGCTCCGATGGTAAAGAACCTGCTTGAAATGTGGGAGATCTGAGTTCAGTCCCTGGTTTGGTAATATCCCCTGGAGAAGAAAATAGCTACCTATTCCAGTATTCTTACCTGGACAATTCCATGGACAGAGAAGCCTTGTGGACTACAGTCCAGGGGGTCACAAAGAGTTGGAGATGACTGAGCAACTATCACTTCACATCTAGTCTAACACTAACCCCTCTCATATCTTATCAAAAGAGTGAATATATGCTTTAGGTTACATGCCTGACCCCCAATCATCTACTAAAATTTTCGTTTTCTTTTTTATTTGTTCATGTAGTAATTACCCTTTACTGAAATTAATTATCCACCCTTTTCATTCTTCCCTCCCCCTGCTCTGGAATAGATTTGCACTTATATCATAGGGTGTTCTTATATGATGAATAAACAGGATGGAGATAAGGAGCTTTTCTACTTTTTTTTTTTTTTTTAATCCTTGGGGTTTTATCCAGTATTTAACTGTGAAATCTCTTCATGGTTATAAGCAAGAAATTGGGCTCACCACTTTCATCATTTGAATATTTGTTAGAAATACCTCTCTGAATTAATGGAAAGGAAGAGAGAATTTTCTAAGCCTGTGCTCTTATTATAGAATTCAGAAGTTTGAAAGCTTAAACCAGTTTCATTCTCAAAGACTACAGGTGGTCTTTTAGATCAATTTAAGTCTTTCAATTGCCTGTGTCTTTGTCCTATTTTCTGGCAGTGTGTACATATATTCAATTTATGATTATTTGTGGGTTATTGTGAAACATACATGGCACTTAAGGTTTAATCAATAACATACATAATAAAAAAAGATGCCATGATTTAAAGTAGTTTTGGAAATACGTATATATTATCATTTGTATACTCCCACTATAGTACATTCAGTTTACATTATTATATAATCTTTAAAGGATTTGTAGGTTTTTATGTTGTAAGTATAATGCTTTGAGAAATAATTTTGAGACAGCACTGCTAAAGAGGAGACCCAAAGCAATCACTAACAATAGTTATAAGTCCAAGACTTCAGTTGCCTTAGTGATTATAGTTACTAGTTTTGGAGCGCCTACCCTCTCCGGTGTGTGTTATATATAACAATTTTTTAATATTGTGTATGCTTGTTTTATAGGTAAGGATGATAAAGTTCAGACAGATTAAATAATAATCTACTTAAGATCTCTCAGTTATTACTGAGAGAACTGAGAACCAGGACCATTGAAAATTTACCTTCTTTCCATCTTGCTTCATTTCTTCCCTTTCATTGTCAAATTATTTACTAGAATAGGAACACCATCTGCCTTATTGGAAGTTCCACACTGTTTTTACTCAGGATTGAACTTTGAATTTTCTGTTGATGGGCAGGGCTGTGTGCCCTCCCTGTTGTGTGACACGAGGTCAAACTCTGGTGGAGGTAATGAAGATAATGCTGACCTCCTTCAAAGGTCCCATGTGGGCACTGCTGCACTCAGTGCCTCCGACCCTGCAGCAGCCACTGCTGACCCTCACCTCCACTGGAGACTCCTGGACACTCATGGGTAAATCTGGGTCAGTCTCTTTTGGGGTCACTTCATTCTCCTGGGTCCTGGTGTGCACAAGGTTTTGTTTGTGCCCTCCAAGAGTCTGTTTCCTCAGTCCCGTGTAAGTTCTGGTGGATTTATGGTGGGGTTAGTGGCGACCTCCTCCAAGAGGACTTAAGCCATACCCAGGTCTGTGGCACCCAGAGCCCCTGCCCCTGTGGCAGACCACTGCTGACCCGTAACTACACAAGAGATACTCAAACTCAGTTCTGGATTAGTCTCTTTGGGGTCTCTAGGTCCTGGGGTGCACAGGGTTTGTTTGAGCCCTCCAAGGGGTTATGGTAGTATGGCGTTTGATTCTAAATGCGATTTCACCCCTCCTGAGTCTTCCTGGGGCCTCTTCTTTGCCTTTGGACATGGGGTATCTTATTTTGGTGGGATCCAACATTCTCCTGTCTATGGTTGTTCAGGAGTGAGTTGTAATTTTGGAACTCTCACAGGAGATGAGAGAAGAACCTAGATTTCATGTGATCAGGACACGTGGATCTCCCACCAATCAGAACAAGATCCAGTTTCCCCCTCAGTCAGTCTCTCCCATCAGGAAGCTTCCATAAGCCTCTTATCCTTCTCCATCAGAGGGCAGACAGAATGAAAACCACAATCACAGAAAACTAACCAAATTTATCACATGGACCACAGCCTTGAATAACTCAGTGAAACTGTGAGCCATGTCATGTCAGGCCACACAAGACAGATGGGTCATGGTAGAAGTTCTTAAAAACGTGGTCCACTGGAGAAGGAAATAGCAAGTCCCTTCAGTATTCTTGCTTTGAGAACCCTATGAACAGTATGAAAAGGCAAAATGATAGGACACTGAAAGATGAACTCCCCACATTGGTAGGTGCCCAATATGCTACTGGAGATCAGTGGAGAAATAACTCCAGAAAGAATGAAGAGATGGAGTCAAAGTAAAAACAACAAGCAGTTGTGGATGTAACAGGTGATGGGTGTAAAGTCCGATGCTATAAGAACAATATTGCATAGGAACATGGAATGTTAAGTCCATGAACCAAGGCAAATTTGTAAGTGGTCAAACAGGAGATGGCAAGAGTGAACATTGACATTTTAGGAATCTGTGAACTAAAATGGAATGGAATGAGTGAATTTAGCTCAGATGACCATTATATCTACTACTGTGGGCAAGAATCCCTTGGAAGAAATGGAATAGCCATCATAGTCAACAAGTGATTCCTAAATGCAGTACTTGGATGCAATCTCAAAAATGACTCAGTGATCTCTGTTCATTTCCAATGCAAACCATTCAATATCACAGTAATCCAAGTCTATGCCCTGACAGTCATGCTGAAGAAGCTGAATGGTTATATGAAGATCTGCAAGACCATCTAGAATTAACACCCCCCAAAAGATGTCCTTTTCATTATAGGGGACTGGAATGCAAAGTAGAAAGGCAATAGATACCTGGAGTAACAGGCAAATTGGGCTTTGTAGTACAAAACAAAGCAGGTCAAAGGCTAACAGAGTTTTGCCAAGGAAACTCACTGGTCATAACAAATACCCACTTCCAACAACACAAGAGAAGACTCTACACATGCAAGTCACCAGATGGTCAATACCAAAATCAGATTGATTATATTCTTTGCAGCCAAAGATGGAGGAGCTTTATACAGTCAGCAAAAACAAGACCGGAAGCTGACTGTGGCTCAGATTATGAACTCCTTATTGCCAAATTCAGACTTAAATAGAAGAAAGTAGGGAAAATGACTAGACCATTGAGGTATGACCTAAATCACATCCCTTACGATTGTACAGTGGAAGTAACAAATTGATTCAAGGGATTAGATGGGATAGACAGAGTGCCTGAAGAACTATGGACTGAGTTTCATGACGTTGTACACGAGGCAGTGATCAAGAACATCTCCAAGAGAAACAATCCAAAAAGGCAAATGGTTGTCTGAGGAGATCTTAGAAATAGCTGAGAAAAGAAGAAAAGATAAAGGCAAAGGAGAAAAGGAAAGATATACCCATTTGAATGCAGAGTTCCAAAGAATAACAAGGAGAAATAAGAAAGCCTTGCTCAGTGATCAATGCAAAGAAATAGAGGCAAACAACAGAATGGGAAAGACTAGAGATCTCTTCAAGAAAATTAGAGATACCAAGGAAACCATTTCATGCAAAGATGAACACAATAAAGGACAGAAATGTTATGGACCTAACAGAAGCAGAAGATATTAAGAAGAGGTGGCAAAAATACATAGAAGAACTATGCAATAATGATCTTCATGACTCAGATAATCACGATGGTGTGATCACTCACCTAGAACCAGACATCCTGGAATGTGAAGTCAAGTGGGCCTTAGGAAGCATCACTATGAACAGAACTAGTGGAGGTGATGGAATTCCAGTTGAGCTATTTCAAAACTTGAAAGATGATGCTGTGAAAGTGCTGCACTCAATATGCCAGCAAATGTGGAAACCTCAGCAGTGGCTACAGGAATGGAAAAGATAAACTTTCATTCCAATCCCAAAGAAGGGCAATGCCAAAGAATGCTCCAACTACTGCACAATTGCACTCATCTCACATGCTGTAAAGCAATGCTCAAAATTCTCCAAGCCAGGCTTCAACAGTACATAAACTGTGAACTTCCAGATGTTCAAGCTGGATTTAGAAAAGGCAGTAGAACCAGAGATCAAGTTGACAACATCTGTTGGATCATCAAAAAAGCAAGAAAGTTTCAGAAAAAAATTTCGACTTCTGCTTTATCGACTTTTCCAAATCTTTGACTGTGTGGATCAAAACAAACAGTGGATAATTCTTAAAGAAATGGGAATACCAGACCACCTTACCTGCCTCCTGAGGAATCTGTATGCAGGTCAAGAAGCAACAGTTAGAACTGGTCATGGAAAAACAGACTGGTTCCAAATTAGGAAAGGAGTATGTCAAGGCTGTATATTGTCACCCTACCTGTTTAACTTATATGTAGGTTACATCATGCAAAATGCCTGGCTGGATGAAGCACAAGCTGGAATCAAGATTGGCTGGAGAAATAGCAAGAACCTCAGATATGCAGATGACAACACCCTTATGGCAGAAAGCGAAGAGGAACTAAAGTGTCTCTTGATGAAAGTGCAAGAGGATAGTGAAAAAGGTGGCTTAAAACTCAACATTCAGAAAACTAAGATCATGGCATCCAGTCCCATCACTTTATGGCAGAAAGATGGGAATCAATGGAAACAATGAGAGAATTTTTTTGTGGGGGGCTCCAAAACCGCTGTGGATGGTGACTGAACCCATGAAATTATAAAACGCTTGCTCCTTGGAAGAAAATGTATGACCAAACTAGACAGCATATTAAAAAGCAGAGATATTACTTTGGTAACAAAGGTCTGTCTACTCAAAGCTATGGTATTTCCAGTACTCATGTATGGGTGTGAATATTGGACTATAAAGAAAGCTGAGCACTGAAAAATTGATGCTTTTGAACTGTGGTGTTAGGGAAGGCTCTTGAGAGTTCCTTGGACTGCAAGGAGATCCAACCAGTCAATCCTAAATGTAATCAGTCCTGAATATTTGTTGGAAGGTCTGATGCTAAAGCTGAAATTCCAATACTTTGGCCATCTAAAGGGAAGAACTGACTTGTTTGAAAAGACCCTGATGTTAGAAATGGTTGAAGGCAGGAGAAGTTGACAAATAAGGATGAGATGGTTTGATGGCATCACAGACGTGATGGACATAAGTTTGAGTAGGCTCCTAAATTGGTGATGGACAGAGAGGCCTGGCATGCTGCAGTCCATGGGATCGCAAAGAGTTGGGGACTGAGTGACTGAATTGAACTGAGCTTTGGATAGGAACTTTTGTGTAAATTGATGTAATCTCTGTGTACTTATTTATTTGGCTTTTCTAAAGAAATAGTAATAACATGATGGCTTGTTTGAGTGTCCTGACAAATGTAGCTTCCAAAGGTTTAAGATAAACCTTGCAATTTTTTCAAGATTCAAAATCATTTTCCACTAACCCTGGTCAAAATTTGTTTCTGTAAAGAGAGAAATTTCCCATATAAGGCATTAGCCTGCATCATGGTAAACCTTTCCAGCTTCTTTTGTTTCCCTCCTCCTCTTCACTCCTGCAGTCTTCCTTATGTGAACTGACTCAGGAGTTGCTGAAATAAATGAACCATCTCTTTTAAAAAAGTGGAGACTCCTTATAGTTTTAGCTGTGTGATGAGACATTTGTCACAATGTGATTATTTACACCCTATTGGAGGAAACAAAATTACACTGAAAGGCTTTTTGTCATAATTAATAATATAAAATGGCCTTTCAGAAATGCTCTGAAATTTCTCTTAAGTATAAATTATCAACAACATTTGAATGTGTTTGTAAATGTCACCCTTAGATGACTATTTTGAGCCATTCACATTCTGGCTACATCACTTGCTTGGACTTAGGTGGGGGAGTTACTCATTTTTCTAAGATTCCATTTCTATATTAGTAAAAAGAAATCACCTATAGTTCCTACAGTTTGGGTTGTTCTGGGATTAAGTAAAATTATGTTTGTAATTTTCTTCGCACAAGTCTGGTGTACAGTGTAAGCATTTTAAATATAGGAATTTGGTGTTTCATCTTTTCTCCCCAACATAAAGACTAAAAGTATATAATGAACTTATATTCAACCTTAAAATGCTACTTAAATTACTATAGGTTGTCTTTTTTCTATGCTACACACTTGAAAGTAGTCTTGTATTTTATTGTTGTTGTTTTAGTACTTTATGGGAGAGTAGAATCTACCAACACTGTTGCTGTATTCTTTGGAGGAACTTTTTCTTGCCCTGATAGTACTCTTATTCCCTGTGTGCCGTGAGGAAGCCTTAGTTAGCAGGAGATGGAAACTTCATCTGGAGTCTTTTTCAGTCATGTATGTGTCACGCTTTATACTATGTTACACCCTTTTAAAGTATTTATGCATGTATTTTTGGCTGTGCTGGGCCTTTGTTTCTGTGCGCGCTTTCTCTAGTTGTGTGAATGTGGCTGCTGTCTGGTTGAGGTGCGCGGGCTTCTCATTGCGGTGGCTTTTCTGTTGCAGAGCACCAGCTCTAGTGTGCAAGGGCCCAATAGTTGCAGTGCACAGGCTTAAGTTGCCCTGTGGCATGTGGACTCTTCCCAGCCTAGGGATGGACCATTGTTTCGTGCACTGGCAGGCAGATTCTTAGCCACTGGACCACTAGGGAAGTCCTACACTCTTCTTTCAACCTAATATGAAAATCTTCATACCTAGGGATTATAGTTCCTTCTTTTACATTCTTAGGGACATCCTGATAGCAATGACCCAAGCCTGCAGAACTCCAGCCAATGAATAAGAAATATGTTTTGAAAGTTGAAATACTACTTTTAATCTAAGCACCATGTTATTAGTGTTTATGGTGCTCATGCTTTGAGTTTGGGACACTAATGCTGATGTTATTAGAGATAATATTTTTTTCTCATAGTTACTATAAGCTGCTAGCACCTTGAGTGTCTCTTTGGAAATTTAATTTGGTGCAAAAATCATAAAATTTGGCTAAAAGAATTGTTGACAAACATTTAAGATGGGGCAAGGATTTGATTTTCAAAGTGAGAAAAAAAGTTTTGTTTAATCTGTTTTATTCCTCTGTTGTCCCTGAATATCCACAATATTTGTACACAAAAAAAATCACATAAAGAATAATACTATGCTATGGGAGAACTAGAAAGCTATATTAAAAAAAAAAAACAAACAGAAATCTATACCAAAATGTGCTGAATTTCACCTTAGCTCAAGCAAATCCTGAAATCTACTATCTGTGTCAGGTTCTGTTGGGTTGGCCAAAAAGTTCAATCAGGTTTTTCATACCATCTTCTTGGAAAACTTAAACTCTTTGGGCAGCCCAGTGTAATTCTAATAACACCTTTTGCTTAGTGATATAAAGTTTCAAGTGTATTAGTTGCTCAGTTGTGTTCAACTTTTGCCTTAATTCTCCAGGCAAGAATACTGGAGTAGGTAACGATTGCCTTCTCCAGAGGATCTCCCTGACCCACCAGAGATTGAACCTGGGTCTCCTGCATTGCTGGCATATTCTTTAGCATCTGAGCCACCAGGCAAGCTCTTTAGTGATATAACTTAGCTGTAATTTCTATCTTTAATTATGTGTCTTTGTTGTGTGTGTGTGTTTAATTATATGTCAGTTATTCAGTCATGTCTGACTCTTTGTGATCCATAGATTATAGCCCACAAGGTTCCTCTGTCCATGGGATTTTCCAGGCAAGAATACTGAAGTAGGTTGCCATTTTTTTCTCCAGGGGATCTTCCCAGCCCAGGGATTTAACCAAAGTCTCTTGCATCTCCTGTATTGGCAGGTGGATTCTTTACCACTATGCCATATTATGTATGAAATTGAGAGTATACATGCTTAGCTATTTTATGACGTGTAACCTAGCAGACAGCATACCTTTAGCTAGCATTTTGACTACTTGTGCTAAATTCCCCCAGCTAGTGCAATCAAGGAGAATTACCACCACTTGCTTGTGTTTATGCCACATGAGGAAGCCTTGGACATAGCTGTGCAATTCATTCTGATTGCTACCAAGTAATTCTTTGCAGACCTATACATCAAAACTATGGCTGATTTTCAGCAGTATGCTGTCATGTTTTAGAAATTGGCTAATTAAAACTTTATGAGTGGACAATTAAAAGCAAAGTTCTTTTATGTGAGAATTAAATTAAGTGTACATACAAGAACACAGTTGTTTTTTTTTTAACCATAGTGAATATATATATTTTAAAAATTACTTGGAATAATTGCTTTACATTGTTGTCTTGGTTTCTGCTGTACAACAATGCAAACCAGTCATAACTATATATATATGTGTATATATATATGTATATATGTATATCCTCCTTGACATACATATTTTAAATATACTTTTTTGTGAGAGGGGAAAAGATTAGTAATATAGTGAAATGATTATTTTTATTTGACTCTTAGATCTTCTTAAAGTTTCATTTGGACTTGCACCCTATAAACAAATCTGCTCTGTTCTTTTAATTATGCTATGGTACACTGTGCCATATTTTCCTGCCCTGATTCTCTAAATTTAACTGAAATAAACATGGATATCGAGGGCAGAACCGCTTCAGCAGTATTTCTGCAGCTATAAACTCTTACAAAGAGTTTAGGGGGAATATTTTTTTTTTCCTTTTTTAAATGTGTTCCTAACAAAAAGGGAAAGATAAACATTTCAAGAGAAGAAAAGGGTCAGAAATTAGAAAGGTTTTTTTTTTTTTTTCCCTTAAGTTCTGTGTTTGGCTGATATCACTGAGATAACTTAAAACATTTGCTTGATGGTTAATTAATGATAAGCCTAGTATCAGTGCCAGTGTATTTATTTGAGTATCCTGGTTTACATTCAGTTTAGATTTTCATTTACAAAGCTGTTTCAAATATCAACAAAAAGAGTCATGAAATAAACAAAGCAGCAGGGCAGTATTTGTAGTGTGCTTTACACTCCGTTCACTACTCCCTAGTTATTATTTTTGGAAACACAAAGCAGGATAATCTCAGTCCCAGGTGGTGAGAGGAGCCTCTGGAAGAACCTTCTATATGACCTGCATTTAACATGCATCTCTGATGAGGCCTGTCTCTATAAGCTCACTTCTTGGGATGATAATATTTTAATATGTCATCCATTTAAATATTAAAGCAAAAGCCTTTGAGAGTAGATGTTGAAGTATAGAAAACAAGGAGGGTATATTAAGCATGTCTTTTTATTCTTATGTGTTGATTTTCAGGCTTTATAGACCCAGGGCTGGCAGATACACAGATATAGTAAAGGGCTGGATGTGAACAAACATTTGTAGGCAAAATAACCAATTCAGAGCTTCCCCTGCGCCATGTCTTCTTATACTCTGGGCCAATATTCTCCTGCCCTAATCATCCCAGGATTAGGTACCAGGCACCTAAGGCCAGCTCCCATGCCCTGGGAGCTGCTAAGGCTATTCAAACTACTCAGCTACCTACTTTGCCCCACCTGTTCCTTCCCTCCAAATCTTGAACACATCTTCCCTTGGTTCCTCAGCCTCCTGACAATCCTGGCACTTCTCCAGGGAAGCAAAGAAGAGGGGATAATGTTATTCATATATCCAAATGATAATTTTATTTGTTTTTTAAATCTTCTTAATATTTCATCTGGCCCTACCTTCTATAAGCTCATTTCAATGGCCTTGCATGGCTTGGGGTGCCCCTCCTCTTGGGGACTCTGAAAAACAAACTGTGTTTTCAGTGGCAGTCCTTTCCTGATCTGGCCACAGCATTTTAAAACAGAGGAATGCAAGAAAATTGATACTGTGACTAAAAGAAGAAAATCACAATACAGTTCAGTTCAGTCACTCAGTCGTGTCCGACTCTTTGTGACCCCATGAATCGCAGCACGCCAGGCCTCTCTGTCCATCACCAACTCCCGGAGTTCACTCAGACTCACGTCCATCGAGTCAGTGATGCCATCCAGCCATCTCATCCTCTGTCGTCCCCTTCTCCTCCTGCCCCCAATCCCTCCCAGCATCAGAGTCTTTTCCAATGAGTCAACTCTTCGCATGAGGTGGCCAAAGTACTGGAGTTTCAGCTTTAGCATCATTCCTTCCAAAGAAATCCGAGGGCTTATCTCCTTCAGAATGCACTAGTTGGATATCCTTGCAGTCCAAGGGACTCTCAAGAGTCTTCTCCAACACCACAGTTCAAAAGCATCAATTCTTCAGCACTCAGCCTTCTTCACAGTCCAACTCTCACATCCATACATGACCACAGGAGAAACCATAGCCTTGACTAGACGGACCTTAGTTGGCAAAGTAATGTATCTGCTTTTGAATACACTATATAGGTTGATCATAACTTTTCTTCCAAGGAGTAAGCATCTTTTAATTTCATGGCTGCAGTCACCATCTTGACACTAATTCCACTGTTTCTCCATCTATTTGCCAAGAAGTGATGGGACCGGATGCCATGATCTTCGTTTTCTGAATGTTGAGCTTTAAGCCAACTTTTTCACTCTCCTCTTTCACTTTCATCAAGAGGCTTTTTAGTTCTTCACTTTCTGCCATAAGGATGGTGTCATCTGCATATCTGAGGTTATTGATATTTCTCCTGGAAATCCTGATTCTAGCTTGTGTTTCTTCAGGTCCAGCGTTTCTCATGATGTACTCTGCATATAAGTTAAATAAGCAGGGTGACAATATACAGCCTTGACGTACTCCTTTTCCTATTTGGAACCAGTCTGCTATTCCATGTCCAGTTCTAACTGTTGCCTCCTGAGCTGCATACAGATTTCTCAAGAGGCAGGTCAGGTGGTCTGGTATTCCCATCTCTCTCAGAATTTTCCACAGTTTATTGTGATCCACACAGTCAAAGGCTTTGGCATAGTCAATAAAGCAGAAATAGATGTTTTTCTGGAACTCTCTTGCTTTTTCCATGATCCAGCGGATGTTGGCAATTTGATCTCTGGTTCCTCTGCCTTTTTTAAAACCACCTTGAACATCAGGGAGTTCACGGTTCACATATTGCTGAAGTCTGGCTTGGAGAATTTTGAGCATTACTTTACTAGTAGTAGTCCCCCCTTATCCATAGTGGATATATGCTAAGACCCCAGTAGATGCCTGAAAACATGAATAAATTCAACCCCTGTATGCCTTGTTTCTTCCTATACATACATATGATAAAGTTTAATTTATGAGGGAGATACAGTAGATTAACAACAATAACTAATAATAAAATAGCATGATTATAATATACTATATTAAAAGTTATATCACTGTGGTTTATATGGAAAAGAATCTCTAAAGGGATAGATGTATATGTATAACTGAATCACTTTGCTATACAGTTGACACTAACACAACATTGTAAGTCAACCATACTCCAATATAAATTGAAAATTAAAAAAAGACAGCACTGCAGTAAGCAAAATATCACTTATTATTCATTTTTATCTATAGCATTTTATCTACAATGACATTTAAAATACAGCAGAACTATACTTGAAAAAATATTCTATGATATTTTAAGAGAAGCTTGTAAGTTTAAATATTATTTTTCCCTCCGTAGCAAAGAGTTACTAGACACACAATGTCAAAATTTTGTATGAGCAGTGAGTTTTCCCTTAACTGTTACGTGAGTGCTATGCATTAATCAACTATACTTCATTTTTAGAAAAAATAATTTTGCTTATCTCTCAGAATGACAAGGGAGGAAGCCTTACCAATTCTTCTGTACCTTCCCATGGTTCTTCCTATATCAGATTCAGTTGATTTTTTTAATGAATAAAATATAATCCTGCCACTGCTCAAGAAAGCACAACAGAATGGGCCATTTATTCATAGAATGGCAGCAGTGAGAACTTCAGGCCTAAACTATTCTTTGTTTGTCCCTTCAGAGCTGCTCTGCTGATTTCTCTTGGTTGTGCATTGAATGGTTGGGTGGTCATTAAACAGTAGGTGAAAGGTGAGTGGGTGAAGAAAGCAATCCATTCTGATCTTCATAACTGGCTATTACTTCACCCCCTGCTGGGTCAGCATCTCCAGAAGGGATGCGATGGGCAGTTATAAAAAAGGAACAGCCAGAGTCTAGCTATAAAATGTTTATAGAACACCTATAAAATGACCCCCGAGGCTCAGTGAAATGATGGCTTTACGGTTAAAGCCTAGATTCCAGACTACTGTCTGACCCCCTGCTCTAAAAGAGGCCACCTTCACACTCCCTAAGCCAGCTCAGCCCAATCACACTCTTTCACCTTTATTTTTGTCCTCAAGGAACCTATAAATTAGAGAGTGGAGAGTGGAGGGAATTTGTACATCACCTTTGACTTTGAATTATTTAACTTATTGACGTTTTAGAGCCAGGCCTTCTGATAGACACACTTAAATAATGCCTGGCCCAGATGGAATATCAAGATGTGACTGAGCTAATATGCTGTGGAGTCTTTATGGGGCCGATATGGGTGGGCCACAGGTCTTGATCCTGACAAGTTGGTGTTGGTGGTTTATGTGGTTAATAGTCAGACACCCCCTCCCCATCAACTTACAAAACGGTAAAAAAGGTTGTCCTCTGAGAGGTATTAAGTCAAGTAGGAAATTACTGAAAATGTGAGTGTAGAGATTGAGCCTTTTCAAACACTAGGCCAGGTAAATGTATAAATTATTGTTTTTTAAAAATTTAAATTTATTTATTTTAATTGGAGGCTAATTACTTTGCAATATTGTGTTGGTTTTGGCATACATCAACATGAATCCACCACGGGTGTACATGTGTTCCCAATCCTGTACCCCCCTCCCATCTCCCTCCCTATATCATTGTTATACTCAATGCATTTTGGTGAGATGTTAGTGTGTAACAAAAGCATAAATTTGAGTGATATTTCAAGTATAATGTGATGAATCAGGTGAATCTTCCCCGCTTCACAGTAAATGGACTTCAGGAACTAGAAAATTCATGTCTATTTAGTTTCCTTCTCTTGAATATACTAGAAATTTTCTAGCTTGTGTGACTTGGAATTATCATTTTATGCTTCTGATAAGAATGTGATAAAATTAAGTTTCTATTTTTAATTTTTTTTCAGGCTGACTCTCTTTTCACATTGTGCTTTGATGACTATAAATTGATTGATAATGAGTGATAAGAATACCAATCTCAGCAGATATACTATGCCTTACTGTCGCAATATAACCTTCATGTAACTTTCATCTTCTATCAAAAAGATGAACTATAAATAATACATAACAATGGACTTTCTGTAAAATTGATTACACAAAGCCAAAATGATGTCTTCTCTGGCTATAGCTTTTTTCTTTCCAGAATATTATTTCATTAACTTAAAACACTAGCCTTTGTTTTGTGAGTAATCAAATGCTTTCTGCTGATTCTGTATCTTTTGCCCTTCATCATTTCAGATTTTGGGGGAAGCATTTGGGGAGATTTATTCATTAAAATTTAGAATTCTTTATTAACATCATTGTAATCACAGTAAGACTAGACATCTGAAATGTGATGTTAGGTTATAGTTTCTTGCAGCTCCTTCTTAATGCTTAACTATTTTATAGATTCTTATATCAAGTGTGTGCTGAGTTACTCAGTTATTTCTGACTCTTTGGGATCTCATGGGCTGTAGCTCACCAGGCTCCTCTGTCCATGGAACTTTCCAGGCAAGAATACCAGAGTGGGTTGCCATTTCCTGCTCTAGGCAATCTTTCCAACCCAGTGATAGAACCCCAGTCTCTGGTGTCTCCTGAGTTGGCAGGCAGATTCTTCACCACTGCACCACATAGGAAGCCCCTTATTCAAAAGTAGAGTTAAAAAAACACATACAGTCAATAATAATGTAATATTTTTTTATGGTGACAGAGGTTAACTAGACATTGTGGCACTTATTTTAATGTATGGAAATGTCAAATCTAACATAATGTTGTAGGTAAACAATATGTCAAAAGAGAAATTCATAGAAAAAGAGATCCATTATGTAGTTAACAGAGGCAGAGGATGGTGAGAAAGAGAACTAGATAAAGATAGAAAAGAAAGGAAAACAAAAAATAAATGTTATTAAATGCAATTTCTATGTAATTCTCTCATCTAAATCATCAAAAATATCCCTTCTCCAACAGTAATTTTCAAGGTTTCTTTAAATAAATTTTTGATCATAAAAAGTATGCGTGTACATTGATGAAAATACAAGTAATATAAAAACTATACAGAAGAAAGCTAAGTGACCATTATTCTAGTTATCTCTATAGGCATTTTTTAAGATGATGTGTTGTAAATCTTTTTACTTTGCAACTTTAATTTGTGGTTATGTCTATAAATATATATAGGTATCCATCATAATTAGAATGTCTGCATTATGTTCTAATCTATGAATTTATTATAGTTTAATCAATTAGCAACTGATATTTATAAGTTTCACTATTTTATTTAGCACCATAGAATGGACATGATTCTTTGCAAATGTATACAGTTATCTACCATGGCATAAAGTTCTAATATTGGAAATGCTAAGGCAGAAAGTGTTTACATTTTAAACTTAGAGAACAAATATATGTTGATTCAAAACTAGCTATTTCTGCTTAAACTTTATTAATGAAGTAAAGACAAGTCCTGTTACCTCACAGCCTAGACGACACTGTAGTTGGAAAAAATTATACGATTTTTAATTTTATTGCCAAAAAACTTATATAACCCTTTCCTTGGATTTTTTTGACTTTCAAAGAGGTTATTTTATTTGTAGTTCATTTGTGTTTCTTCTTGTGAATTATCTATGTTTTGCCTCTTTTCTAATTAAAATGCTTTCAACTTTTTCCACTTGAAATTTTTACCAGTTATTTTATGCTTTATTGAATTTTTTAAATTTTACTTTATTTTACTTTACAATACTGTGTTGGTTTTGCCATACATCAATATGAATCTGCCAAGGGTGTACATGAGTTGCCAATCCTGAAGCTCCCTCCCACCTCCCTCCCCATACCATCTCTCTGGGTCATCCCAGTGCACCAGCCCCAAGCATCCTGTATCCTGCAAAAAACCTAGACTGGTGATTCGTTTCTTACATGATAGTATACATGTCTCAATGCCATTCTCCCAAATCATCCCACCCTCTCCCTCTCCCTCAGAGTCGAAAAGACTGTTCTAAACATCTGTGTCTCTTTTGCTGTCTTGCATACAGGGTTATCCTTACCATTTTTCTAAATACCATATATATGTGTTAGTATACTGTATTGGTGTTTTTCTTTCTGGCTTACTTCACTCTGTATAATCGGCTCCAGTTTCATCCACCTCATTAGAACTGATTCAAATGCATTCTTTTTAATGGCTGAGTAGTACTCCATTGTGTATATGTACCACAGCTTTCTTATCCATTCATCTGCTGATGGACATCTAGGTTGCTTCCATGTCCTGGCTATTATAAACAGTGCTGAGATGAACATTGTGGTACACGTGTCTCTTTCAATTCTGGTTTCCTCGGTGTGTATGCCCAGCAGTAGGATTTCTGAGTCATAAGGCAGTTCTATTTCCAGTTTTTTAAGGAATCTCCACAGTATTCTCCATAGTGGCTGTACTAGTTTGCATTCCCACCAACAGTGTAAGAGGGCTCCCTTTTCTCCACACCCTCTCCAGCATTTATTGCTTGTAGACTTTTGGATCGCAGCCATTCTGACTGGTGTGAAATGGTACCTCATTGTTCTTGATTTGCATTTCTCTGATAGTGAGTGATGTTGAGCATCTTT
Organism: Capra ibex; assembly: GCA_006410555.1. Classification (NCBI taxonomy): domain Eukaryota; kingdom Metazoa; phylum Chordata; class Mammalia; order Artiodactyla; family Bovidae; genus Capra; species Capra ibex. The sequence continues at coordinate 7,013,345 of SJYO01035988.1, forward strand.
TCACGTGTTTGTTAGCCATCCGTATGTCTTCTTTGGAGAAATGTCTATTTAGTTCTTTGGTCCATTTTTTGATTGGGTCATTTATTTTTCTGGAATTGAGCTGCATGATTGTATATTTTTGAGATTAGTTGTTTGTCAGTTGCTTCATTTGCTATTATTTTCTCCCATTCTGAAGGCTGTCTTTTCACTTTGCTTATATTTTTCTTTGTTGTGCAGAAGCTTTTAATTTTAATTAGATCCCATTTGTTTATTTTTGCTTTTATTTCCAGAATTCTGGGAGGTGGATCATAGAGGATCCTGCTGTGATTTTTGTCAGAGAGTGGTTTTTTTTAAAATTTATTTGTTTATTTTTTTAAAAAATTTTAAATCCTTAATTCTTACATGCGTTCCCAAACATGAACCCCCCTCCCACCTCCCTCCCCATGACATCTCTCTGGGTCATCCCCATGCACCAGCCCCAAGCATACTGTATCCTGCGTCAGACATAGACTGGCAATTCAATTCTTACATGATAGTATACATGTTAGAATGCCATTCTCCCAAATCATCCCACCCTCTCCCTCTGAGTCCAAAAGTCCGTTATGCACATCTGTGTCTTTTTTCCTGTCTTGCATACAGGGTCGTCATTGCCATCTTTCTAAATTCCATATATATGTGTTAGTATACAGTATTGGTGTTTTTCTTTCTGGCTTACTTCACTCTGTATAATCAGCTCTAGTTTCATCCATCTCATCAGAACTGATTCAAATGAATTCTTTTCAACAGCTCAGTAATACTCCATTGTGTATATGTACGACAGCTTTCTTATCCATTCATCTGCTGATGGACATCTAGGTTGTTTCCATGTCCTGGCTATTATAAACAGTATGCAATGAACATTGGGGTACATGTGTCTCTTTCAATTCTGGTTTCCTCGGTGTGTATGCCCAGCAGTGGGATTGCTGAGTCACAAGGTAGTTCTATTTGCAATTTTTCAAGGAATCTCCACAGTGTTCTCCATAGTGGCTGTACTAGTTTGCATTCCCACCAACAGTGTAGGAGGGTTCCCTTTTCTCCACACCCTCTCCAGCATTTATTGCTTGCAGATTTTTGGATCGCAGCCATTCTGACTGGTGTGAAGTGGTACCTCATTGTGGTTTTGATTTGCATTTCTCTAATAATGAGTGATGTTGAGCATCTTTTCATGTCTTTGTTAGCCATCCGTATGTCTTCTTTAGAGAAATGTTCATTTAGTTCTTTGGCCCATGTTTTGATTGGGTCGTTTATTTTTGTGGAATTGAGCTGCATAAGTTGCTTGTATATTTTTGAGATTAGTTGTTTGTCAGTTGCTTCATTTGCTATTATTTTCTCCCATTCAGAAGGCTGTCTTTTCACCTTGCTTATATTTTCCTTTGTTGTACAGAAGCTTTTAATTTTAATTAGATCCCATTTGTTTATTTTTGCTTTTATTTCCAGAATTCTGGGAGGTGGATCATAAAGGATCCTGCTGTGATGTATGTCGGAGAGTGTTTTGTCTATGTTCTCCTCTAGGAGTTTTATAGTTTCTGGTCTTACATTTAGATCTTTAATCCATTTTGAGTTTATTTTTGTGTACGGTGATAGAAAGTGATCTAGTTTCATTCTTTTACAAGTGGTTGACCAGTTTTCCCAGCACCACTTGTTAAAGAGATTGTCTTTACTCCATTGTATATTCTTGCCTCCTTTGTCAAAGATAAGGTGTCCATATGTGTGTGGATTTAACTCTGGGCTTTCTATTTTGTTCTATTGATCTATATGTCTGTCTTTTTGCCAGTACCATACTGTTTTGATGACTATGGCTTTGTAGTAGAGCCTGAAGTCAGGCAAGTTGATCCCTCCAGTTCCATTCTTCTTTCTCAAGATTGCTTTGGCAATTAGAGGTTTTTTGTATTTCCATAGATATATATGCACCCAATATAGGAGCACCGCAATATGTAAGACAAATGCTAACAAGTATGAAAGGGGAAATCAGTAAATTGCNATAGTGGGAGACTTTAATACCCCACTCACACCTATGGACAGATCAACTAAACAGAAAATTAACAAAGAAACACAAACTTTAAATGATACATTAAATCAGTTAGACCTAATTGATATCTATAGGACATTTCCCCCAAAAACAATGAATTTCACCTCTTTTTCAAGTGCTCATGGAAACTTCTCCAGGATAGATCACATCCTGGGCCATAAATCTAAACTTGATAAATTAAAAAAAATTGAAATCATTCCAAGCATCTTTTCTGACCATAATGCATTAAGATTAGATCTCAATTACAGGAGAAAAACTATTAAAAATTCCAACATATGGAGGTTGAACAACACACTTCTGAATAACCAACAAATCACAGAAGAAATCAAAAAAGAAATCAAAATATGCATAGAAACTAATGAAAATGAAAACACAACAACCCAAAACCTGTGGGACACTATAAAAGCAGTGCTAAGAAGACAGTTCATAGCAATACAGGCATACCTCAAGAAACAAGAAAAAAAGCTGAATAAATAACCTAACTCTACAACTAAAGCAATTAGAAAAGGAANAATGCAAAAGAAACAAAAGAGACCATAGCAAAAATCAACAAAGCCAAAAGCTGGTTCTTTGAAAGGATAAATAAAATTGACAAACCATTAGCCAGACTCATCAAGAAGCAAAGAGAGAAAAATCAAATCAATAAAATTAGAAATGAAAATGGAGAGATCACAACAGACAACACAGAAATACAAAGGATCATAAGAGACTAATATCAGCAGTTGTATGCCAATAAAATGGACAACGTGGAAGAAATGGACAAATTCTTAGAAAAGTACAATTTTCCAAAACTGAACCAGGAAGAAATAGAAAATCTTAACAGACCCATCACAAGCAAGGAAATTGAAACTGTAATCAGAAATCTTCCAGCAAACAAAAGCCCAGGTCCAGACGGCTACACAGCTGAATTCTACCAAAAATTTCGAGAAGAGCTAACACCTATCCTCCTCAAACTCTTCCAGAAAATTGCAGAGGAAGGTAAACTTCCAAACTCATTCTATGAGGCCACCATCACCCTAATACCAAAACCTGACAAAGATGTCACAAAAAAAGAAAACTACAGGCCAATATCACTGATGAACATAGATGTAAAAATCTTCAACAAAATTCTAGCAATCAGAATCCAACAACACATTAAAAAGATCATACACCATGACCAAGTGGGCTTTATCCCAGGGATGCAAGGATTCTTCAATATCCGCAAATCAATCAATGTAATTCACCACATTAACAAATTGAAAAATAAAAACCATATGATTATCTCAATAGATGCAGAGAAGGCCTTTGACAAAATTCAACATCCATTTATGATAAAAACTCTCCAGAAAGCAGGAATAGAAGGAACATACCTCAACATAATAAAAGCTATATATGACAAACCCACAGCAAACATTATCCTCAATGGTGAAAAATTGAAAGCATTTCCCCTAAAGTCAGGAACAAGACAAGGGTGTCCACTTTCACCACTACTATTCAACATAGTTCTGGAAGTTTTGGCCACAGCAATCAGAGCAGAAAAAGAAATAAAAGGAATCCAAATTGGAAAAGAAGAAGTAAAACTCTCACTGTTTGCAGATGACATGATCCTCTACATGGAAAACCCTAAAGACTCCACCAGAAAATTACTAGAGCTAATCAATGAATATAGTAAAGTTGCAGGATATAAAATCAACACACAGAAATCCCTTGCATTCCTATACACGAATAATGAGAAAGTAGAAAAAGAAATTAAGGAAACAATTCCATTCACCATTGCAACGAAAAGAATAAAATACTTAGGAATATATCTACCTAAAGAAACTAAAGACCTATATATAGAAAACTATAAAACACTGATGAAAGAAATCAAAGAGGACACTAATAGATGGAGAAATATACCATGTTCATGGATCGGAAGAATCAATATAGTGAATATGAGTATACTACCAAAGCAATTTACAAATTCAATGCAATCCCTATCAAGCTACCAGCCATATTTTTCGGAGAGTGTTTTGCCTGTGTTCTCCCACAGCAAACATTATCCTCAATGGTGAAAAATTGAAAGCATTTCCCCTAAAGTCAGGAATAAGACAAGGGTGCCCACTTTTACCGCTACTATTCAACATCGTTCTGGAAGTTTTGGCCACAGCAATCAGAGCAGAAAAAGAAATAAAACGAATCCAAATTGGAAAAGAAGAAGTAATACTCTTACTGTTTGCAGATGACATGGTCCTCTACATAGAAAACCCTAAAGACTCCACCAGAAAATTACTAGAGCTAATCAATGAATATAGTAAATTTGTAGAATATATAATCAACACACACAAATCCCTTGTATTCCTATACACTAATAATGAGAAAGTAGAAAAAGAAATTAAGGAAACAATTCCATTCACCATTGCAATGAAAATAGTAAAATACTTAGGAATATATCTACCTAAAGAAACTAAAGACCTATATATAAAAAACACTGGTGAAATAAATCAAAGAGGACACTAATAGATGGAAAAATATACAATGTTCATGGATTGGCAGAATCAATATATTGAAAATGAGTATACTACCCAAAGCAATCTACAGATTCAATGCAATCCTTATCAAGCTACCAGCGGTATTTTTCACAGAGCTAGAACAAATAATTTCAGCATTTGTATGGAAATACAAAAAACCTCGAATAGCCCAAGCAATCTTGAGAAAAAAGAATGGAACTGGAGGAATCAAACTGCCTGACTTCAGGCTCTACTACAAAGCCACTGTCATCAAGACAGTATGGTACTGGCACAAAGACAGAAATATAGATCAATGGAACAAAATAGAAAGCCCAGAGATAAATCCACACACCTATGGACACCTTATCTTTGACAAAGGAGGCAAGAATATAGAATGGATTAAAGACAATCTCTTTAACAAGTGGTGCTGGGAAAACTGGTGAACCACTTGTAAAAGAATGAAACTGGAACACTTTCTAACACCACACACAAAAATAAACTCAAAATGGATTAAAGATCTAAATGTAAGACCAGAAACTATTGAAATTTTTAAATTGTTTTTTAATATTCATCTTAAATGATAAAATCTATCAGTCTTTATCTCCATATTATCTGATTTTCATCTATAATCTAGGGATTCTCAAAACTAGTTTCTAGCAGAAACAAGATTTTAGATGTTTTTCACAAAGGAAGATAACAAACTACTTAGATATTGAAGAATAGATTTTTCTCTGATTTCATAGTTTAGGAAAGAATATGAGTAACATGCTTCTTTTTTTTCTTAATGATAATATATTTCTATATTCTTTAGTGGAAAACACAACTTGAATGATTTAAGAATCCTTGTTTTAAATCATTTTCTCCATCAAAACTTTATACATATTGGCTCATTTTCTCTGGCATCTCATGCTATTAAAAGGGATGTGATTATTCTTATTTACTCTTCTTTGTAGAAGATTGAATAGTCTGTCAGGACACTTAAAACTCTCTTGAAACCTATTAATGAATAACTAGCTGCATGATACTATGGATAAATTGATTATCTCTCATTAAGTTTTCCTGAAACAAAGTATGATATATTAATCTGAAAATACATATATGCCTTCAGTTTAGGAAAAATTATTGCACCTCTGGTTATATATTTTTCAGATTTGCCAATAAATGCTCTGGATCTTTGTTTAGTATCTATCTCGTATATCTACTCTATCAGTCAGGGTTATCCAGGAAGATGTCTGTCTATGTATGTATGTATCTCTCTGTCTTTCAGTTTGTCAAGAAGAGAGAGAATTTTCTAGTTACTGGCTTCCAGGATTGAGGGGACTGTCAGGTCACAAATCCATTGGGCAGACTGGCATGTTAAAAAGTCTCTGGTAGGAAGGATACTGTAATCTTTTTAATTTTTATTTTATGTTAGGGTATAGTTGATTTATAATGTTGTGTGAGTTACAGGTGTTCAGTTCAGTTCAGTTCAGTCGCGTTCAGTCGCTCAGTCGTGTCCGACTCTTTGCAACCCCATGAATCGCAGTGTACTTCAAAGCTATTCAGTTATACATATTCATATATCCATTATTGTTCAGATTATTTTCCCATACAGGTTATTATAGAATAATAATATTATAGAATAATCCCCTATGCTCTACAGTATGTCCTTTTTTATTATCCTTTTTATATATAGTATTATGTATATGTTAATCCCAACCTCATAATTTATCCTTCCTCTGTTCCCCATAGAGAACAGACTTGTTCTATTCTAATTCTGTGATCACTTGTTCTGTGATCTTTTTCTGTTTCATAGATAAGTTCACTTGTAGAATATTTTATATCCTACATACAAGTGATATCATAGAATATTTGGAGCTCTCTGACTTATTTTTCTTATTATGATAATCTCTAGATCCATCCATGTTGCTACAAATGACAATATTTCTGTTTTTTTTTCTTCTGGTGGAGTAATATTCAGTTGTATATGCATACCACTTCTTTATCCATTCATCTGTTGATGGACATTTTGGTTGCTTCCATGTTTTGGCCATTGTAAATAGTTTGGTAGTGAACATTGGTGTACATCTATCTTTTCAAATTGTGGTTTTTCTCTGGATAAATGCCCAAGAGTGGAATTGCTGGATAATATGTACTTCTACTTTTGATTTTTTAAAGGAATCTCTATACTGTTCTCTACAATGGTTGTACAACTTTACATTTCTACCAAAGGTGTATGAGGATTCCCTTTTCTCTACACCCTTTCCAGCATTTGTTGTTTGTATGTTTCTTGATATGCTGAAATGTTGAGGCAGAATTTATCTTCAGAGAAACCTTCGTTTTCTCTTAAGACTTCAAGTGAGTGAACGAGGCCCACCACATCAAGAAGGAGGATACTCTCCTTTACTCAAAGTCAAATAATTATAGTTATTAATTAACCACATCTATAAAACACTTTCAGAGCAACACCTAGATTAGTGTTTTATATACACGACTGGGTATTATAGCTGAAGCTGACACATAAAAGTAACCATCACACTAACTGTTCTCTGACTTTTCACCTTTATTCTTCTGCTTCTGTAGCAATTTATGTTTTTCCTTAAGCCTGAATTCTATAGATGATCAGATGTTCTTGTTAGGTTTTGATTATGTGATTGTGTTTTTCCTCACTTGAATTCATTTACTTGCTCTGACAGTTCCATTAAATCTTATTTTGGTGTCTCATTAAGATGTTTATTATTTGACATAAAAAATAATATGTGAGTCAAACTGCATTCTCTAGAGCAAATATATTTTTTTGCCAGAAGATGTTCTAAAAATTATCAAAATATCATGCTTCTTACTAATTTTCTTGCTGAATAATTTTTGTCTTGACTTGAATTAGTTTTTTGTTTTTTGGTCACTTATATTTCAATTGGGAAAATTCTGTCCAAACTTGTTAACAAATTAGACAAGTCTTGAGTCCCATTAATTCCTGAGCATCTTAATATGAGTTTTATTTAACTCATATTTAAAAAATAGTATTATTTAACTTTAGACTTTGCTGGTGGCTTAGATGGTAAAGCGTCTGCCTACAATAGAGGAGACCCCGGTTCAATCCCTGGGTCGGGAAGATCTTCTTGAGAAGGAAATGGCAACCCACTCCAGTATTAACTTTAATTTGAAATTGTTTTGTTCTCTAATATTTCAGTCAATTAGCTGCCTGTGGGATAATGTAGGAGCTTAGAATCAGGTTTGGAAGCATTCTGAGAAAGTTTTTACCATATATGTCACCTTTAAGACAGGAATCAATGCAGATAAAACTTTTGGGGGTTTCCTGAGAGAACCTTTACAGGTTTTGGCCTAATCTGAGACTTTGGAATGAGTCAGCTAATGCAGCATGATAATAAAACTTATGCTTCTTATGGCTAAATTGTGTGTGTGTGTGTGTGGAATTCATAAAATTATCTCTTAATAGGTTAATTATATAATCAAAGTTTAAAATATTTCTAAATTATCAATTTGAGTCTTGTATGAAATCTTCATCCTGGACATTATTCTCCTAGAAGCTGAGTACACATCAAACATAAGGCCTTTAAAATCCTGTGACTGCTCCTTCACACTTAACACAGTGTCTATAACATATTCAAAACATAGACCTTTAGAAGGTTAATCCTCATTTCTCCAAACACCTGCCTCGTCTCTAACCACGCACCTTTCTTATAAAGATTCTCTGAAGAATTTACAAAAAGAGCTCTAATTAAATTCAACATAATATACACAGATGTCTAGGAGTGAAACAGTCTGTAAACTCTAGGTCCAGTACTTCAATTTGGTACATCTTGTATTGTTATAGTAACACACCACTTCTCAGAAGTGCTAGACGGATGCTCTCCACTCCCCCAGGGAGCATGACCCTTTTTAATGTAGTTCCCTTGATAAATCTAGTGTATTTCAGGGGATTTTCTGCAAATGTGCACTATGCTGACTGAATATTTCTCACTTTTTTTCTAAAAAACCTTTCACTTTTTGAATAAACTCTAAGTTGGATAAGTGGTATGAGGCTAATTTAGAAGTGTATAAGGTGGAGACAGAATATTTGAACATAAATCCACTAATCCCCACTTTCTTGAGGTGATTTATGAAGTTCTATAAAATAATTAACTTGGAAAAACTTATTCTAAAGTAATATTTCATTGAATGTATAAAGGTTTTTGGAGATCAGCTTTGTAACTGATTTTCTAGAAAGAGCAATTTAGAAATTAGAGAAACTAGCAACCATTTTGGAGAAGGCAATGGCACCCCACTCCAGTACTCTTGTCTGGAAAATCCCATGGATGGAGGAGCCTGGCAGGCTGCAGTCCATGGGGTCGCTGAGGGTCCGACACAACTGAGCAACTTCACTTTCACTTTCATGCATTGGAGAAGGCAATGGCACCCCACTCCAGTATTCTTGCCTGGAGAATCCCAGGGACAGAGGAGCCTGGTGGGCTGCCGTCTCTGGGGTCACACAGAGTTGGACACGATTGAAGCAACTTAGCAGTAGCAGCAGCAATCATTTATTAGTAATATTTCTTTTTTGTTTCTCAATCAACAACATTTGTTGTATGTCAGTCACTTTAAGGAAATCAGTTCTGAATATTCACTGGAAGGACTGATGCTGAAGTTGAAACTCCAATACTTGGGCCACATGATGCAAAGAACTGACTCATTCATTTGAATGGACCCTGATGCTGGGAAAGATTGAAGGTAGGAGAAGGGGATGGCAGAGGATGAGATGGTTGGATGGCATCACTGACTTGATGGACATGAGTTTGAGTAAGCTCTGGGGGTTGGTGATGGACAGGGAAGTCTGGCGTGCTGCAGTCCATGGGGTTGCAAAGAGTTGGACACAACTGAACTGAAGGGAGAGATAGTGGAGGGGGAGGTAGACATGGTAACATTCCTATGTGAACAGCTCTAATTATCTAATCATGAGGACATTTTTTGTGTAGTTGTTTTAAACTTCAATTTGAAAAATAAATCTGGTCATTCTCCTAGTAAATTGAAAAGGGATGAATTATCCAGGGATGGATAACTGAACTCTTTGGCCCAAATCATAATTATCTAATCATGAGGACATTTTTTTGTGTAGTTGTTTTAATCTTCAATTTGAAAAATAAATCTGATCATTCTCCTAGTAAATTGAGAAGGGATGAATTATCCAGGGATGGATAACTGAACTCTTTGGCCCAAATCATCTGTCCAGATGAAGTAGAAAAACTAAGGAAGAGAATGAAAAGATAACATCAAAACTTTAGAGATTCAGAAAAAAAAAGTGTTTAGAGGGAAATTTATATATTTGAATGAATTGTATGAAAATGAGAAAGATCTAAGATCACTGGCCAGAGATTCACTTTAGTACCTAGAAGATACTTCATTTAAGAAGTATAACTATTAAAAGTGAAGTAGAACCTTACACGCATCAGGATGGCTACTATCAAAAAAAAAAAAAAGAAAAAGAAAAAAACAACTGTGAGGGTATGGAAAAATTGTAAGGAACCCTTGTGTACTGTTGGTAGAATATAAAATGGTATAGTCACTATGAAAAACAAATGGCAGTTTCTCAAAAAATTAAAAATGCAATCACCATATGATCTAGCAATATTTGGGTATATACCCCCAAAGCCCTGAGCAGGATATTGAAGAGATATTTGTGCATGTATGTCCATAGCAGCATTATTTACAATAGCCAAAACTTCAAACTGTATCCATCAAAGGAAAAATGAATAGATAAAATGTAGTATATAAACAGAAATATTTTTCCTCCTTAAAAAGGAGGAAAATTGTGGCACAAGATATACCATGGATGAACTTCAAAAACATGGTAAGTGAAACAGGCAGCCTCAAAAAGGCAAATACTGTTTTATCCCACTTACATCAGGTGTCTGAAGTAGTCAAAAATTCATAGGAACAGAAAGTTGTATTGTGGTTGCAAGGGGCTGCAGGAAGGGATAATGGGAAGTCATTGTTTAATGGGTATAGAGTTTTAGTTTTGCAAGATGAACAAGTTCTAGAGATTGGTTACACAACAATGTGTAAATATACTTAATAAGAAACTATAATAAAATGGCAATTTTTATGTATGTTACCATAATTGTAGAAAGTGAAGCATATATATTTATATGAAAAAGAGTGTAAAATGTGGCTAATAATGAAAGAAATATTGTTGTGATCTAATTTACAGATGAATAATAAGTGTGTGTGTGTATGTGTATCAACTCAGTTATAGAGATGAGAAGATCAGCTTTTGGTTGAGAGAATTTGGATCCATTTTTAATTTTGAAAATAGCATATGTTACATTTCAAAGAAATAAAAAACTGAAAGGAATAAAAGAGCATACAGATGACAGTATTCAATGAATTGTGGCTAATCATATAAGTATTATCTATGACAGAGGGAAATGAATTAAAATATTCTTTAAATGCATTGTTTAAAAATCAATTCATTCCATTATAACTACTTCTTGAATAGACTGATTTTAATTCATTAAGTACTATAGCTAAAAACCATACTAAGCTATTTCTTAGGCCTCTCATGCCATATGGTAAAGGATTATTTTTTGGATGCTTTTGCTTTCATTCTGACCTGGCTTCCTCCAAGATCTGTTGGATGATTTCTAGTCACACTACTTAAAATAAGTATCTATAACTTTTAATGACAGCAGCTATCTTCAAAATGTCAAATATACTAATACATGTGCAAGATAGTCTAACAGGTGCAAAAATGGCAGCTTAAGGCCAAAATGAGATACAAAAAGAAATTAATGAGATTCTGTGCTTTGAGAATATTTATGAAGTTCTTATTTTACCAGTTCAAATGAAGGTCAAGAAAAAAGTATTTGTGTAGGGGTGAAGGGTACAGGAGAAGAAACTTGCTCTTTTTGTAATATAAATTTTAAAATAGTTACAAATAATTACCTATTGAATATTGTCAAACAGGGAAGATGTGTTTTACTCTTTAGAGTAAAAGTTTCATAGCACAAGCTGAGCAGAGATTGAGCAGAATGGGTCTCTAATTGTAAGAGTTTCATGCAAGTAATATTCACCTGGCACATTCACCCTGAACCCTCAGCTGCAACGGACTGTGAGCTTTATAGAAGCAGAGTAACAATGTTGCCTCCTTGTTACAAGTGAACTTGTACTAAGGCAGATAGTTGTGTTAACAGAGTGAATTTGTCAAGATTCATTCAAATGCAAGTGATAGAAAACCTATACGCTTAAGTGTGCTGTGCCTTGAATAGTCTTAATTCCTTATCAGGGACCTAGGCTAAATAACCAAATGATAGGAACAATAAAGCCCATCTTAATGTGAAACTTTCTTTCATTGTTCACTAGAGTGTCCACTAGAGTAAAATCCACACAGCATAGATATAAAGCTGGCAGGTACAAGTTAATGCAGTTGTTTGCATTCTCAGTCAGTTCAGTCACTCAGTCATGTCCAACTCTTTGCGACCCCATGGACTGCAGCTCACCAGGCTTCCCTGTCCATCACCAACTCCCAGAGCTTACTCAAACCATTGAAATGTGAATGTTTGATAGGTTTTAGATATGTGTTTATAAAAGATTGATGAGTCATATTTTGCCTGGAGAATCTCAGAACTTTTCAGCCTGGTACCATTGTAAATGGGACATGAATTCTTGGTTAATGTCCTAGGGACCTAGTTTCACATCTCCAAATTAATTTTCCTCCTGAAAAAAAGCCAGGGGAGGTTACAGCATCTTTCCAGAGCTGCAGAAAGTATTGTATCAGTAGATCTGGATTCAGGCCATTTCTGATGCATCTACTGGGACCTGAAAGCATATAACTGTTTCTTCCTTGACAGTGAGTGATAAGGGTTGATGTGAAATATTTGGGGATCCACATGCTGTTGTGACTTAATTCATTCACACTATATTTTTTCTCTACTGTTGTCAAGATTCACAAAGAACATGAACTCCCTTCTTTGTCCAGATTTCAACCATTGTCTTCCCCTGTCTGTCCTACAAATTCATGAGTAAGTCTTACAACTGACATTTGTATTCACTGGACTCTGACTCTGTGACTGTTAAACACCAATCCAAATTTTAAGTAAATAATTTGTTTTAGTTACACCATTAGAATTAGGTTAATAATTTGTTAAAACTGACAATCCAGCCAATAAAAGAAAAAACACAAAATGCACAAACATAACCACATACATGTATCTCGTATATGTTATATAACTGAGAGATAAAATAAACATGAATGTCTGTGATGTCATAAAAATCACAAGTCAATATCCTTAAGTATAAAAGCGCTAATTCTTAATAAATTTTTATATATGTTTTCATCATAACAAATTTGAGTTTATCTCAGGAATACATGGCTTGTTTTCCATTCAGAAATAAATCAGCATAATACCTAAGTGAGAAAAAAAATCCTCTCAATGGATGCAGACAAAAGCATTTGACAGCATTCAACATACACTTTATTTTTTTAAAATTTGTTGATATATACTTGATTTACAATGTTGTGTTTCTGCTGTACAACAAAGTAAATTGTATACATGTATATCCATCTTTTTGTATTCCTTTCCCACATAAATCATCACAAAGTATTAAGAAAATTCCCTGTGGTATACAGTAGGTCCTTATTTGTCTTATAGACAGTAGTGTGTATATATCAGTCTCAATCTCCCAGTTTATTCCTCAGCCCTTTCCCATCCTGGTAACCATAAGTTTGTTTTCTTCATCTGTGACTTTATTTCTGCTTTGTAAATAAGTTCATTTGTACCATTCTTTTAGATTCCACATATAAGAGATATACATAATATTTATTTCTGTGTTTTACTTTACTCAATATGACAATATCTAGGTCCATTCATGTTACTACAAATAACATTATTTCATTTTCCTTATTTCACAATCCATTTCTCCATAAATGTCAATGGACACTTATGTTCATTCTACATCCTGACTATTGTAAATAGTGCTGCAGTGAACACTGGGGTGCATGTATCTCTTTGAATTATAGTTTTCTCTAGATATAAGTCCAGGAGTGGGATTGAAGGGTCATATGGAGAGAGGAGCCTGGCCAGCTTAAGTTCATGGGGTCACTAAAGAGTCAGACACAACTTAGTGTCTGACAACAAATTGTAGCTCTATTTTTATTTATTTATTATTGTTATTTTTAAAGGAATCTCCATACTGTTTTCCATAAGGGCTGTGCCAATTTACACTCCCACCAACAGTGTAGGAGGGTTCACTTTTCTCCACACCCATTCCAGCATTTATTATTTGTAGATATTTTGATAATGGCCATTCTGACTGGTGTGAGGTGAGACTTCATGTAGTGTTGATTCAGATCTCTCTAATAATTCTCAATGTTGAACATCTTTCCATGTGCTTTTTGAACATCAAAGAGATCATACCAGCCAATCTGAAAGGAAATCAACCCTAAGTATTCATTGGAAGCACCAAGGATGAAGCTGAGGTTCCAGTACTTTAGTCACCTGATGTGAAGAGCTGACTCATTGCAAAAGACCCTGTTGCTGGGAAAGATTGAGGGCAAGAGGAGAAGGGGATGACAGAGGATGAGATGGTTGGATGGCATCACTGACTAAAAGGACATGAGTTTGAGCAAGCTCTGGGAGATGATGAAGGACAGAGAAGCCTGGCTTGCTGCAGTCCATGGGATAACAAAGAGTCAGACATGACTTAGTGATTGAACAATAGCAAATGTCTTTTGGGGGAAAATATCTATTTGTTTTTTGTATCGAGCTGCATGATCTATTAGTATGCTTTGGAGATTAATCCGTATCCATTGTTAGTGACTTCATTTGCAAATATTTCCCCCATTTTCTGGATTGTCTTTTCATTTTGTTTATGTTTTCCTTTGCTGTGCAAAGGCTCTTAAGTTTAATTAGACCCAATTTGTTTATTTATTTTTATTTTCATTACTCTAGGAGGTGGATCTAAAAAGATATTGTAACAATTTATATCAGAGAGTGTTCTGCCTATGTTTTCCTCTCAGAGACTTGTAGTAAGTATCTGGCCTTACATTTAGGTCTTTAATCCACTTTGAGTTTGTTTTTGTGAATGGTGTTAGGGAGTGTTCTAATTTTATTTTTTTATATGAATCTATCCAGTTTTCCCAACACCATTTATTGAAGAGGCTGTCTTTGTTATATATTCTTGCCTCTTTTTTTTTTTTTTGTTACAGATTAGGTGGCCATATATATTTGGGGTTTCCCCTGGACTTTCTATCATATTCCATTGATCTGTATTTCTGCTTTTGTCCCAGTATCATGCTATTTTGATTATTGTAGCTTTTCAACATAAACTCTTGATACAACGCTCTCAGCAAGTTGGAAATAGAGGTAATGTTCTCAATGTGTAAAGAATATCCATGAAAAACCAATAGCAACATTATCATAAGGGTGAAATTTTGAGTGCTTCCTCTGAAGAATGTCTGTTCTTGCCATTGTGTTAAACATGCTCAGTGTTGTATAGAGGTCAATAAAGTAAGAGATAAAATAAATTCCTAAAGACTAACAAGAAAAATCAGTAGCTTCCTTATATCCAGTGCACATGTTATTATATAAGAAAATTATAAGTAACTCTCATCCCCACAAAATATTAAAATACTTCAGTAATTTATGGAGGTTTATAGGATGAAAGGTAAATAAAAGTCACATTTATAAGTCACTTGTATATCATAAAAAAAAGCAGATAGAAATACAAAGCTTTAAAATACTACTTTAAAGTCCATCAATACATGGAATATTTACATAAGATTTCGCAAATACATGTAAAACTGTACACTGAAAAAATATGCAAGATAAAGATAGCTTAAGTGAATATGAAGTCATGTATTGGAAAATTCTATAGTAGTATTAACTTAATCGTCCACAAATTGATGTAGAGATTCAAAGTCATCACAGTGAAAATTCTAACAGACTTTTCAATATTAGCTGCTGCTGCTGCTAAGTCGCTTCAGTTGTATCCAACTCTGTTCAACCCCATAGACAGCAGCCCATTAGGCTCCTCTGTCCCTGGGATTCTCCAGGCAAGAATACTGGAGGGGTTGCCATTTCCTTCTCCAATGCATGAAAGTGAAAAGTGAAAGTGAAGTCGCTCAGTTGTGCCAGACTCTTAGTGGCCCCATGGAGTGCAGCCTACCAGGCTCCTCCATCCATGGGATTTTCCAGGCAAGAGTACTAAAGTGGGTTGCCATTGCTACCTGGTCATATATATTAAATATAATTATTTATATTCTAAAATGATGTGTCAATGCACCACACATGTAATAGTCCAAATAATCATAAAATATAAGAACAGCATTGGAATAATTATATTACATGATTTCAAGAGTCACTCTAAAGTTATTAGTAATGAAGTGCATATGCTTTTTGCAGAAAAGTAGACAAATAGGTCAGTAATAAATGTATTTCATTTATGTGCATTTATATAGTCAATTTTTAGTCTGTGTATAGTATGAAGGGTTGAATATTTTTTCCATTCATTTTTCCCATTTTTAAAAGCATATGTTTTTTAAGAACATGTTTTTCCACAAATGGGAGAATACTATATATAGTCAAAATTCATCAAAATATACATTTACTGTCTTTGCTTTTCACTATAGGTAAATTTCATCTCAATAAAACTCAACTACTTAAAAGAAGATGTTAACTCTGCACACTTTGACTTGCATGATTCCCACAAGGAAACCTTGATGTATCCAAAATTAAAGAAAAAAAATCTTTGCAATTAAAAGCTACTTTGGTTTAGTGGAAATACAACATTTTTTAATTTAGCCAAAGAGGGAACAAATATGCTTAAAAAGGGCTGGCTGGTGCATGGGGATGACCCAGAGAGATGTTGTGCGGAGGGAGGTGGGAGGGGGGTTCATGTTTGGGAACTCATGTAAGAATTAAAGATTTTAAAATTTAAAAAATAAAAAAAAAATGGTTACAAAAAAAAAAAAGAAGTTGAAGAATTGGCCAAATAAATAAAATATTTAAAANAAAAAAAAAAATGGTTACAAAAAAAAAAAAAAGAAGTTGAAGAATTGGCCAAATAAATAAAATATTTAAAATTGAAATATTGTCAGATCTCTAGAAAACAGCTGTCTACATGACAGTAAGCATCCAAGTGAAAAGTGAAAAATTCCAACATGCAGATGCTTTCTTCAGACCAACTAATATTCTGATGTTTTCAACTCTAAATGTAGAAGTCTGTATAAAGTTAATTTTTGTTGAAATGAATCTAATGATATTAGATGGAGATAAAAAGAGTAAAAGGGGGTGATGAAGATAAAGTTACAGATAAATATTGATGAAAGTTGACTCTGGGAAAATACTTTGTATTCCTGAAGTAGGAGAATCCAAACAGATTTTGAAATGATTCAAACTGAAATGGCTGAAATTGAAATAAATTGAAATAAAATAAATATTTTATTTATTTGACCAATTCTTCAACTTCTAAGAGAGCCATTTTTAAGCACATTTGTTCCCTCTTTGGCTCATTTCCCTGATGATTGTGGCTGCAGTTCTGCTTATTTTTCCCAATTTTTTTTAAAAATATTTTCTTAAACTACATGGGAGTAGATTTTCAAGAAGTATTTTTGTTTAAATATAACTAATTATAAAAGATTTAATATATATGACCAAATAGCTNAATTTTTTTTTAAAATATTTTCTTAAACTACATGGGAGTAGATTTTCAAGAAGTATTTTTGTTTAAATGTAACTAATTATAAAAGATTTAATATATATGACCAAATAGCTATTGGACCTTAATCTTCATTTATTTTTTTATTTTAATTTTTGTAAGAAAGCTTATCTTCATCTCCCATCTTATGGAACTATGAGTCTCAATTCACTGTTTGTGCAGGAACTTAAAAAAACCATAAAGAAAAATGCTCCCTATATGTGTCATACTAAATAATATTGCTATAGAGTTTTGAGGGATGAAAATTATTAGTGTCATATAAATCTGTTTTAGGAGAATGCTTATATTTTTACCTATTAATTTTCCTTTATTTTAACATCTGTGATTTTTTTGCTTTGCTTATACTGTTTTGAGCAAGTCCTCTAGAGTCAAGTATTTAGAAACTTAGTATTTTGCTCCCAGCCTTTGGTTATTCTAATCTTTTATATTCATTTTGAGACATAAGCCAGAGCATTTCATTTCTTTATAAAACTCTATGCACATTCAGAATCCTTTTGATGTTCGGGATAAATATAGTTAGATCAAATGGTCTTTCTTTGTAGATCACAGTTGGTGTTATCTTTTGTTAGGGTTTTAAGAGGAAGAGTGGACACTAAGCAGAGAGGAAGATTAACATTTGTATTCATGAGGATAAGCTCAGAGGCCAATCTTGGGTTCAGATTCTGACTCTGCCACTTTGCTAGTTATATAACTTTAAGGAAAAAATCCTATCTTCCTTGAATCAGCTTTTCATCTTTAAATTATCTTAAATTTTATACATTTCATAGTGTAGTCTTTAAATGCGTTTGTACATTTTAAAGACTTAAAATAAGGACAAAAATGTAAAATATAACAGTTACTTTTATTAAAAGGAAGCACCATCATCAGGCATCTTAAATTATATAGATAAAAACAACTGCAGGTGAGAAGAGAGAGAGATCCATACAAGGAAGCTGATTTTCAAAGATTTAGGTTGTTAAATTGGCTAGAATCTAGGACGTTTGATGTGCCACCTAATAAAAATGCCACTAAGTCTAGCTGTACCTTGTTTAGGGATTATTGGAAACTGTCTGGCATTAATATTTAAACTAATATATTTCTTTTTAGTGATTTGGTCACATACACCTGTGGAATTAAATAAACTTGTGAACTAGTCTGGAGATTCAAGAAAATAGTGAAATAGAAATCAATGTTAATTTTAATGATTTGATATTTCATAGCTACTAAACAACTGATCGCTTTCTTTTCAAAAGCTATATGATAGGTAATCTTCAAGGAGGCAAACAATGCTGATATGCAGAATCCACATCTTTGTGTTCTTAACTTAAAAACTTACAAGAAGAGTAGAATATGCTAAAATGCAGTTTTAAATGCTTGGGAACTTCCCTGTCCTTCTCTTGAAGATAGAAGGATAGAAGATTCTAAGGCTGCATACAAGTTGGGGATTCAGTTGATTGCAGGAATAGATGATGACTTTAGTGGTATTCAGTGTTTTCAGTTAAGTTCGGTCACCCAGTTGTGTCCGACTCTTTGCAACCCCATGGAATGCAGCACGGCAGGCTCCTCTATCCATCACCTGTGGCTTCTACTTGTGTTTAATTCTGTCTTACCCTTAAGCATGTGTTTGAGATGCCATGAACATGTGCTTAGGAACAGATAACACCATAATGCACATGTATTTTCCATATCATGAGACATGGACAATTTTATTATGTTACAAATACTGTTCTTCTCTTCCATGTTATTCTGAAACACAGTTCTCCAAAATTAATCTCCTTACTGATCTGTTGTTGTTGTTTTTCAGTTGCCAAGTCATGTCCAACTCTTTATGACCCCATGGACTGCAGCATGCAAAGCTTCCCTGTCCTTCACTATCGTCTATTATTTGCTCAAATTTATGTCAGTTGGGTCAGTGATGCTATCTAACCATCCATGCTATGTTGCTCTCTTCTGCTTTTGCCTTCAGTCTTTCCCAGCATCAGGTTCTTTTCCACTGAGTCAGTTCTTCATATCAGGAGGCCAAAGTATTGGCATTTTAGCTTCAGCTTCAGTCCTCCCAATGAATTATCATGGTTGATTGCCTTTAGAATTGACTAGTTTGATCTCCTTGCTGTCCAAGGGTGTCTCAAGAGTCCGTTTCATGCCAGTCAGAATGGCTGCGATCCAAAAGTCTACAAGCAATAAATGCTGGAGAGGGTGTGGAAAAAAGGGAACCATCTTACACTGTTGGTGGGAATGCAAACTAGTACAGCCACTATGGAGAACACTGTGGAGATTCCTTAAAAAAACTGGAAATAGAACTGCCTTATGACCCAGCAATCCCACTGCTGGGCATACACACCAAGGAAACCAGAATTGAAAGAGACATGTGTACCCCAGTGTTCATTGCAGCACTGTTTATAATAGCCAGGACATGGAAGCAACCTAGATGTCCATCAGCGGAGGAATGGATAAGAAAGCTGTGGTACATATACACAATGGAGTATTACTCAGCCATTAAAAAGAATACATTTGAATCAGTTCTAATGAGGTGGATGAAACTGGAGCCAATTATACAAAGTGAAGTAAGCCAGAAAGAAAAATACCAATACAGTATACTAACACATATATATGGAATTTAGAAAGACGGTAATGATAACGCTGTATGTGAGAGAGCAAAAGAGACATAGATGTATAGAACAGTCTTTTGGACTCTGAGGGAGAGGGAGAGGGTGGGATGATTTGGGAGAATGGCATTGAAACATGTATAATATCGTATAAGAAATGAATTGCCAGTCCAAGTTTGATGCAGGATACAGGATGCTTGGGGCTGGTGCACTGGGATGACCCTGAGGGATGGTACAGGGAGGGAGGTGGGAGGGGGGTTCAGGATTGGGAACACGTGTACACCCGTGGTTGATTCATGTTGATGTATGTCAAAACCAATACAATATTGTAAAGTAAAAAAATAATAATAATAAATTCAGTT
Source organism: Capra ibex (assembly GCA_006410555.1). Classification (NCBI taxonomy): domain Eukaryota; kingdom Metazoa; phylum Chordata; class Mammalia; order Artiodactyla; family Bovidae; genus Capra; species Capra ibex. The sequence goes on from SJYO01035988.1 coordinate 7,033,497, forward strand.
ATCTTTCCTTTAAAAAAAAGAGTCTTCTCTAGCACCACAATTCAAAAGCATCAGTTCTTCAGTGCTTAACCTTCTTTACGGTCCAACTCTCACATCTGTACATGACTACTGAAAAAATCATGGCTTTGACTTTGCTTTTTAAAACGTTCTCTAGGTTTGTCATAGCTTTTCTTCCAAGGAGGACGTGTCCTTTAATGTCATGACTGCAGTCACCATCCGCAGTGGTTTTGGAGCCCAAGAAAATAAAATCTGCTTCCACTTTCTCCACTTCTATTTCTATTCTTATGCTGACAAGTATATGCATGCAGAGATGATTGTTGCTGCTACTGCTGCTAAGTCACTTCAGTCTTGTCCAACTCTGTGATTGTTGAGCAAGGCAATTAAATAACCTTGACTGAACTGTCTTTGGTATTGCTTTAACAGTTAAACAATTGTGCTCCCCCTGTGTGGTCTACAGGGCATAGGTATAACTTTGTAAGAGCAGCTGTAAAAACAGTCTGCCTTCCTTATGTTTAGATACCTATTTGGGATCATGGAATAATGGAGGAAATAAAAACTGCAAAGTGTAATAAAGGTAGAAAATATACATTAGGTATATTTCTTCTTAATCCTAAGAAGAAAACCTAGGTTGTACACTTCTTTATTTTTTCCAAAAATATATTTAATATGTCACTTTTTAAGAAACCATATATGTTATGCATCATATTTCAATACCCAAATGTACACTTTTTGTGGCTTAATACACAAGTGATACAATGTTGTAATTTCAGAAAGTGAGGAGATAATTCCACCATATAAGAACACTCAATTATTGGGTCCATTTCTAGATTTGGACTGCAATAGAAAGCATTGCAGTGGTGGTCTGGCATTTTATTTTAATAAAATATGCTCTCATATTGAATTCCCTCACTGTTTAGGCTAAATTAATACATTTGATTTATATCTGAAACATAGTAAAAATGAGTAGAGTTCATTCATCAGTGTGTTCAGGTACACTTTAGAGGGGATAGCAAAGAAACTCAAAGTAACACGCACATGGGTATAATATATATGCAATGAAAGTTTCATTTATCTTCATTGGAATTAAAAAATTGAGAAAAATGACAATTTCTCCTCTATCAGTTTGCATTTAGATAAAAAATAGTTGGCAGAGATGTTTACTTTTTGAGCAAAAACTATCTGTGAAACACACATTATTTTTCAAAAGTATTTTCCAAGGATCATATTTGAAGGAATTCTACTGTAGATCCTCCTGAAAATATTTTGTTTGCTGAAACATTTAAATATGAATTTACTTTAAAAATAGGCTGCGTGGTGCTGGAGTGAGCAGCAGCTGTGTGGCACTGGAGCAAGCGGCCATGAGGAGATACCCCATGTCCAAGATCAGAAAAACACCGCCTTGTCTAACTCAATGAAACTATGAGCCATGCCATGTAGGGCCACCTAAGATGGACGGGTCATGGTGGAAAGTTCTGACAAAATGTGATCCATTGGAGATGGGAATGGCAAACCACTTCAGTATTCTTGCTTTGAGAACCCCATGAACAGTTTGAAAAGGCAAAAAAAAAAAAAAAAAAAAAA